>OX418224.1:55199830-55519830 GCA_948455865.1 Conomelus anceps
TTCCACCTCTTCTTCTCCTACTCCTCCTCCTCTATCTTCCTCTTTCTCTCCTCCAACTCTATCTTCCTCCTCCTCCTCCTCCTCCTCCTCCTCCTCTATATTTCTCTTTTTCTCCTCCTACTCCTCCAACTCTATCTTCCTCATCCTCCTCCTCTATCTTTCTCTTTTTCTCCTACTACTCCTCCAACTCTATCTTCCTCCTCGTTCCTCCTCCTTCTCTATCTTCCTCTTTTTCTCCTCCTACTCCTCCAACTTTATCTTCCTCCTTCATCTTCCACCTCTTCTTCTCCTACTCCTCCTCCTCCTCTATCTTCCTCTTTTTCTCCTCCTCCTCCTCTACCTTTCTCTTTTTCTCCTCGTACTCCTCCAACTCTATCTTCCTCCTCCTCCTCCTCCTCTATCGTCCTCTTTTTCTCCTCCTACTCCTCCAACTCTATCTGCCTCATCATCCTCCTCCTCTATCTTCCTCTTTTTCTCCTCCTTCTCCTCTAACTCTATCTTCCTCATCCTCCTCCTCCTCTATCTTTCTCTTTTTCTCCTCCTACTCCTCCAACTCTATCTTCCTCCTCCTCCTCCTCCTCTATCTTCCTCTTTTTCTCCTCCTACTCCTCCAACTCTATCTGCCTCATCCTCCTCCTCCTTTATCTTCCTCTTTTTCTCCTCCTACTCCTCCAACTTTATCTTCCTCCTTTATCTTCCACCTCTTCTTCTCCTACTCCTCCTCCTCTATCGTCCTCTTTTTCTCCTCCTACTCCTCCAACTCTATCTTCCTCCTCCTCCTCCTCCTCTATCTTCCTCTTCTCAACCTTCTCCTTCTTCTCTTTCTCTTTTCTCCCCTTTTCTCCTCTCTGTCTCCACTTAATTATATCACAGGCCACAAATCAATTAAATGGACACTGAACTGTTGGAAATAATCAGATTAGCGCTGGCCAAACAATCTTCGCCCATAACTCGGTTGGCCTCTAGAGCACTGACTTTTGTAAAGAGTTGTTGCTGTTCAATAGTTGAACGGTTGGTTAATAGACATCAACAGCTGCAAACAATGTAGCACTTTTGAATTCAGTTAGCTGTTGTACTTTACGAGACATCAATCTTATTCATAATTTTGTAAACTAATTAGAAAGATACTTTAACAAACAAATAATAGTAGTTTATGCAACGATTTTATTTTGACCCTTATTAAGGCACAAGTTAGATGTAAGTTATAACACGAGCGAATGCGAGTGTCATAAATATCTCACGAGTGCTTTAATGGCCAAATAAAATCGTTGCATAGACTATTTTATCTACGACCACTAGTATACATTCAATTAAAACAATTTCATTTTACCTGTGACTGTCAGAGATACCTAACCTCTCATCTCAAATACGAGAAGTTATAGTAGATTGTTAGGTTAAAGCAGCTGGTGTAGCAGTTTGATCAAATCAGCTGATAGTTTCACAATATTGAATTACGATATTGATTCCATCAAAAATGCTTCTGATTGGTCCAGAACCCGTGTTATAATGTAGAACCTGTACTATAATGAGCTCATTATGCAACGGGTTTCAAAAAGCATTTCGAAAAGACAGCTGTTTTGGCATCAATTGTGAAACTGTAATGTATACATTATGACATGGTCGTAGATAAACTAATTAGAAAGATACATTAACAAACAAAAAAACAATATTAAATTTCATTGAGAAAAAATGAATGAAATTTGAAAAATAATATTAAAAGTAATTAACTGATCAACCAAGGATACAAACTAGCTGCTGTAAATAAACACAGAAATACACAGAAGATACTAAATGCTATTTATAGAAGTTTTGCAGTTTCTATCTTAAGATAATTTGACATCTTGTGGGACCGGATTTATACCACAAACCATACCATCATGTCCAGGGGTCCTGCCCCGGAAATTGTTAATTTAATTAATTTATTTAGTTTTTTTCAAATTATCTTATTTTTAAATCAACTATAAATTTTATTTTAGTATCTGTGTATTTTATTTGTAATTTAATTATGAATTTTACTTCACTATCTGTGATACAACTGTATGTAGACAGCAAGATGGCAAAGCCTAAGCCAAGCCTTATAAAATGTTTATATTGTAATGTAATAAGCTTTCAATATAGTTTATATTACAATAAAGAATGCAAAAGAAATATGAAAAAATAGATTTTATTAAGAAAAAATTAATGAAAATATGAAAAATATCAAATATAAAAGGTAATAAACTGTTTAATCAATACAAACTAGCTCCAATAAGAGAAAATAGCTTACGGACATCAAAGCAGTCTTTCCCATGCCTTTAAAAATTTTAGTAAGCTTTTAATACAGTCTTTAATTATTATTATAATAAAGAATTTGAAGAGAAAAATAATAGCTAGTTATTCATATGCTGATTAGAAAATTATTCTTCTTATTGTCAACAAAATGATGCCAAATTTTTGAAAATCGGATAATAAATAACTGAGACATAGCAAAAGAAAGTTGTACTAAAAAATAAGCGTATCATTTGACGCCACTCAGCCGGTTCCGTATCAAATGAGCAGCTCTCTATGCACGCACCTTTGTAGTCCCTATCCTTCCCATGTTATTTGCCGAATCTTTTCGTCCGCCAAGATTTCGGCTCGCCCCATCTAAATGCATGTTAACTCGACTTTTGTCTTCTACGGCAACTGGTTTGCGTTGCACCAGATCAACATCGTATCCAAGTGAGCAGCTCTCTCCGTAACTATTTTCTATTCCACCTATGCTTCCAATGTTAAAATCGACTTGTTCCATCGCTGGCTATCAATTTATTGATACGCATTGAGATTTTACTCGATACAAAGACGATCTGCGTCATATTTATTGCAGTTTTTCATTGATTGTTTCATTATATTTGTTTCTTTCAATCCCTTATCTTATTATTCAATTTATTATTCAAGTTTCTTGAGTTAAAATGCTATATTTTGCCATGAAAAAAGCCTTTTCCATCAACTATTTTTTTAAATATCGACGCTCATAGTTATAATTTTCAGTTTTGTCATTGGTCAGTTATTTCTAATATCAAAAAAGTAAAAAACATGAAAAATATAACTTTTTTTCATTTCATCATAACCAAAGTTGTTCAATTATTTGAGGATCAATTAATTCATTGAAATAATTTTTTGAAAATATCTATTATTTCAAATGATTTACACTAGACATGTTAGGCCCTTTTGGCACCCGAGGGCCAAGGAGTTACATAAATTCCTGGATTTCTTGTTCCATGACGAACTGCGTGTTAATATTAACTTTTCATGTGAAATTTAACGACATGCAGTCAAATATTTGTTAAGAATAAGTATAATAACTCACTTAAACTGGCCGAGATAGAATAGATTCGAAAGATTCGAATAGATTCGAAAGTACTCGGCCAGTTTAAGTGAGTTATTATACTTATTCTTAACAAATATTTGACTGCATGTCGTTAAATTTCACATGAAAGAGTTACATAAGTTGAAGAGCTTCAACGTTTGAAAAAGTGCGATTTTGACAACATACCTGAGAGGGCCAAGGCCTACCAGCTGGATGTCACTATTTACTTAATAAATAAAAATTCAATGATACCGCGCAGTCGAATTTTGTCATAATTTTTGGGGGTTAGCTACAATAATTTAGGTATTTATTTCATTATTGAGCTTGAAATGGGTCTTTTATCAATTATTTTGTGAAATAGGGGCGTTTCTAAGTGAGCTACTAATTTATTTTTGTTTATCTCCTCTACTAACAAATTACATTTTTTATCAGTTTTATTTATTAAATAAAAGATTATTTTTCATTTCTTTTACCAGCAAAATAATACTTGAGAGCCAATCTCTTTGTATTGTCGGTTTTTTGTATTATATACTATTCTAAAATTATTATTATTATTACTGCCAGTTACTGCTATAAATTTGTTACATTATTGGTCAATATTGTTGGCCTACTATTTATGTTTTTTATCACTTTTATAATAATTACTTTGTAGCTTATTTAGAGTGCAAGCCATCCCTCCACACAGGTTGAACCTAAAGAGGGATGCACTGCTGTTACATTTTGTTTTTATAGTGTACAATATTTTACTGTTTAATTTCTTTTATGTTTATTGGAATGTAAATGCTTGCAGTGAAATTCTTTCATCTTTTTATTTATAAGATTCATTTTATTCCGTTTATTTTCTAAATAGTGTTCATTTCAATAAAAAGATTTTTGCATTCTTATTCTTCAGTTTTTAGTTTTTTTTAATCAAATATATATATTTCATTGTTAGTTGCTGTTTATTCATTTTATATTTTTATTTTGTTATGCCTTTATTCCTTCTACAATTGATTTGTTTTACCCATACAGTAGTGTGATGCAATCAGTTATATTAAAAATGGTTGAAAATTTAGTTTCCATAAAAAATCATACAGAAGACTAAACCGAAATAGAAATTTATGTATAATAAAAAAAAAATACCAGAAAATTTTAAAATGCAGCAAATATCACACACAGAGAAGGGTGCCAAGATATGACAAACCAGTACTTTAAGATCAATTACAGATAGTTGAAAATTTAGTGTTCACAAAAAAACCTAATCAAAACAAGAAACTTTCTTCTCAAAACTTCTCAAACGCACATTCTACTAAAATATATTCGGTCGTCCACAAACAACTGTTTACAGGCAACTGAAAAAGAGTTATTTTTTTCACCAGCTGGAGTTCAATAAACTCGCCCTGTCTCCGTCTCTCATCTGCCACCACACAATCTACGTTCTTTGTCTTCCACCTCATGCAACAAAAGACTTTTCTGCCGATCATTATTTGTAATTATTATTGTCGGCAGTACTTCCCCCCCCCCCCTATGGGGAAAAGGGGCACCGTCTTCAGGTACTTTGGGCAACAATTTTTCCCCTCAATTTTCCCCCCTTGTTCTGTCGTCGCCATAAAAAATTCATCAACTGGGTGAGTGACAAAAAGACATCGGCTAGTCTTTACTTACAGCTTACTTTACTTTAGTAGGCATATCGATCGGCAACTATGAATTTTAAAGTCTGAGTGGGCGTAAATAAGACTACTGCTTCTAAAGACAAGAAATACCTTACTAAGAATAATTGAATATTTATTCAGTCCAAGAAACCATTTTCCTAAAAGATGCTAGTAGTTTTCAAATTCATCTCAAGTTGTAGAATTTTTCGGAATTATTCATTTATTTATTCATCTAACTAACATACAATCAATTTGAATACAACAGGCTATTACCCAAAACTGCTTTTCACAAAATTTCAAAGTAGAATCAAAATCTTAGGTTAGGTTTGTTTCACTTGAAATTACACAATAATCCACGAGTCTTTTACAGAAAAACAATATTAATTTCCCTAAGAGATGAAGTGGTTCATGTAGAATACACAGTTCTCTGCAGTCTTGAAATGTTTTTAATGTTGCTCTGGCTTTTAATATTTCTGATGACACCCACATGAATCAGAGACTTGTGCGTGGGTAATGAGGTGAATGATCAACTTACGTCCCACGCAAAACCTTGAATGGACTTGGAGGTGTGTAGGAGACATTTTTATTTCCCATAAGTTAATAAACCTTATTCGACTAGCATTTATTGAAAATACATTTAGATAAATAAATAAAAACAAATAAATAAAAAAGAAAAATGGATAGTTTTGAATAAAATTGTGGAAAACTGTTCTAAACAATAACTGTGCTGTTTCTAAAAATTTCTCTCAATATAAATATGTAGACAAGTTTCTTCACTATTCATTTTTACTATCTCTTTCTATTCTTTTTATTCTCTCATTGCATTTCCCTTCTTTGTCATCTTTCTTACTTCTTCCTTCCTCGTCACTCTGTATCTTTCTCTTTTTTCATCCATCCTCTTTGTAAATCGAATTTTGTGCAATCTGTTATCATATTTAAATATTTTTTCATTTGCTGATTATGCCCACATGTCTGAAGACTTGTGCGTGGGTAATGTGGGTGACTGATGACAAACATCCATGGCTGAATAAGATACGAAACCAAGGCTGCAGGAAACGAAGCCAGCCAGAGCCTTATCTTATCGCAGACAAGCGCTCCAACCAACTACGCCAGCAGAGCTGCAACTCACACCTGCGCACTTCCTCCGTAGGTATAATGTATAATGTATTTTATTGTATTTGTATTTTGAAGAATCTGAATAAATTAGAGTTACTTTGATGACACAGAATACACCAATCAACGGGAATCAAACCCGTGACCAAACTAGTAGTAGCCAGTATCATAGCAGTCAAACTAACCCAACCTAAACATCGATATAATCAGTTAATGTGTTTATCCATCCCTTAGGGAAGGGGGTGAGTAGGCCCCTGTCCCTTCATTCAATAACGGACACAACAGCGCTCGAGATTCTCTAAACTGATTACAAACTGGGAATTCACAATTATTCAAATTCATGGGGTCCGATAAACTAATTAATAGATGCAGTCTGGACAGAGGGGACACGTCCATTGTGTCAAATGTGAGATGGACACTCCCCACTTAATTATCAATAATATAGCATCTGTGAACTCTGTGATGAGGGAGAGAGGTGGGGAGAGGTACAGAAAGTGAGAGAATGATGGGGAGAGGTGCAGAAAGATAGAGAGAGGGTGTGAGAGGGCACGAGAGTGTGAGGAGTCAGTGACGCAGGGTTCAAAGTCCCACAACCCCAAAGGAGAAGAAGGGTTCTCTACCACCAAATTGTTAAAGCATAATGCACTGCATACTGCAAAAACCTTGGTTGCCATTATACCTCCATTATTATGCATAGAGTTGTAGTATTGTAGACATACACGACTATAATTTAAGTGGAGAAATTGCAAGTATATAGAGTTTATAAATAAAATATTGTAAGACTAGAAGTGGAAATAAACCTACCGAAAAAGGTATTGCATTGTGAACTTGAGAGTTTTTCATAGATGAAATACTTATTCTACATACACTAGTAAAATATTAACGGAGAAATAGCAAGTTTATAGTTATCAGTTTAGAAACAATCGTAACAAAGTTAAAATAAGCCTACTGAAAAAATATATTGTATTGGCAACTTTGAGTTTTTAATAAGATAAATATTACTGTTTTTTAATAAATAAACATAACCAGTTTTAAATGAACTTCCCTTAATGAGAAAATGTCTTGTTCACAATATTATTACACAATAAAAATGTCCACTATTATACAGTATAATTCTCCACACATGATTTATGGAAAAAATTAGATAAAAAAACACACAAATTAATAAAAATTAAAAAAATGTAGTTTAAGAGGATCCATCTCCATTAAATCTTTTGAATATCAATTAGAAGTCTAGTTATTATATATTATTATAAAAATTAGCAACACGGATGAAGTTTTTCATCCCATAAAAGACATGTTGATTTACTTTTTCTATTCAAGTATTTTGGCATTTATATTTGTTTGCAAGTGGTAAATAATATTTATAAGTCGAAAAAAGTTTTGTAAGTTTAAATGTTACATGAGATTATTAAAATTCTGCAACACTGCAAAGTTGTTGTTATTATTATTATTATTATTATTATTAGATAATAATTTTGGTCAACTCACCTAAACCTTTTTCCAATTATCAATCATCTTAAAACTAATTCAGTTCACAAAAACCAAACCAGTGGCGGATCCAAGGGGGGGCAAAGGGGGCAATTGCCCCCCCCCCCCGAAACCCAAGAGAAAAAGAAAAAACGGCATAAATCTAATAGAAACTAGGACGAAATTATGTAAGCAACAAAAATTGGCTGTTTCCAATTTGTCTCTTCTTACTTTTACTTTTTCTCTTCTTATCTAAATAATAGATATCAATCAGCTAGAGTGAGTACAGGACATGGCAGCTATACCATGCACATCTGAATGGAGAAGGGATACTTGCGGAGTGCCACAGGGATCAATTTTAGGCCTAGTTTTGTTTAACCTTTTTATAAATGACCTACCATTTAACATAGACTCCAAACTAATTTTATATGCTGACACTACTGTTCTGGTTAAGGGCAAAGATAATTCAACCGTCCTCTTGAAAGCTCAAGAAATTTTAAAGCAGCTTACCGATTGGTTTCATAGCAACAAACTGAAGCTGAATGTCAAAAAGACTAATTTTATTAAATTTTCAATGATAAACAATGAATTCAATCATACATTAATGCTATATTCTGGTATGGAATGCCATTCGACAATGAGAACTAAGTTTTTGGGTCTGGAGCTGCAGTCAAATTTAAAATGGGATAATGAAATTAAAAGCCTTAGGAAAAAGTTATCCCATGCGGGTTTTTGCTTGAAGACTTTGAGAAATGTTTCGAACAAAAAAAACAGCCTTAGCGGTCTATCATGGGTATTTTATGTCCCAGGTTCGTTATGTTGTGATATTCTGGGGTGGTAGCGAGGGGAATATCAATGCAATATTCAGATTGCAGAAGAAAGCATTGCGAATAATTGAAGGATTAAGTGCAAGGCGGTCATGTCGACCGATTTTCAGAAAATTAGGACTGCTTACAATGCCGGCACTGTATTTTTTTGAGATTGCTGTGTATTCGCATAAGAACCAGAGTAATTATGAAAATAATATAATCGCTCACCCATACAACACAAGACATGGAGAGTCAACACTTGGGTACCTCATGCATAGGCTGACTCTGATCGAGAAGGCGCCACACTATTCGGGAAAAAAGATTTTAAATTGTTTGCCCAAAGTTTTAAAAGGTTACGGTCAAGACAAATTCGTGAAGGAACTCAGGAAGTTGCTTATTGATGCCTGTCCTTACTCTCTGGCTGAATGTTATGGGTTTTTTCGGAGACAAAATGTTGAATAGAATGTTTTTATAGATGAACGAACGCTTGATGAATGGCTGATGAATTAGTTTAGTTGAAGTGAATTGACGTGTCACATGCTGTGCGAGCCTAGCTCGATAGATGCAGCTCAACGTGACTATTAACAAATTTATTTTTATTCTATTTATTTATTTGTGTAAAGCCATCCATGTTACTTGTGCAGAGGGAATTCTTTAATGTCGTGTTCTAGATGTTAAAGAACATGGGTTCTTTAACCCGCTAGTACGCAGGTACTTCAAGCTTCAAGTGAAGTAGACTGACTGGAGACGGTGTTGAGCTGTTGAGTGTTCCGACCAAATATTATTCCGACTGCCCCCACTAGAATGGTTGTGCGCCACACGCGCATTCTAGCGGCGGCTCATATTTTATTGAATCATTACCTTATTCATATTATTCATATTTTTATAACTTTAACTTATCTAAAAAAATGTGCTCAATAATTATTTAGTAAATTGGATGAGAACTCATTTGAAATTTGATACGTAACAACTTAAAAACTCAATTTATAAGAAAAAATACAATGACATAAATAGATATCAGGTAAAACGGTAAGGAATGCAAATTACAAATACAAATTTGTACATAACAGTGCTATCCATGACAACATTATGAGGGGCACTAAAAACTCTGTCAAAATAAAATATACCATTTTCTATTGAAAAATCCAAAAAATTTCCGGGGGTGGCCCCCGGACCCCCCCCCCTTTGGTTGGGGGGCATTCCATACCCCACAAAACCCCCGGTGTTTGCCCCCCCCCGAAATCACCTCCTTGATCCGCTACTGAACCAAACTCACGTTTTTACAAAATTTAACAATTCCAACTCACAATAGGGAAACTATTAAATAAATAGGGACACTGTTCAGATGAATCACATAGCCTTATCAATTTATTATTATTGCAAATATGGCCTGAATGATTCAATAACTATGATTGACAATCTGTTATTTACAGTGCCCGAATAAATAACGTAGCATGTGATGCATGACAAAGTGGAAGTTAATAGTGATAGTAGCATGAGAAGGTCAAGTTGAAAGTCCAAGTCATAAAGATTAGTATTTTCACTGTCTGCTGTTCTCTCTCATTCACTCCCTCATTCGCTCTCTCTCTCTCTATCTCGCTCTCTCTCTCTCTCTATATATATATATATATATATATATATATATATATATATATTACCCCTCTCATTCTGAACCCCCCCCCCCCCACCACCATTTATTGTCAATTCCAATTCAACATCATAGATTTATTTTCAAGTGTTTTTTCATTTCATTCATTTTATTTATGAATTATCAAGTTCTCTGTGATTCTTTATTATAATAATAATCATTACAAGATTATCATTTAGTTCATCCTATTTATTTGTTATTCCTCTAACATTCCATGTAGCTAATTTTAAAATAACCGCAATTCCAAATCGTTTTTCTTTAGAAATCCTGTTTTGTTTTTTATTATCCTTAATTCCGGTCCAGTTTCCGAGGCTGTTTGTGAGTTTGTCAGTCTGTGATGTTTTCCATGACGAAATACTTAATGAACAATCTAATATTAAAACTGACACTGTATTTCACTTTTAAATAATGTTTTACTCACATATATTGGAGATGCTTGAGGAATGCATTTCACTTCTGAAAAGAAGCTTTGCATTCCTCAAGCATCTCCAATATATGTGAGTAAAACATTATTTAAAAGTGAAATACAGTGTCAGTTTTAATATTAGTTTGTCAGTATTGAGAAAAAAATAGGAAAATTCCAATCAGTTTGTGGAAATATCAGCAGTAAGAAAGCGAGGAAAGTTACAATTATGAAATTCTATAAAGTAATGGCTGCTTCTGTTCTACTCTATGGTAGTGAATCGTGGGTGACAACAAAACCAATTGACAATAGGGTGCAGGCAGCAGAGATGAGATTCCTTCTCAAAACTAAGTGCTGTGACCGAAGAGATCATTTCAGGAATGAAGATATTCGGTACGAGCTAATAATGTCTATAGCATGAATGATAGAGTTGCAGAATATAGGAAATCAATGGAAGGAGCACATCAAGAGAATGCCAGCAGAAAGGTTCCCACTCAAAATTTTCAACTACCAGCCAGAAGGCAAAAGAGACGTTGGTAGACCACGCAAAAGATGGCAATAATCAATTATATAACAGAGCATGATTAGCCCAATTTTATAAAAGTGTAAAATATCACTACAAGTATATTATTAAGCTGTATGTGAGTCGGAACAGGCAAAAGCCTAATCCTTGAACGAAAGAAGAAGAAAAAGATCATTACAACTATTGCTATTACTATTATTATTATTATTGTTATTATTTATTTATTTATTGTGACAAATTTACAACGAATGTGAAGGCGCAACAGACTCAAGTCCAAAACTGCTCCCTTCACAAATTTTGAATATATGTTACATTGTCCAAAACATTGAGGTTAACACAGAATAAAAATTTAAAATATGCTGAAAACCTTCACTCGAAAAATAATAAAATGAATTTTCTCACTTGACCACTATTAATTTAAAAGTTCATTCGAAACGAAACACTAAAAACAGTTAAAAATAGTTAATAATATTAAATTTTGAGTCGAAAAATATTATTTGATTGCTATGGTAAACTTATAAAACACTATTAACTCTTTAAAACTGTTTTCAGAGTTCCACTTCGAGTGAAGCTAAATGAATAACCTTCAAATGTGGAAGAACAATTAATTATTTTTTTTGGAGTGAAGTTTTTTAGCGAATCTAAATTTTAAGAGTAAATTAACCTCAACGTTTCGGACAATGTAGCATAGTCAAAATTTTTTTAGAAAAAAATTGAAAAATCAACTCTTTTTTCCAAAAATATTATTGTCTGTGGTGGATAGAAAACGCATAGAGTACTTACATAAATTTGACTACATGCATGGGTGACAGCCCACATATTTAGCCACTTTTTCAGGTTTCATCATAGTTTCACTGTTTACACGGATTACCAGAAGCATTCTGGTTCTATGACAGTGTTTCACATCTTTACCTGAAAAAAAAACAAGAACAGTTAAATTTTGTATCAATGATGACCATGAATTAAGGAACAATTTCCAAATGGAAAATGATTCCATTATAACCTCTACCATAACCTTCTCACTTAATGTTACTCACTCTATATCATTATATTACTGTAATACTCCATTTTATTATTCTTACTTATTTTTATTTATTTATTATTTTTTTAATTATTTTTTGATGACTCCGATTATTGAGTAAAAGACAAATCATGTCAGATTGACAATTATATACAATATTATAATTCTTATTCACTAGATACCACAATTACAATTTAAATCAGTTGAGGTGCATATCAATTTTGATCTCAAAGGAACTCCTGTGTGTTATAAAAAGTGATATTAATAAAGAGCTTAACAATAATATTTTAATTAATTAATTTTTTAATGAGGGACTAACAGAGGTTCCAGACTCTCAGGGGACTTTTCATTACTAGAAAATAATTAAAAATATTAGTAATTCTTTCTAATTTTCTGTAAAAATTTTGTAATTTTCACTTGTAATTTCCTACGTGCACCTTATAATTTTCTATGTAAAAGACCCCTGAAAGGTGGAAATTGGATGCTAGAATAATAATAATAATAATAATAATAAATATTAATAATACCAAATAAAATTAGTATTCCTGCAAAATGTTATCAAAATCAAATTTTAGTTTTCTTCAAATGTACACTGAAATTACAACATATTGCTACATAAATAACAAAAAAACTACGAATAAACTGAGGTAATATTATTTTCCTAGTTGAAGTAGTTCAGTTTTCTCTTGTAATTCCTGCTTGTACCTTTTTTTGTAGATTACAGCTTCGAGACTCCAGTTAAGGAGCAGTGACGTAGCCAAGATTTTGAAATGGGGGGGTCGATTGACCGGGGGGGGGGGGGGTCTGGGGGTACTTCCCCGGAAATTTTTTGGAAAATAGAGGCCCTAGAACGGTCTTTTTTAGCTCTCCTGGCATTGAAAATTAACACCAACGTCAGTGCTTTGTCTTATTTTACGTTTAATTTAATGGAAAATTATATAAAATTTAGGACCGGAAGGGGGGGTCCGGACCCCCAGGACCCCCCCCCCCCCCCCCTGGCTACGTTACTGTAAGGAGTATAAGACAAGACAAGCATACAATCTTAAACACTAGATACCATAATTAATATATCAATTAGTATAGGTTAGGCTTAACTTTGATGGGAAAGGAACTCTTGTACACATTTGCTATGTGTTAGTTGAGCATGAAGATAGGGCTTCGTGTTTGTAAACGATAATAAACAAGACCAGGAAGAAAACATGGCACTTCTAGGAGTTTTGTTGGATAGACGATTGACCTGGGCTCCATACATTGAAAAAAAATGTTTTTTAAAGTTTCATCTGGGGTATTTGTCCTGCGACAGCTTGCTAGATTAAATGACAAAAAGTTACTTTTTACAATTTACCATGGGCTCTTACTGTCACATATTAGGTATGCTATCTTAGTATGGAGTAGTAATTCATCAAAACAAAACCTTGATAGGTGATCCAAAAGAAAGCGGTTAGGTGTTTGGAAAGAGTAAAAAGATTAGATTCGTGTAGGCCGTTGTTCAAGAGACTTGGTCTCCTAGTAACAGTACCCTGCTTATATGTGTATGAAAATACACATATACCAATATGACAATACATATATGTGTATGCGTATGACCATACAAATATGTGTATGTAAAAATAGAGCAATATTAACCACAATCTTGACATACTCGATTATAATACAAGAAGTAGAGGATATTATCACTTGGTGAGTCAAAATAGTAGCTCATTCAAAAAAAAACCTAGCTTATTGGTAGGAGATTCAACGACAAGCTACCGCACTTTTTAAAGTCTTGAAAATATAGAAATATTTAAAAAACATTGAAAAATATTTAGTTGATAAAGCTTTTTATAGTGTACAAGAGTTCCTTTCACATAAAAATTAAGCCTCACCTCAACTAATTGATATAGTAATTATGGTATCTAGAGTATAATATTGTAGTCTTATACTGGAGTCTGCAAGACGTAATCTACAAAAATAATAATAAATAAATGATTTATTTTCCAAAAAAAAAAACTAATAATACTACAAATTTATAAACATCTACAGTTATTAATACAAAAATGTGTTAGTAAAAGATCAAAATTTATGTTATAATACAAAAGTTTTTGTGTGGAAAATTGACCTACTCCACTATGGCAAGCCATGTTCTAGAGTAGGTTTGAATTTTTGTGAGCGAATAAGTAAGATTAGTAAGTGTTAAGTAAATCAGTAAATGTCTTGTGGGTATGTGTTCTATGTTAGATGATACTATGAATTGTTTGAAATTACTGTTTCTATTCTCTGTCTTCCTCTGCTTGTTAACCAATTTTGTACTGTTAATTTGAACTTTTTGAAGTGAGTTATGTTTTTAATGTTTTCAGGAAGTAGATTATATAATTTTGGTGCTAGATGATTGAAATGTCTTTGGTATAGTGCCTTCTTAGCAACATTAGTGATAAGAAGGTTCCTGTATCTGGTGTTGTGGCTATGGTTTCTGGTTTGGAAGCTGGCTGGATTTCTGTGTATTCTGCATAGTATTTCCTTGGAGTACAGCTGTATATTAATAATAATAGGTTGCTATGTAAAAGACCCCATGCAAGCCCTGGACTGACAGGTGGAATTGGATAATAAATAATAATATTATCAGTACCAAATAATATTAGTACTTCTGCTTTACTTTCTGCAAATTTTCACTTGTAATTTCCTACCTGTACTTATAATTTGCTATGTAAAATACCCCAGGCAGTGAGCTGACTGGTGAAATTGAAAGAATTCGCAAAGCAATGGAATGCGGCATTTCACTTACAATTTATTAGTAGTCTATTGGAAAGTAGGAATGCAATTTAGAATAACAATGAAGCCATTCATTCGTATCACACAAGAATTCGTTGGAGAAAAGAACATGAAATGAACCAGATACATCAATTACACGCCACATTCAACTGCACTGTAGCTTTCACACGCTTTTTCATCACTTTTTGAGGATACCTTTCATTATTTCCCCATCATAATCTCCTCTTAGATACCAATGCAACAATCTGGCAATCGCAGTGGTGTAATCGGTTCGGGCGTTCATCTCTATTACATATCTATAATGGGACTTCAAATTGATCCTGGCTTTCAAGAATGTATAATAACCTATCTTCAAATTCAAATGAATAGACTCTTGTTTCTTAACACTTTACTTTTTCTCCTCCTCCTTATTCTTCATTCTCTCCTTCTTAGTTGTGTAAGAGAGGAACACCTTTCCTAACTTCGCCTTTTCATGCAAATGTATCACCAAGATATTTATATACAATATTGATGTCATTTTTAGTCATAATTTCATGTTTTTATATAGTTAAACTGTTTTTGTAATAAGTGACAGACAATTTTTTATGTAAAAATGCTTGGCGTTGCCTATATACTGTATTTTATATACTTGTAACTGTAGAATTATTATTTGTATTAATAAAGCAATCAATCCCCTCCTCCACTATCTTCTTATTCTTCTCCTCCTCCTCCATCTTCTTATACCTCTTCTCCTTCTCCTTTTTCTTCTCCTCCTCCTCTACCTTCTTCTCCTTCTACTCTTCCTCCTCATCCACTATCATCTTCCTTTTCTCCCTTTTCTTCTCCTCCTCCTCCTCCTCCACTATCTTCTTATTCACCTCCTCCTTTATCTTCTCATTCCTCTTCTCCTTCTCCCTTTTCTTCTTCTTCTTTTTCTTCTTCTTCTTTTTCTTCTTCTACTTTTCCTTATCCTTCTTCTTATTCTTCTTCTCCTCCTCCTCCTCCTCCATCTTCTTATACCTCTTCTCCTTCTCCTTTTTTCTCCTCCTTCTCTAACTTCTTCTCCTTCTCCTTCTACTCTTCCTCCTCATCCACTATCATCTTCTTTTTCTCCCTTTTCTTCTCCTCCTCCTCCTCCTCCACTATCTTCTTATTCACCTCCTCCTTTATCTTCTTATTCCTCTTCTCCTCCCTTTTCTTCTCCTCCTCCTCCTTCTCTTACTTTTCCTTATCCTTCTTCTCCTCCTCCTCCTCCTCCCTCCTCATATATTACCTAAGGTTAAGTTAACTTCGCCATTATTTAAGTAAATACGTCACTAGGATTTTCTTTAGTTTAATTAATATAATTTGCTGTATATTTGCTACCTATGCGACGGTAATAATGCTATTTTAAACTCATTTAAGAAATTTCATAAATTTACAAAAATAAAGTGTTATAATCTCCTCCTACATCTCCTTTTACTCCTCCTTTTACTCTTATTTTTCATCTTTTTCTTCTTCTCCATCTTCTCTGATGGACATCTCAGGGACCAAACCAAGATTGGCCTAAAAAAAATATCAGGCTCAAAGCATGTCAACACCTAAAAGCAAAGGGGAATGCCAGCAGCCGATTCAACTCAGTGACAGCGTGTACGACGACAACACGATATTAGTCTAAACTGTGAGCGGTTCGAAGGTGAAAATCGTTAGAATAAATAATAAAACTCCAGTTGGTTGGTAGCGGTCAACTAGCAATGATAACAGCAATTCAAGAAGTGTAACTAACACAACCTCCAACGAAGATTGCCAGCAATAATTCAAGGTGAAAGTCTCTACTCGCTCATAAAATGGTGTCTTTCTTACTTGCGCACGTCATCAGGTCATCAATATTCAATAACAGCTGTTCAATAGACAGCAAATAGACACTGTAGCAAGGTCTGGCTCGTCACTGACACTCCATATAAGTGTAACTATGTGTAATGTGTACAACGCGGCGGGAATTTTAAATTGTTACAAGCAAAATTCAAGATGGCTGATAATTTCAATAGACATTTGAAAGAAAAATAAATAAAATTTCACGGCTGAAGATAGTTCATTGACTAAATAAAGCACGTTCAACTCCATATAAATTTAATCAAGCCAATGCGACAGGAATTCTAAATTGTTACAAGCTTACTTCAATGTGGTACATAATTTCAGTGCAAATAGACATGTGAAAAAAATTATTGTTAAAGATGGTTCAATGAATAAATAATTAAGAGCCAAGGAATTCAAGCATCGGTTTCCAACATGGCGGATTTGGACAAAACGGACTAATTTGAAATACTTAATCATTAATTAGAAAGAAAAACAAAACATAATACGGTGAAAGCTGTTTAAATAAATAAAATTATGATATTTCTTCTTAAATCAAAAATATTATATAGAATACCCTAAATACCCTCTAAAAGTTGACAAAGTTGGCAGATTTTTTAAGCATTAAGTCTTAAATATAGGCAAATAAACAAAAAAACCATCTGGAATTATATTCAATTTTAATACAAATATCTACCCATCTTGAAGACAAATCTATTCGATCTCGATAGGTGTTTATAATCCTGAAGTACTGAGCAAGATAATTCAATTTTCATGAATTTTAAGGACAAAAACAAACCCAAAGTTATAAGTATTGAGATTGTTTTGATTGAAGTATTTTGATACAAAGATATATCTTGAAGACTACACTATCTCGAAGTAGAATAGATGTAAATACATAGTAAATAGTAGAATAGATTATATACATTTTGATACATTTCCAAGGATCAAATAAGGACACATATTAAAACAAACAAATCCACCGTTGTAAGTGGGAAGAAATATCATTCAATTTTGATACAAAGGCCTATTCATTTGAAACCTAATCTTGAATTGGTTAACAAGATTATTCAATCTTGATACATTTTTAAGGAATACATAATAAGGACACATCAACAAACCAATCGGGAGTGATAGCCGCGAGCCGTAGCAGGTATCTGTTCAATCAGATAGATAAGCTGCGTTCTCGTAGGTCCTGTTTGTAACGGTGACCGATCAGATTGGCCAGCAAAAAAGACACTGTTCTCTGCTGTAAAATCACTTCCCGGTGGTTCGGACCCCACCTAAAACTGTAGGTCCAACTCATCAATCACCATCATCCAACTCATTACCCACGCACAGGTCTCAGACCAATGTGGGGTGCTTCATCCTCAAAAAAAAATCCATCCTGAATTCTGATACAAAACTCATCTTAAAACCAATCTTGAACTGATCCTGAAGTAGTCAGCAAGGTAATTAAAATATTATACATTTTCAAGGATTAAATAATATTATGTGTGCATCAACAAAATCAAACCATACTAAAGTACTGAACAACATTCTTAAACAATAAATTCCAGAAATCTAAATCACTTTCCACGCTTGCCGCTAATAAATTTACACCATTGTACAGATTATATTAGAAAGTAAACTTAAGTTGAGACAATCACGCACATGGAGAAGGCAGGAGAGAAAAAAGATGACTGGAGAAGGGTTACGAAAACGCTGGAAAGTAAAATTAGAACGAACACGGAAGGAAACGGGCTCCAGCCACGCCAAGAAATAGTAACAGGTACTCCCACTCCCCCCTTAACACCCTTTCAACAGCCTCCCCACCCCCCACCAATTAAGGGGCAACCTACAACCCATTCACCTTTTCATCATGAGTTTCCCCTTCAATCAGTGGTTTCATGTTTCAGCCGAGAGTTGAATTTCCTCATCCCTAAAATGCACGACGACGGTTGTACGACTTCATGTTCTATAAAATGTAACACACAATTCACTCTAAACCACCTGTTGCAGTATCAACATGTACAATCTAATGGCAAATAAATTTTTATCCCTCTGATAAGCATGCAGTTGTAAGAATTCATGTGTATCAACTTGTTACAAATATGTAAACCACTTGTTAAATAATAAACAGTGCTAACATTAAATGAATATTATAATCTAATATCAAACGTGACACGGCATTTCTTTTTAAATTATGATTTTTACTCGCTTACATGGGAGATTTCCATGACGAAATACTTGATGAACAAATAATTTAATATAAAAAATGATTGTACTTCTATTTAAATCATCACTGATGAATTGTATCTTTTTTTGTAGTGGCGAAGGCGATATTCTGGAAGGTATCCATAAAGAATAATAATTGAAGACTTGAAGTTGTCACAACTACATTCATTGAAAACAGTGAGATACTAGTTTCGGTTGTTACACCAGTATCAATCTCAATCAAACTAAAACTCAAGTACAGAGTAGCTTAATATATACTAAACAGAGTATGATACTATTGGCTAAGGAAGAAAGTGTCTCTGATAGCCTGATCTTCATTGAAGGTCTGCCTATCTGCATATCATTGAAGCCTATCAGAGGCACTTCCTCCATTAGCCAATAGCATCATTCCATGTTTAGTATATATTAAGCTACTCTGTACTTTAGTTTGAGATTGATAATAGTGTAACAACCGAAACTAGTATCTCCCTGTTTTCAAAAACTTATATTTAATGGTGGAGTTAACGCTTAGTTAGATATTACAATCAATAAAGTTATTGATAAGTTCGAAATTTTCAGCGCATAAATTTGTATATCTATTTAAACTGTGTATTTATATCATATTAAAAAATGTCTGTTATATCAAGGCTGAACATGAACTGCCATGCGCATAATAAGAATGAAAATTAGCTCATTTATTTATTTAAATAAATAATAAATTTGAAAAAAGAAATAATTAGGAGAATTCACACTCAAATTGACCCTAATTAATCATACAACAGATAAAACAAATAAATAAAACAATGGGTCAAACTTTTTCCACAATAATTAATGAGCCGAATAATAGGGAAGTGATAGCCGCGAGGCGTAGCAGGTATCTGTTCAATCAGATAGAGATAAGCTGCGTTCTCGTAGGTCCTGTTTGTAACGGTGACCGATTAGATTGGCCAGCAAAAAATACACTATTCTACGCTGTGAAATCACTTCCCGGTGGTTCGGAACCCACCTAAAACTGTAGGTCCAACTCATCAATCACCATCATCCAACTCATTACCCACGCACAGGTCTCAGACCTATGTGGGCTTCATCCTCAGAAAAAAAATGACAATTTTCTGAATCCAAACCTCCTAAAGGGTGACTAATTGGATTGGTCAGCGAAAAAAATGACTAAACTCACTTCTCGGTGGGTCGGAAACAGTAGGTCCAACTCATATCATCCAACCCTTTACCCAAGCACAGGTCTCACACCTATGTGGGCTTCATCCTCAAAAAAAAATCACTAGCAACTCAAAACTGTCTACCACTACTTCAATAGAGGAGCCTGCAATTATTTTCTTGGACAAATACACAAAATTTCTACTCAACAACATTCAAAAGCTGATAATTATTTCAGGTAAGCGAGCAGTAATTTTGTTTGAATATTCAAAGCGTGCTCGTTGCAAAACCGAACCAACTCTTCCGCTGTGTGCCTTGTTTTACAGGCTTTGCACGCAATCAGATTTTCAGTACTCAGCAGACAATAGATTTCCGCAGTTGCAGAAATGATGACTCATTCGGTGAACAGTGCTCTAAAATAATAATAAAAAAGTCTACAACATACTTAATTCAGTGCACAGCTTCCGCTTTGTGCGGCTAATTATTGTCCAACTCACTCTCTCATTTGTCTATTTCACTCCTTCATTTGGTTTAATTTTATGACTTTTCAACAGTAAAACACAGTTGGGCGAACGGAATATTAAATAGGTGATTATTCAAGGTTTACCTCGGAAAAGTGACTTTGAAACTTTGAACCAAGATTTGCAGGACTAAAATTTGATACAAAATTGTTGAAATTCACAAAAACGTTGAAACACTACCTAAAATTGCATGACTCAACCTTACCTAAGTAACTATAAAAGTATTGTTGAAATAAGCTTTTTGGGGCCTAATCAAAATAATTGTTGAAAATCGACAAAAATTTAGAAGAACAACCTAAAGTTACATGACTCAACCTAACCCAACAAAACATAAGGAATTGCAAAATAATAATAATAACAATAATAATAATAAGCATAAGGCTTTTATAGGTGGGGAGACCCTCACAGGTAGTTCCACCTCGCCGTATGTGAACATGGTGGATCTACTATTTTAGGTGGGTTCCGAACCACCAGGTAAGTGATAATAAAGTTTATATCATATCATTGAAGCACAGTATACAGTAATAATAATAATAATAATAATAATAATAATAATAATATCGTGTGACCTGGCTGGCTCAGGTCTGGTGTCAGAGTTATCAGGTCGCACCTGAATAAGTTCAGGGCCTCTGACGTGACTTAACGACTGTTTTTTAGGCAGCCGGGACCGACAGCTTTACGTGTCCTCCGAAACACGGGAGTGGCCCGAGGTAAAATCTTTCGGTCAGAACTGGGATCGAACCCGGGACCCAGTATACAGTAATTACAAAGTATTGTTGCATGTATCATGTTTTCCCCAGATAACTTACAGTAATAGATTTATAATTTATGGAAGTAATTCAAGTTATAACAAACTTCTCCAAATTTCATTGACATAATTAAAAGACTCGTTCTCATTACATGCTTTTAACGTAATATTGAAACGAGAATAGTTTATGTATTTCATAGAAATGAGAAAGTATAGTATCTACAAATATATCTATATAGTATCTATAATATGAGAAAGCATAGTATCTACAAATGTATCTATATAGTATCTACAATATGAGAAAGCATAGTAGCCTATCTACAGCTCATGTATCTCTTAGTTGCCTCTAGAATAGTTACTTTTCAATTGAATCTATTCATAACTAAAACACTATCAATGCAAAAATACAACAGGCTATTGCCCACAAGCCCACAAATTTACAACTGATAAATCGAAATGTTATATTATACAGGGTGTTTCGGAACTCTCTACCAATACTTCAAGGCAGTGTTTCTGGACCACTAGCAAAAGTAAATATCGTAATAAAAATTTCTAAAATCCTCAGTTACTCACACAGCCGCCATTTTGTTTTTTCACTCATTATTTTTTTATTCGAGCACCTCTGAATGTATTATTTTGAAATTTTGCAAATTTTGAAATTTTGCAAAATTTTGAAAACAATCTTTAAAAAATCAATCAAAATTTTCCGACATCAAAAAACGGTGGCCATTTAAAATCTTTGAACAGGATTAAATTAATAATGGCTGATGATATCAAAATTTGACTGGAATAACGTTTTTTAGATAGTTTTATTGCAAATCCAACGATACCTCATTTTCCAATATTGGCCAACAATTAACAAAGATATGCTACTTCTTAGGGTGTTCGGTGGTTGAGAACGGGTTGCAGTTTTTTGCTTCCAACCACTGCACACCCTAAAAAGTAGCATATCTCTGTTAATTGTTGGCCACCCTTGAAAAATGAGGTATCGTTGGATAAACAATAAAAATATCTAAAAAACGTTATTCCAGTCAAATTTTGATATCATCAGCCATTATTAATTTAATCCTGTTCAAAGATTTTAAATGGCCGCCATTTTGTTTTTTGATGTCGGAAAATTTTGATTGATTTTTTAAAGATTGTTTTCATTGTTATAAAGCTGTTTGCAAAATTTCAAAATTATACATTCAAAGGTGTTCGAATAAAAAAATAATGAGTGAAAAAAACAAAATGGCGGCTGTGTGAGTAACTGGGGATTTTAGAAAATTTTTATTACGATATTTACTTTTGTTAGTGGTCCAAAAACACTGCCTAGAAGTTTGGTAGAGAGTTCCGAAACACCCTGTATATTTTTAGACAGAATAACAAAGAATATGATGGTGCAACAGACAAATCCCAAAACTAATCTCTTCAAAAATTTTGACTATGCTATATTGCCAAAACATTGAGGTTAATTTACACTACAAATTTAGATTCACTAGAAACCTTTACTACAAAAATAAATAAATTTGTCACAAGTTTCACTAGAATTATGGAAATGCTTCCCATTATTTCATACTTGATTCTCCATTTCCAATAGTTCTGTAACTCAAATGTCAGTGTAATTGCTCATGATTCTATAGCCCATGGTAGACATAACAAAATATAACTGGAATTTGTAATAACAGGAATTATTGCTAACTTGAATAGCCAAGGTTTCAAACAAATAGTGCGGTAGGTAATATTGCGTTAAAATTCAAGCTTGTCAATAACCTGTTCAAACTGAAACTGGTTCAGGCCTAAACCACAACTCAGAAATCGACGAATTACAATCTGAATAAAAAATCCTTCATTGGAAATTTAATAAATTTTCTCTTTCTTGAGAAATAAACATCCAGACACCACAAGAATAAAAGAAATCTGCATTGTATTTGCATATGAGAGATACAATTAAAAAAATTAAAGTAAATACTTGAATTTCCCCCAAAATATTCATTTTTATTTTTGTTCTTGTTTTACTAAATGCTTACTCAATTACTATGCAGGAGCACACATAATGGAACTTTACTTAATGTGTGTTGAGGCTACAGAGAAAAGATTACATAAGCTTAGACTACAAAAAAATAATAATAATAAGCATGGTCTTATAAAAAAGTTGTTACATGAAAATGAAAAACTATTGATATAAATACATGTAAAAACTTTTTTATATAACATTTTGTTTTTAGAAACTGCATTCCTTCGTGAAATGTTAATGTTATGAAATGCATGGTAATAACATTGTTTTTCTAAAAATAAATAATTATTGCAAATAATTTTTTATTTATTTTAAACACTTACATATTCTTGTGATGGCCATTTCGCATTGTTGGAATCTGGAATGCTTCCTCAGACATGGCTGGCGCTTACTGATTTTTCAAACCTGATTCATTATGCCTTCAACTATGGCTGAGGAAGCATTCCAACAATGCGAAATGGCCATCACACTAATATGTGTAAGTGTTGAATCCAAATTGTTTAGACTATATTTAATTATCAAGTGAAAAAGTAATATGGACCTACATCACAATTTGATTATTTAATAATTATAATTTTATCAGAAATAGTGGCATTCGGAAAAAATAAATTATACATTGGAAATAATGTTAGGCAAATCATTGGATGCTTCATTAAGAGATTGAAAAAAATTCTTAGTAGCCCAATTATTAAAGACATTCATGAACTATACAAATTTAATTATTATGCAATATGATGCTGTTACAATACTGTTTTGTTACACAGTGTGAACGCGCCCTTACAATGTCTGATATATGCTAAATATTATTTGCTTCCACAATGTAAAGTACATTCTACTTTGAAAATAATTCACTCTCACTAACTCTAAATTACATTATGCAATACTGTTTCTTACATAGTGTGACATAAATTCGAAAATTGTTAAATGTAAAGTAAAAATTGAGTAACATAATTCTCCATAAAATATTATAAATAACAACACTTTCTACAACCTAGAGCTACGATTTCTAACCAACTTATTTTCAAACAGATTCTGCAACATTTTAGGAAATATGGATTCGCTAAACATATATATAGATATGAATCTTGGACTTGAGATGTAAATAGCGGCGGCAACAAATCTCCCCGAAATACACACACGCACACGCGCACGCGCGCGGAATCAAACACATAACGCCAAATTAATTTATAGGAGGCTTTTGCTTGGCAAAAGGAATAGAGTTGCCTCCTCAGGCTCGGTTCGGAAATAGCACTTGGGAGTTGGGAGAAATGGAACCGATTTCAAGTGCCGACTTTTTATTCTCTTTCTGAATTTTGTGTATACAGAACAAAGGTTCTGTTGAAGTTATTCAGTTTTTGACACACTTTGGAAGCGCGATTACATGTTGGAGATAGTTCAGGAAAGGATATGCCCACACAATACTGAAAGATACTAGTAAAGATAGTAGACACTAAACAGAAAGATACTAAGTACAGAATTCTTGTTTGCTTATGAAAATACTTCAATTACGAATGAAATTTTGGCAGTCCAACTTGATCTTTCTAGCTTCTTCTTCTAGCAAAAATCCATCAAATATTCAAACTAAAAATATAGTAAACAATACTCATATTTTTAATTTTTTGCTGACTTTGCACACATGAGTCAGAGACTTGCGCATGGTTAATAAGGTGAACGATTACACAAATTATGCCAGGCTGAACAGGAGTCGTACCCGTGACCGCAGGAGTAGCAATCGGAATCTCAACAGATATTAGATTCTGTCTCTAAGAAGATTCTGTCTCTAAGAGATAAGAAGATTTTTGTTCTAAATTGAGGTGTATTCTAGAGAATGAAATGTTGAAAATTTTTAGTTTAAGGGAAAATGAAAATTTTCCATTTGTATAAGCTGAGAATCAACATTTTAAACTGTTACAATTATATTGACGAAGCCTATTGCAATGTTTTTTATTGTTTAATGGCAAATAAAGATTCTTATTCTTATAGAATATTTTTACCCTAACCGATTACACCACTGAGGCTGTCAATCCTACACAGGAGCAATCCTTCTATTCTGCCATCTAGTAGTAATAACATGTTAGTTTTATTTCTTTTTTTAATATAATTATTCATTTTTTATAAATATTTTTACAAATACAAATTTAGGAGGTTATGCATTGTCTCATACACTCTACTCTTTCTATTTTCTTATTTAACAGTAGTTATCTTTAAACATTGATTTTTATAACCAATTAATAATAATCAATAATTGATAATTTTAATAATTTTGATTTTTATACCAATTTTCTCTTCGACCTCCATTAAATACACATCTCAAAAGTCCCTTTTCTACAACCAATCCTTACCATTGAACATTAGTATGGATGCTACATTCTATTCAACACCAGGTATTAGCATTCTATTAATTATTGATTTTTACAATTATTGACACTCTGTATGTACATGTGGCCGGGATTTCAGTGAGCAATGTAAGCCTGAAAGGGATTAGAAGACAAAGCTGCGTTCTCGTAGGTCCTGTTTGTAACGGTGACCGATTAGATCGGCCAGCAAAAAAGACACTGTTCTCTGCTGTAAAATCACTTCCCGGTGGTTCGGAACCCACCTAAAACTGTAGGTTCAACTCATCAATCATCATCATCCAACTCATTACCCATGCACAGGTCTCAGACCTATGTGGGCTTCATCCTAATAAAAAAAAATACCAACTTTGATCCATTTTTATATCAAGGGATACTTGGAAAGTCCTTCTCTAAACGCTTTTCAAGTCTGCCTTGAGTTAAAGAAGCCTCAAGGTAACTACATAAAGATACTTCATAAAGTGTAACACCCAAAACCCTGGATGACTTGAGTAGGTGCAATTTAGGAAAACGATACCTCTGACAACTGAGCAGTAATTACTTTTGCATATCAGACACAACGCGTAACAGATACAGTAACAGACACAACAGAATAACAGATACAATAGCAGATTTAGTAACAGATACAAGCCACTGATTGACAACTGATACTTCGTTTACCTACAGCCTCAGTGCACAGTCAATGGGGTTTTAATTATGATTGTAGATAGATATGTCTGGGAAAAGGTTCAAAGTTTAGACAGTGCTGTCCTCCTCTTGATTGTTGCTTTCTCTCTCACTTTCTCTCTCCCACTCACTCACACTCCCCCTCACTCACACTCTCTCTCTCTCTCTCTCTCTCTCTGCAGACGGCCGTTCAATTATAAAATTATACCCGGGCATGCTCTAATAATTACAATTCAATTGGGACCAAACAGGAAGCACTCACTATTCATTACCACTAAACCCCCCCCCCCCCCTCCCACCGACATGATACTTCTACTATAGCTTTTTTTATAGCTACCTGATTAAATAGAAATGTTGGTTCTTGTATATCGGTACATAAAGAGTGAACTTAAATTATTTAGCGCATTTCATAGGTGAATAAAAATATAAGAAATCAATGCACCAACGTGAATATGAATTCAATAAAAAGACAATTTTATTTACTACAACTGACAAGTTTAATGCAGTTCTACAAGAGTACCTATTTTTCTAATTCTTAATGAACAGCTACCTCAGAGAGTGAGTATTGAGCACAGCTTGAAGGTAGCCTGTGTAGGAAAATAGCCGCACTAGCGCACCTATTCTTGTAACAGTTTGTATAGTTGTGCTAGAATTTGAGATGTCCACCAACGAACACCGCCTGCTTTATTACAGTGACAATGTGGTCACGCCTGGAAGTATTGTAGTTAATCAAGACGGCCTAACTTTTTATATTTATATATTTTTTTTATACTTTATTGTATATTTTATATATTTTTTTTTGTAATGACATCAGAGAATAATAATGAATATGTATTTGTTGGGCTATATGATGATTGACAATTCCACAAACAATGCTTTTTAAATATTTTAATATGAAATTATATAAAAAATCAAAGGATAGGAAAGATTCTTTTAGGGGCGAAATTGAATTAGTAATAATGGTTACAATAATTATTTAGAGAATTATGTGCTTTGTCTGCCATACTCCATGAATGATAGTGGAATTTTTAAACAGGTCATTTATTTTTGAAATCAATTTTGAATTTGATGTTGCAGCTCCATATTACTTTTTCAATTTATATTTAGTTGTAAACAACTGTTGATAATACTTTACAGTTGAATTTCAGCACTTAAATACTCGTGTGATAGCTATTTCGCATTGGTGTAAAGTTTCCTCAGTCACGATTCTAGAATGATCAATCTCAATCTAAACAAATCTCATCCTTAGCTCCCCAATTCCGATGAATGCCCTCCCAAAATATCTCAACACTTAAAACTATTAGAACCATTAATACCACTAACATTTAAAAATATACATCGCTACTAATATGAAAAAATAAATATAATTTTTTAATAAACTCTAATAAATTATTGATGTGACAATATTACAAGTAAAAACAAAACATTATTAGACTGCCATTCAAACAGAAATTTAGGTGAATGCTTTTACCGTAAAAATGGAAAGGCGCCTCTTCTAAGCTCATCTTGTTAGTGTGAGTGAGTGTGTGAGAGAGAGGAGTGACTTGATTCGCTGTTTCTGTGGCCCCTAGAGAGTATATACAGCCATGTCGAAAGTACAGTGCCTGTGAGGACTTTCACCTTCCTTGATTGCGTTACAGAGGAACTTCCTCTCACTCTTGTTTGACTCATCAATGTGGCCCACCTTTGATCATCATCACGCTTCATCATCATCATCATCAGCATCATCATCATCAACATTTCATCTGGGTCGTCACCCAGTTATGAATACTACTCGGGCAGCAAACATCGGGCTTGTGTCACATCTTTCATTAGAATAGTTATACAATCGATGTTATAATTTAAAATTGGAAAATTCATCTAAAAAATAAAAATTTGAATATTTTTATCAAGAATCTAGTCGAATTTTTTTTTCAAATTGGTGAAGAGCCCCTAACAGATAGTTCCACCTCACGGTTAGTAAGGTGCCATAACCGATTTCAACGGTAGGTGACTCAACAGACCACAACGTGATGTTTTAGTCAAAGACATGTTATGATAATATGGTGAACCTACAATTTTAGGTGGGTTCCAAACCACTGAGTTAGTGATCCTTCCTAAAAATGAAAACAAGACAAATTAATTTAGTGTGAATTAAAATTTTAAATCCCCACTGTATTACAATTATTTTTTACAGTATTTACTTGGATGGATAAAAAATACACAATAATTACAATATTATGTCGCATTTACAGACAGTATATTCATAAGGATGTGAACAAGACAATTTAATTACAGGATTACAGCCTCTATTATGCTGCAAGAATACTAATAACACGACCGTGGACGATAACTTGAATTTTTTACTAAAAAGAACCAATAATAATAACAGTAATCAAACGTCTAGCTTCCTGATTTGAAAACAAACGCCAATTCTGAACTAGTTCATTTTCTCAAGACTATTTCATAGACATAGTAATCCAGGCTGTTAATTATGTTATCCTCTTTTTAAATTAATGTAATTAAATGCCGACGCGGAAGTCTACCATTACTAATTAGGACAAATGTTATTTATTACTTTTCAATTAGATGTACATTGAAGTATATTGTGTACAGTTTCATTTAAATTGTTTTTTTTTTTTTTTTGTAGATTACGTCTTGGAGACTCCAGTATAAGACAAGTCAGATCAACAATTATAGAATCTTATACACGAGTACAGTATATCAATTAGTTGAGGTGAGACTTAATTTTGATGTGAAGGAGCTCTTGTACACTATAAAAAGCTTTATCGACTAAATATTTTTCCAATTGTTTTATAATATTTCTTTATTTTCAAGACTCTTTAAAAACTGGGTTAGATTGTAGAGTTTCCCACCAATATAACTAGGTTTTTGTTTGAATAAGCTACTACTGTGACTCACCAAGTGATAATCACCTCGGCTTCTTGTATTATAATCGTATACATCAAGATTTAGGTTAATATCACTTTTTTTACATATAAAGTAGCTTCATACACATATAAGCAGGGTGCAGTTAGGAGATCAAGTCTCTTGAACAACGGCCTACATGAATCTAATCTATTTACTCTTTCCATACACCTAACAGGTTTCTTTTGGATCTTAAACAACCTATCAAGGTTTTGTTTTGATGAATTACCCCATATATATATAATATGTGACTTGAGCCCATGATAACCCTTTAAAAAGTAAGTTTTTGTCATTTAATGTAGCAATTTGTCAAAGGACAAATACCCCAGATAAAATTTTACAATATATTTTCTCAGTGTATCTTTCTTGTACATCAAGAACTAATAATTATATAGAGTGGTTCTAAAAAAGAACGCCGGTTTTGATTTGTCCTGTCCAAAATAGTTCTTCTTTTTCAAGATTACGTCTTAAAGACTCCGGAGTATAATACAAGTCAGAAATTATGAGATCGGAATGGAAGGGTATTCATTTTTTGCTAAACATGGAGGTCTAAGAAAGTGGAGGGAGCATCATAAAGTCAGAAAAGTGTAGCCGACGCCATCTTGAGTGGCTTTTTTATGGAGGAAAACAACTAAATTTCATATGTTAAAAACGAGGCTCTTGTTGAATCAACAAAAATTTCTTCTAGCTAAGAGCTATTTAGGAAGAACAATAATAACTAATTGCTACAAGCATGCAAAATAAGGTGTGCAACCTATCTATTCTGACAATTTATTAACAAAATGTTTTAAAAAACCTGATTTGTTAGACATTTATAAACTCACTTCATGCAAAACAACATAATTATGATTTGCTCCAAATAGCGTACCAAACAAACGAGTAGTGAGGTAGGTTGTGATTTTTAATTTTAAGTTTGGTTGTATTCTTTTATTATTGGATATAAAATTGATCTAATATATTTATAGAGCACATTTATAAAAAATTTCAATTACTATTAACTTCTGTATTTTTTATCAATCTATTTTTACTTCAAGATTTTTACATACGTTATTTCATGTGAACTTGATTATGTTTCTGTTTATCTACAAGCTTATGTACATATATTATATATATATTTCATTTATTTCTAACTCAAGTTTGCTTTGCATGTATATTTTGTTTGGCAATAAATAATTCCAGGTCAGCCTCTTTCCCGCTTAGCCAATAGTATCATTCCATGTTCAGTATATATTAAGTTTCTCTGTACTTTGGTTTTTAGTTTGATAGAGATTGATAATGGTGTAACAACCGAAACTAGTTTCTCTAAGTTTTAATAAATGTGGTTGTGACAATTTCGTCTTATTATTCATTAAATAATTTCAATTCAATTTGCAATTGAATTACTTTCCTCACTGAGCTAACACAATTGTGTCTATGCCAAGCCCACCGAAACAAATTCAGAAGCTCTATGCTTATAAGTTCCTCCTTTACACAGTGTCTGGGTGCACAGGTGAGTGAGTATACATACTGTCTAGTACACCTCTGAGCTACTTCCTGCGTCCAAGCCATCAATCGATACCTCAAGTAACAATAAAACAACATAAGTTAAACTAATTTGAAGGTTGGAACTGCAATGAGTTCTATCAAATAACGGGAAAAATTAATTGCTGATGAATATAGCCAGGTTATTGATTTCAACAATTGAAAAAGGATTCCAGAAATTATCCATAAAACAAAACAATCAAGAAACAGACAGTAGTAATTTTCCATTGTACTTCAATCCAGGACTAATTGGGCGTTCACAAACAGCAACCTTTAAAGAGCATTGCAGTGTTTTCAAGTATAGATGCCAATTACGAATCCTTCAATTCAAACAACAAACGTTTAACGCCTCTTTCCAATTTTCAGACTAGAATGGAAGACTTCGGCCAGTTGCACGAAAGAAAATTAAATTCAGCCATCGTACAATGACGTCATCTTATGGAGCACAATAGGGAACTCGTCACACTGGCTCCGTCACATGACGTCATCTTACAGTGGTCAAATTTAATTTTATTTCATGCAACTGGTTAGGCCTACAGAAGAAGAAGAGGGATGGAGACAGATTCAGATGACTTTATTTGTGCAAATTTACAATGTATATGAATGATAAAAGTATTATTAATATTAGCAACTCTCAGATCCCCTAGTTCAAGTGAAGTACAGTTGTTCATAAAAAGTAAACATAATGGTTGAATAGTCTTAGTGAGAGAGTGAGAGAGAGAGACAGAGAGAGAGAGAGAAAGAGACAAAGTGTGAGTGAGAGAGACAAAGAGAGAGTGAGAGTGACAATTTCAGGGATAAGTACAAAAAGAAGATGTTTGTAAGAGAAAAAAGGAGAAATAATGAATTTTACTTCAGACACAACCAAATCTTAATAAATACTGTCAGATTTATCGCAGACAAAAGTTGATGAATGCAGATAAAAAAAGCAAAATAAAGATTATTGGGAAGTAATAGAAACTCAAACGGAAGTGATAGCCGCGAGCCGTAGTAGGTATCTGTTCAATCAGATAGAGATAAGCTGCGTTCTCGTAGGTGCTGTTTGTAACGGTGACCGATTAGATTGGCCAGCAAAAAAGGCAATGTTCTCTGCTGAAAATCACTTCCCGGTGGTTCGGAACCCACCTAAAACTGTAGGTCCAACTCATCAATCACCATCATCCAACTCATTACCCACGCACAGGTCTCAGACCCATGTGGGCTTCATCCTCAAAAAAAAAACCAAGCAACACCAATAACATGAATCACACAATACAACATCAACACAACTTGTCACCAAACAGATAAAATGAACAGAATCCAAACCTTTAGAAAAAAAACAATAGCTCAAACCTAAATAAAGAGTTGATTAAATTAACAGAAACTAAGACTTGAAAATAAAAATATCAAAATTAAAAACAATACACATGAGGAAAGTTAAGTTAAATGAAAATAGCTCCCAAGAAACCTCTCCCAATAAGCAGAAAGATTAACCAAGATTTCAGTAATATTTTGGAATTCAATCCAAGCAAAATACTGATAAAATCACCCAAAACTTATTCTTGAAAAGAAATATCAACATTAAAAACATGGAAACAAGACGAATAAGGAGATTTTGGAAAAAAATAGCTCTCAAGAAATCTCTTCCAATAAAGAGAAAGACTTCCAAGATTTCAATAATTATTTTTGGAGTTGGAACTATCAAAACCAAGACATTATGAGAACTAATTTGTTTCAAACTTAAAATTATGAGTTGAGAAGGAAGGTCAAATAGAAAGAGCTAGATACATAGAAAAAATTTATAGAAATTGGACCTACCAAAACCCTGAAATTAAGAGATACTTTTTCTTAGGTATTTACGACTTTATTGTTAAAATTAACTTATTTAGGACTGGAAGTTGGAAGTTAAAAAGGAAGAAATGACATAGCTATACGTATTTAGATACACCAGAGAGAGAGAGAGAGAGAGAGAGAGAGAGAGAGAGAGAGAGAGAGAGAGAGAGAGAGAGAGAGAGAGAGAGAGAGAGAGAGAGAGAGAGTGATAAAGTGAGATAAATTGATTAAATCAACTTTATACATAATGTAAATACTAATTTTCTTGTACACAAAATTATTGACATTTACATTATCTTATAATAATATATATTATAATGGTGTGATGTAATGAAGAGAGAATGTAATCACATACAAAGAGGGAAAATAGGGCTGAGAGAATAACGAAAACAAATAACGAAACTAGAATTCAATGCTATTGAAAGTTTTCTAGTAGAGGATATTTTCTATGATATAAGCCTTCACTAATGCCTGAGAAACTGATAAGATATCAGTAGGTGGTGAAAAAAAAATAAAATAGTGATTAATAAAACGTTCAATTAAAAGAAAAATTTGCATTAATAAAACAATTTGAAACGTTCCAGAAAACTATACCTATATTCAACAAGGAAAAGATCGATAATTTCTTGCAAGATGATGAACACAATCGAAAAAAATTGATAAAAAGTTAATCAGTCCCAGAATCATCGTGTAGAAAAAAATTGTAATTCCCAAGAAATTTCTCACGGCCAAGGCTATTACTAATTCAACACATCATAGCCTTGAAAAGGCTACCTAGCCTATTATTAGCCTCAATGGCAATAAAACTACAAAACACCTGCTACTTTCATTTATAAAATTATTATTATTTTCTCCTATGTTCCAATTTCGGTCAGCTCTCTCACCGTGATGAAGTAGTCAGTTTTCCTCGTTCTCTTTTAACAAGAAATTCGTTTACTTTCACTTGAATTATTTTTTAATTTTTTTGCAGTCTGCCACTTTATTAGAACAAGATTCATCTCCAGAATGTTGGCACCTTTTTATTACATTTATTAAATTTTTTTTTTAAGGATGAAGCCCAAATAGGTCTGAGACCTGTGCGTGGGTAATGAGTAGGATGATAATGATTGATGAGTTGGACCTACAGTTTTAGGTGGGTTCCGAACCACCGGGAAGTGATTCTACAGCAGAGAACAGTGTCTTTTTTGCTGGCCAATCTAATCGGTCACCGTTACAAACAGGACCTACTAGAACGCAGCTTATCTCTATCTGATTAAAAAGATACCTGCTACGGCTCGCGGCTATCACTTTTATTACATTTATTCCTCTTAAATACCAACATAAATTTTTATAGGCACGCAAACACAGCATATAAATATTTGGATAAAATTAAGTAATAAGAGCAGTATTGTTCAAAAAGGCCTGTAATTTCTTTACACGTATTTGAAAATATTTTTATTATTTGCATGTACGTGTACACCTTTACACAGGGTCTGGCTGCACAGGTGAGTGTGTTTACTATCCAGCACACCTCTGAGCTACTTCCTGTGTCCAAACCAACATTCGACAGCAGCAGTTGAAAAGCAACACAATTATTGATGTAGCCCTTTTTTGTATCTGAGATTAACAAAACTTAGAATTTTGAATTCTGACTTTGAATTTTGGCTGGGACGCACAATATAGCTCTGAGTGTGCTGGATAGTGCACACACTCACCTGTGTTACCAGGCCCCGTGTAAAAGTGAGACAATATTTATTTATACATATTTGAATAAATAAATAAAAACGTTACAGAATTTATAAATGAAATTCTCCCAAGAAGCCTAATCATCATCTATGTATTGGGATGAGTTTATTAGTTTAATTATTATTGATAACAAAATAACATTGCGTTAAAATTAATAAATTATTAATCTTGGAGAGATGTTTTGTTGATTTTTTTGGCAAGTTTGATTTTTAGTGTATAGCATAGGTATGTTTTTGTTTTATAGTAGTTATGTTTGCAAATATTTTTTCCTTGATGTACTTAGGAATCATTTTGCTCTTCTCTAAATTCAAGTTTGAACAATTGTACTTTTTCTGCAAAGAAATAAATTATTAATATTATTATTATTATTATTATATAATTTGGCGAACAAATCACAAAATATGGGATGAGCTTGAAATGTCAATCTATGATAGCTTGATTATAAATACTGCTACAATATATTTTTCAATTCATTGAATTTATTCATGTCAAACTTCCAATACCAATCTCCTATGCCAATTCATATATTTAAATACATACTGAAAAAATCAGTAATTGTAGTAGTGAAGCCATATCCATGGGAATTGATGGTCGTGAGCTATAGCAGGTATCTGTTCAATCAGATAGAGATAAGCTACGAAATCCTGGGTCCTCTTTGCAAGTGTGACCAAATAGATTGGCCAGCAAAAAGACTATGTTCTCTGCTGTAAAATCACTCTCCGGTGATTCGGAACACACCTAAAACTCAGACCTGAGGTCTTCAACCAATCAATCAATCAATTTATTTACAGTATCATTACAACAAAGGTTCTCCTAAACCAGTAGGTTTTTCAGGAGGTGCCATATATTGATTTAATACAAGTAAATACTATTCATGAACAGACTAAAAAGTGAGAATTTCCAAATAACATAACCTTCAATCCACATGACACAGTAGGCTACAACACTTTAGTACATTAAACTGACGATTTCACTTTAAAAAAAAGATTATTTGATTATAAAAACTATAAATTTAGCACTGTTGGGAATGACCGAAAAAGAGCGAAAATATTAATTTAGTTTAAAAACTTGGAGGTCAAGAATATTTATGTTTGCTGAACTACAGCTGTTACTTTATTTATAAAAAACCTCAAAAATAATTCTAGTTCATAGGCAAATTTGTAAAATTCTTGATGAATTAGTTATTAATTTCTGTATCACCATTATTTGTTAATTAATTACACCATTAAAATATGTTATAGGTTATTAGTATTATCTATTAATATTACACGCAATGTCAAAATCATCAACAAAGTTACTTCCTAAAAAGCTTCAGATTTTTTAAAAGTATTTTTATCGTATTAAACACACATATATGATAAGAATTATGTTATTAATAAATTATGGTTAAAAGCATGAGCCTAAAAATATTCATGTTACATTTATCATCATAAATTAGCTGAAGATTCAAACTTCATTATTATTATCCTAATTTTTTATACATATTTATCACTAATAATTGGATCAACTATAACAAACACATAAAATATAATAAAAACTTGACATTCTACATAAATCATGACAAAATGGCTGTTACGATGTTCAACACATGCAAAAGTTTTATCAAAGACATGATATTGTTAGCTGACAAGAATGCAAGGGGTTATCAATGGCCTCTTGGAAAAAATTGATGAGAGAACATTCTATTCAATACTCAAAAATAGATCAGAATATGAACGATATCATGCGTTTATATGGTTCATTAAAATTTTCTATGCATTCCTTTCCAACGTGAAAAATAGCTTCAATTAACAGAATAATAATAATTTTCAAATTGCTCTTCAGTTTAGAAAAAAATGCATTAAACTCTGATTTATGCTTCAACTAGAAATGAGCTTGTACTTTGAACTTTGTTTACAGTACATTTGTGAAGTGTTATTCGTTCTAACCCATGTAAATATTCCCAAGAAATATATGTAGTATCAATCATTGATATATATTACTAGATGCGTAACTCTAACCGTAGAGCAATGGAATAGTGAAGCCATTTTTTTCTGGCGGGAAAAGAAGGCCAAATCGGGTAAAAGAGCCAAGTTAACACAGGTTCTTATGGGGGAAAAGTAAATTTTCATTTAGAGATTTCTCGCAACTTGCTTGCTGGATTTAAATAATTATTTTTTGAAAAATAGCTCATGAGTTTTTTTTACATATAGCAGTAATAATTTGACATTCCAAACTGTTTCTGGCCCAAGCCAACTTCAAATTCAGAGCAGTGCATAAGCAGTGTATAAGTATGTGATTGCAGGAAAAACGTACAGAATTTTAACTTCTGTACGTTTTTCCGCAGCGTATTTCAATTCACTTGAGGCGCTGAAACCGAATCTGAACTCTGGTATCACAAAAAATAATCGCTACACGAGATATTTCCAAGATTCCGGAGTTACTCATCTATTAGTATATATCAATGGTATCAATTCAAGATTTCAAGAAATTTATGAACTATTTGCTATAAATCCTAGCCTATCCTTGAATATTTTTATGAAATGTACATTTTTTCAAAAACAAATTGAAGTATTAAATTCATGCCAATAAACAAATCTAAACTGTTCTTCCCCAGAAAAGTTTTTTTCGGAGGATGAAGCCCACATAGGTATGAACCCTGTGCGTGGGTAATGAGTTGAATGATGGTGATTGATGAGTTGGACTTGAAGTGTTTTAGGTGGGTTCTAAACAACGGGAACGTGATTTTACAATAGAGAACAGATTCGTTTTTGCTGGTCAATCCAATCGGTCACCCTTACAAAGAGGCCCCCGGATTTCGTAGATTATCTGACTGAACAGATCTGCTACGGCTCACGGCTATCACTACCCCAAAGCTCAGACTGCAATAATAAATTTGGCCATTAATATACAGAGCATGCTGTCATCGTTGATAAGATAAAAAAGAACTGGGAAGCATCTTTTATCAATTTTATAATTTAGAGCACCTTGCAAATCACTGCAGCTGGTGGCTGTGAAAAAGTATAAAGTAAAACGCGCTCTAAAAAATACAGAATTGTAAATTTTTTTTTGAAAACAGCTCAAGTATTATCTCAAACCGCACACAGACTGAAGACTGAAATCGTTGAGTGAAGTGTTTGTTGTGGCTTATCTCACATGTTTACTGCCAAGAAATATATGGTAGAAGAAAATCTTTCATATAAAATACTTTTGAATATTCATGGGAACTTGATATTTATGCATAAAAAATACAATCATACATACCTTACTCAGGCTTGTATGAGTTGAATTGAGCTTTATTCATCTCAATTATTATTATTATTATTATTATTGTGTTGCTTTCCAAACGTCTCTATCGAATAATGCCTAGGACACAGGAAGTAGCTCAGGGGTTGCTAGATAGTATACACACTCACTTGTGCAGCCAGATCTTGTCTAAAGATGGGAGTGGACTGTCAAGCATAGAGCTTCAGAATTTGTTTCAGTGGGCTTTACATCCTGATAAAAAATTGTTAGCGAGGAAGCCATCGCAACCTACCTCACTCCTCGATTGTGTAGTGAGCTCTTTGAACTAAAACATGACGTTGAGGTCTGAAGAGTCACCTACAGTTGAATTCGGCTATGTTACTATATACTACATACATACGGTGACTCTTGAGACCTCAACGTTATGTAGAGCGTAAAAGAGAGGAGCGTTAGGAGAGCAAAGAGCGTACTACACAAACGAGGAGTGAGGTAGTTTGTGATTGCTTTCCTCATTGAGCTAACAGATTCATAATAATATTTTAAGCCCACCTAAACAAAATCTAAAGCTCCATGCTTGATAGTCCACTCTCTCAACTACACAGGGTTTGGCCGCACGGGTGAGTGTGTATACTATCCAGCACACCTCTGAGCTACTTCCTGTATCCAAGCCATCATTCGACAGAGACGTTTGGAAAGCAACACAATACTTCTTTTTTTTAGGATGAAGCCCACATAGGACTGAGATCTGTGCGTGGGTAATGATTGTGATTGATGAGTTGGACCTACAGTTTTAGGTGGGTTTCGAACCACCGGGAAGTGATTTTACAGCAGAGAACATAGTCTTTTTTGCTGGTCAATCCAATCGGTCACCCAAACAAAGAGCGCCCAGGAGTTTCGTAGCTCATCTCTGACTGCACATATACCTGTTACGGCACTCGGCTATCACTTCCTACTGATTTAACCATTTTTGTATCTGATAAGAAACAGAACTCAATTCACCTCCACAATAAGGTATATATACATATGAATTTAATAATTGACAGAGTTTTGGACTAAAAGCCTGTTGTTTCTGTACAATAAGTTGTATTTTGACTGTATCAATGAGTAAATAAATTTTTAATAATGGAACTAATTACTTAAAATTAATCGCCCATCCTACTGCGACTACTGTCATGTTTTTTCTTAGGATGAAGCCCACATAGGTCTGAGACCTGTGCGTGGGTAATGAGTTGGATGATGGTGATGGATGAGTGACACTTTTCAAATTCCAGTCTGATTTACTTTTAAAACCTTGAAATCTATAAAATTGGAACGAAATGACGTCGCCATTGCAATTGAAGGCAATTGAAATCCATTGAGGTAATCAATAAAATTGATTGCATGTAGCAATTGATGCTTGAATTTGCGACAGACCTGATCTAGTGCATTAGTTAGTTAACTTGTGCGTAGGCTGATTACTATTGCAGACTGCATTCCATTGAACCTGTTCCTAATGCTTTTGGCTCTATCTCAACACAGCCAGCCTTCCGGCATGAACCGTTATCATCTTGCCTACCACAAATACAGTGCGGTAGAGTTCCTTGCCAAACTAAATATGCAGTGAAAAGTCACCTACTCCTTATCTTTTATGGTAGGCTTCTTTCTATTTATGGTAGACTTTTATCTATATATGGTAGGGCCTGACAAATTTCATGAGCTGCTTATCAACTGTCACCTACTCCTTTATGGTAGGTTTCTATGGTAGGCTAATATCTCATTTTGGTAACAGTCTATGGTAGGATTCTATCTATTTATGGTAGCAGTCTTGACAAATTCCGTTAGCTGCTTAATAGCTCAGTCTACATACCAATTTCTTATTTTTTAGGATACCTGTCAACCCTTTATGCCCTAGTGTTGCCATATGGCAAAATATGCAGCAAAAAATCAAACTCCTTATCGTTTATGGTAGGCTTCTATCAATTTATGGAAGGACTTTTGACAAATTTCATGAGCTGCTCCATAGCTTAGTCCAGACCAAATATTTTATTCTAGTATGCCTTTTAAATCCCAGGGGATAAACGCGGAATATGTTTTATAAGTGAGTAATTATAATATTGGATATTTGATTCAATAAACAGCAATTTAAAGTACAGTAATAAGTTGAATAAATGGTGTCATGATTTCATCAAAGAGCAAGATTATAATTTCTTGTTAAACTTGATCATAACCTCAAATTTGAATTTTTTTATTGTCAATTTGTAAAGAAAGCAGTAGTGAGTGGGCTGTGCTTGTTATATCTTTACTTGATTCTGTTTTTGTAAAAAAATGAAGAAATAACAATCATGTATTTCTAGTATTTTAAATATAATATGCATATTCCAGTATTCAATTTTCAAAAATAGTTTTATTAATTTATTAGTTTTTCACTTTAAATGTCCAGCTTCCACCTTCTGAAGCATTTCCTCATTTCCTTCACCTAGATATTTATTTCAATTTTACTTTTATCCAATGCCTCTATTATTTTTCATCTCTTTGTATCTAATTATTTGAACTCTTAATAAAATATTATTGTATTACCTCCTTTTCAACTTTTTGTAAACTCTAAAACTCTGAATATTAAATATTGCTTGTCAATAAGACTCTCCATAGAGTATACTATTTAAATGTGGAATGAAAAGATAAAAATATTATTATAATGAATTTATGTAACAGCTACATAATAATAATAATATTAAACACGAATCCTACATTGAAAGATGGTTATAATTTTCAATACACAACACAATTGCAACAAAGGCATTCCACAAGTTTTGCATCAAATAAATCTTGCAATAACCTTTAAAACAAAAAGAGAGAGAGTGTGTGAGAGAGAGAAAAGAGAGTGAAAAAGGCAATTGTTGCCAAGAATGAAGAAGACACGATTCTACCGCCACAATAATTACATTAATGGAAAGTCGATGCAGTCTTATCCTTACTATCCTTGCCATGAACTCGCCTGACTAGTCAGCCTTGTACAACATGCATTCCCATCATGATTTGCACAACATTTTGGACTTCAACTTGATGCGAATTAAGTTCTAAGCACAGTTTAAGCCCTACTCAAGTGTATCAATGCACAGCTGACGCACTTGTTCCAGAAAAATCAAGTAAAACTTGTTCAGTCTCCTCCCGGCCAAAGAAAGTCACATAAATTTAAAAGTATCGCAAAACACCTGTTTCTCATGCATTATATCTATATCTTTATACATTAATATAGCCAACTTATAACAATATTTCATAGTTAGCGGCACCGTCTCCATCAATGGTTGAGTTCATGGGAGCCTTCTCATTTACCGGTAAATGTTACCGGCAAAGTCTGATTGGTCTATGCAATTTGAATAGACCAATCAGACGCCACCGGTAACATTTACCAGTTACCGGTAAAGCTCCCAGGAACTCAGCCAATGGTAATAACACAAATTTGTATTATATTGCTGTATTATCTCATACTGTTTTATAATGTCATCTCATTAGTAATACAATAAAATAATTTTGAATTTTGAAGAGAGTTTTCTATTACTTTTTGCATAGTATTGTCTCGAAAGGCAATTTAGTATTATTAAATGATGACATCCTTAGACTAGATCATAAGATTAAATCATCATAATTATTGCAAGTCTATGTAAATAGCAGTATCTAAATATAAACAATGAAATGACACTAAAAAATATTGAATTGTTCAACAATTATTGATCATCTCCTTAGGAGTCACTGCCCTCCTACCCCAAAATTGGTAAAAATAATTTAATCTTTTTAAATAGATTTATGAAAGGGAAACATTCCCAAAAAAAACAGCCTTGTACACATGCATTCATGTGAAAAAACCATTTGTAGCCCGGGCATTGAAAGATTGGTTAATTTTTTTCGGAGGATCAAGCTCACATAGGTCTGAGACCTGTGCGTGGGTATTGAATTGAATGATGGTGATTGATGAGTTGGACCTACAGTTTTAGGTGGGTCCCGAACCACCGGGAAGTGATTTCTTACAGCAGAGAAGTCTGGCCAATCAAAAAAAAATTGCCTTTATTATGGGCGAAGTTAGGACTCTTGGTCTCCTCGACCACTCAACACTAATATGAAAAAGGCATAAAAGAAAAGGAAACATAAAATTTCATGAAAATAATTCCTGCTAGAATATCTGACAAACACCATCTGGAATTACTGCCACTTTGTGCACAACACTTAAAAAAGTTGCACACTTGTTTGCATTCTTAAAACTGTCTATTCATCGGGGGAAAATCTCTTAACAGTAAAAAAAAAACAGAAGCTAGTGAAATAGACTTTTGAAAACAATGGTTTCAGTTGAAATATTGTTCAAAGAGTATTTTCATGAATGCAGAGCTTGTTTCTCTCGATACGTGCGCTGTTCTATGCAGAAAAGAACATTGAAATTCAAACGATTTTCAACTATTGACAAAAAACAGAGGAGTGTTGGTGCTTTCTAGTTTTAAAATATACAGTACATGCAAAGAGAATGCCTCCATGCATTCATTGTCAGGACAAAAAGGTCTTCTATTATATTTTCTATATGCAACAAATTTACATTGAACAAGAACTAGACATTAGTTGGAAAAGATAATAGCAGAACTAAATAATAATAGAGCTGAAGAACTAAAAAAATATTTCTGAATAGGAAAAATATAGTATAAAAAGATTCAACAAAAAGGCAAACTTACAAATTGCATTTAAGAGATCTTGCATTGTAGTATTGAACACAGTACCTGGAACAAAAATAAAGAAAAATAATTAATAAGGAAAACATATAAAATTAAATAAAAAATATTAATTTTGATTCCATTTTTTAAATATCTTTTGTTCCGTTCCATTTGTGATCTCAAATATTTTAATATTTATGCCAAATATTTTAAAGGAAACATTTTTATTCTGTAATTACTCTAATAAATTAGTTGTACCAATTTTGGTTTGTATTTTTTTTTTTTTTTAATTTTGTGGCAACAAAGGAATTTGAAATTGACAAAAAACAATACACAGGGTGAGCATAAATTATTGAGCGCATTTCATAGGTGAATAAAATATAGCAAATCAGTGTACCAAAGTGAGTGTGAATTTATTGAAAAGACAATTTCAAACAGTTTTATTTACTACAGCTGGAAAGTTTAATGCATTAATAGCAAGAATCTTACCTATCTTTTCTGATTCCAACTTTCAAACTTTCAACTTCCTCTGAGTATGGAGCACAGCTCATAGGTAGCCATTATATAAAAAATTAATGAACTAGCGCACCTATTCTTGTAACAAGAGTTTGTATTGGTGTTAGAATTTGAATTACTAAGAAAGTTAGAATTTGAGCAGTTTTTCGAACACTGCCTGCTTCATTACAGTGACAATGTGAACAGGGCTGGAAGCGTTAGGCCTAGGTTGGTAGAAATATGTTTACAAGAATTAGCAGAATAGGTAGCCATGTGGAAATTTATTAAACCTGTCATATGTAGTGAATAAAACAGTTCGGAATTGTATTTTTAATAAATCTACATGCATGTAAGTACACTAATTTGTTAATTTTTTATTCACTTGTTCAGGTGCGACCTGATAACTCTGACACCACTTTTCTGTGACACCAGACCTGAGCCAGCCAGGCCAGGCCATTCGATGATGATGATCATGATTATTATTATTTTTGCTTTTCCATCACATTTGATGTGAGTTTTCTAATCAAAATCGGCCTATGGCAAGATTTTGATTAATCTATATGGGAATGTTCAGGAATGCCCTAATCATTGATACAGTGCTAAGTACTACTGCCTTCTGCATTGTGCATTTTGTGCTTTTTGGCACTCCCAACTGACTCAAATTTGCTGTCACCTTTGTTGTAATCAGCCCACCCGCAGAAATAATGACAGGGATGATTGACACCTTTTCTTGTTGCCAGATATCCTTTATCTCAGCAGCTAGGGGGAGATACTTGGAGATTTTCTCAGTGTAATACTGATCCAAGTTGTGGCAGCATGGTATGCCAACATCTATTAAAATAGTTTCCTTGGTCTGCTTATTCATTAGGATTATTATTATTATTATTGTTATTATTACTATTATTATTATTATTATTATTATTATTATTTTCCAGTGAAACCTTCTTGTGAAGGTTTTGGAGTAGCATTCGTTCCTGTATAATGCATTGTTATTCTAGTTTTAAAAAAGGAAATTTGCAATTTGTATTGTCTTTTTTGAAATTAATGAACTCCCTTCTTCTGGGGGTACCAGGACGAAGGAAAAGGAAAAAGGAAAGGATTATTAGTGTAATTAACTGTGAGAAAGAAATTCATGAATATAGAAACTAAATTAGCAATACAGGTAGTAATTGCTATTTTCAAATGTCAACAATATTTTTCGTTAGCTGCATGCTAAAAAAAGAAACGTAAAACAAGAATACAGTATAATGTTTCACGATGAGCAAATGCACAATAGCACAAATGAACGTCTATTGTTAACAACAGCACACTTACGATATTCTAATGAGCAAGTTGTGAACTGATTTCAAGTCATTTGTCATTGAAATTAGCTGCGCTTTTTTAGCCTTAAAACTGACAATAGATCTTATTTCAAGTCCACCTGAGCTTCTAACTTTCAAGTACCGTGCTTACTAAACTTATGGTCATGATTTTTCCATGCTTTCTTTTCTGGGTTGGAGACTGTGTTGAATTTGCTACTAAAAAAATATTTGTTGGTAAACGAATAGCTACAGATTTTTTTCTATTATTAGTCAAAATTTTGTCTCAGTGTTTTCGGGTTGATAACTTATCACAGTGTTGTACCATAGACTTGATTTTCTTATTCTATGGTTGTGCTTACTACAATGTTGAATTAACTACTAAAAAATTATAAATGATTCAATTATTGGTAAACGAATGCCTACAGAAAAATTCTTCTGTCAATCAAAATTTTTTCTGTGTTTTTGGGTTGTTAACTTATTACAGTGTATTAGTTACTGGGGGAAAAAACTCGTTTTTATTGCCTGAAAAAACGACAAAAAAATCTTTAATGATCAAAATTTTCCACATATTTTAACAAGTTGGAAACAACATAGTTAATTAGCTACTAAAAGTACATTTTTTTCAATTATTTAAATAAATATGCGCACTTAAGGTAATAAATATGTTTGAATTATTAAAAATAACTACCGCACACAAAAAAATCTTCAATTATTAATTTTCAAATTTTCAATTTATTTGGGAAGGTATGATAATGAGACTATTACAACATTCTAATTTCTAATAGAGTAAACTTTCTTCAATATTTTGAATAAATATGAACACTCAACGTAGAAAACATATTTTCAATCATGTAATAATATATTAAATATATATTAATATATTTTACATAACCTAAAATTTGGATTTTCAGTTAAAAATTTGTAAAGAAAGCAGTAGTGGGTTGTGCACTTGCATGTTATGTTGTGCATGTTATATCTTTACTTGATTGTTTTTGTAATGAATGAATTAGTAAATAAATATTATAAACTATTAGAACTTGAAACACAGATTCAATAGCATTGTTCTCTTCTTGGTTGAAACTAATCACGCATTAGAAGTCAAGTGGATTTTTTCAAGGGAAGAGATAAGCTTTACTTGAAAAGAGTAGCTTAAAAATTCCCAGATAAGAAATTTAATAACAGAGATAACACTTGAAACTATATTCCTAAATTAGGCTGAAGTGAAGATTGATACATCGTTCGTTCAATGCTTAAAAACACTAGACGAGAAGATTAATCATTTTTATACTATACAGCGTTTCTCAAAAAATAAATGAATGAGCAAATTTAAAAAACAAATATGGGATAGCTACAAATCACTAGGGAAAATTTAGTTCCTCAAAACATGACCCAATTCTAAAAAAGATATGAGATGAACTACAAAATACTTTCAATATTTTCAATTCCTAAATGAATAAATAAATAGTCAATAATAAAATATTTACGCTTTAAATATTAAACTCCAGTAGCATCAAGGGCAGGTTCTAAATTTTATCAGGAACTTTACACAATGCATGAATGTTTACATAAGATATAATAGTTATTTTCATTGGAGCTTGAATTAAATTTCACAGAGTGTGAAGAGGATCTTTACTTCTAGATACTGTCCGTACTATATATCCTTAGTATATAACCTTTAAAGAAATAAATGAATAAAATACTGTGTGATTTTACTTATTACTGACATAGAAGAACTAAAAAACCAACTCATATATTATGCAAAACACAAATACAATACATTACAAGCTCCAGCACCTGTAGGCCTATAGTACCACAGTCGATTTCGACTATAGGTGACTCCAGATTTGAACATCATGTTTCAGTCCAAAGAGCGTACTACGCAAACGAGGAATGAGGTAGGTTGCGATTACTATCCTCACTGAGCTAACAGAGTTGTATTTATGCCAATTCCATGGAAACAAATTCTGAAGCTCTATGCTTAACAGTCCACTCCCACCTTTACACAAGATCTGGCTGCACAGGTGAGTGTGTATACTATCTAGCATTCCTCTTAGCTACTTCCTGCGTCCAAGGACGACAGAGACGTTTAGAAAGCAACACAATTGTAGCATTTTTATGTGTCTGAGATGAACAAAACTCAATTTATTTAATTAGAGTGACTTTATATAATAGAAACTTATAAAATCTTTATATTTTAGTGACTATTATTAGTGACATAGAGAATTGAAAAATCAACTCATATCTTATGCAATTGTTTAAAATACAATACAAGCTGCAGCACTGGAAATGTAGGAGGCTCAATTGCTAATTACTGCACAAAATATGGATGAAAATCAAGCCTATAAAGTTTAACTAAAGTTTACAAATTTACAAAATCTATAAAGTAGATTAAGTATAAGTATAATTTTTTTTTTTTTGAGGATGAAGCCCACATAGGTCTGAGACCTGTGCGAGGGTGATGAGTTGGATGATGGTGATTGATGAGTTGGACCTACAGTTTTAGGTGGGTTCCGAACTACCGGGAAGTGATTTTACAGCAGAGAACAATGTCCTTTTTGCTGGCCAATCTAATCGGTCACCGTTACGAACAGGACCTATGAGAACGCAGCTTATCTATCTGATTGAACAGATACCTGCTACGGCTCGCGGCTATCACTTCCCTTAATTTATGAATCAGAGTAAAACTTTGAACAATCCTAAAATATTAACCCTCAACCATCAGTATCAACTCAAGTTCCAAATTATTTCAGGCCAACTTAGAACAACTGTCCCAAATATTAATAATTTACAAAGAATTCAGAAACTACCTCAAAAAAATGAAAGAACCCTAGTTCTAACTTCACTTTAGAAAACAGAAAACCTTTTTCGCCACACTAGGACGTAATGAGCTGTTTTTCGTGCGTCATATGGAGGCCGAAAGTGTTTGGTTTCCGACGAGGTCTGTAAACGTTTACCGCCCTAGGGCGGAAAAGAAAATGACCTTGAATGACAGCTGATCGTGTCTGGATACAGCAGTCATGATTGTAAAAATGAATCCTTCCAACTTTTATGTAAAACAAAAAGATTTAAACCATCAATAAATGTTTCTTTTTTATAATTTAATATGTACGTCGTAGTATTTAAAATGTCAAAAATGATCACTTTCTATAACTTAATATGTAATATTTTGTAGTTTTGATATCAAACAATAGAACCTTTTTATTCAACCTACAGAGCTCTGGGTGGGAATTTTGTGAACTACTACAACTGTTGCTAACCTCTCTTGGTTGGTTAGGTTTTTTGTTTTTAGGAATTTTGTATACTACTGCAACTGTTGGTAAAGGTTACTGTTGGTATAGAAAGGTTATTTGGTTTTTTATGCAGGTTTTGAATCAGGAACAGGAATAACAACAAAAAACCTAACCAACTAACCTTTTGGCGTACAGTTGTAGTAGTTGACAAAATGCCCACCCAGAGCGCTGTAGGTTTGATAAAGAGGTGATAGCCGTTCCTTGTATTCTTGCAAGTACCATAGCCTTAAAATTTCGCTTTCAAAATTTCCAACTTAACATTGTTGTTTTGTTTTTTTTTGTGGTGTGGCGAAAAATAGCGTTCGCAACACGGGCAAAAATGTTTTGCCGGCTCTCAAACGCTCTCAAACGCGATCTCGAGCCGGCAAACACACATTTTCGGCCCTAGGTGCGAAATATACTATTGTAACACTGCTATTGCAACCTAGTAAATAATTGAGACCCGTCTACACACCGTGCTATCTACACTACACCTTCAACCTGCAATTTTCTCCAGAAAATGCACAAACTGAGCGAAAATAGTCATTTTTTCTGACGACCTGCATAAATTTTTCAACGACTTGCGTCAAGAGTGCAACAACTGTAATAATGCCATCAGCATTCTTATTAATAAATTATTATTGAAATGCTTCTACTATTGTGGGTCCCATGGAGAAAAGAGAATAATATGGGGAATGGACAGGTGATCGATGATACTACTTATTATTGTTTTTCTTTTTCTATTTTTTTTTTTTGTTTCTCACTACTTCTTCTTATTATTCCTCCTCTTCTTCTCTTTAATGGGTTGTGGGGAAGAGACGGCCTTGACTCCTAACTCCGCCCTAAATAAAGACAATTATTTAGCTATCTACCTATATTCTTCTTATTCCTTCTTCTTATTATTCCCCCTCTTCTTAATCCTCTGCATCTCCTTCTTCTTCCTCGTCCCTACTCATCTTCTCCTTTTTCTTCTTATTCCTCCTATTCTTCTTATTATTCCTATTCTTCCTCACCTTCTCCTCTTCCCACCACCTCCTCTTACTCCTCTTTTCTCCTCCTTCTTCTTCCTCATCTTTTCTCTTCCTTCTCCTTCCTCCTCTCCTACTTGCTGATCGTCTTCTCCTCCTTTTGCATCTTACTCCTCCTATTATTCTTATTATTCCTATTCCTCCTCTCCTTCTCCTTCTTATTCATCTCCTCCTCTTCATTCTTCTTCCTCTTTGTATTCAACTATTTCTTCTTTCTTCTCCTTCTTCCTCTTTGTATTCAATTATCACCCTCTTTTGAGAACAGACTGTAGAATTTCCAGTTTACAGTACTAGTTTATATTTCATTTCATTAGCGTTACTAACTTCTTTTTGTCTACTTCCCCTCTTCATTTGTTTTCTTCTCTTCTTTCTGGTACTTCTTCTTCTCCACCACCTTCTTAATTCTGTTCTTAATATTCTTTTTTAATCTTATTCTATTGATATTTCTTTTAAACCTCCTTCTTCTTTTATTCTTTCTAATCGTATTCTATTTCTTCTCCTCATCTTATTGATTTTCTTCACATTCTTCTACACCTTTTCGATCATCTTCCATACTTTTTTGCCCTATTCCTTCTTATTATTCTCCTCCTCCTCCTCACTTTTCTTCATCTTCTTTTTCAACTTCTTTTATGCTGTTCTTCATATTCTTTTACACCTTCTTGTAAAGCACCATTTTCTCCTATACATTATTGGCTTTCTTCTTCTTCTTCAATTCCTTCTTCTACTTCTCCTCTTCTTTCTTTTCCTCCTCTTCCTCAACCTCTTTCTCATTCTACCCCTATTCTTCTCCGCCATTTTTCTACTTCTCCTTCATTTTGCTGCTTCTTTCCTATTCTTCATACTTTTCTACACCTTCTTGTTCTTCTACACCTTTCTTCTATAGAGTTTATCTTCCTTTTCTACATCTTCTCGTCCTCCTCTTCTTCTACTTATTCACCTCCTCCTCATCCTCTTCCTCCTCTTTCTTCTTCTTCTCCTCCTCTTCTTCTCACCCTTTTTATTCTTCTCCACCTCCTCCTCCAACTCTTCTTCTTCATCTCTTCTCTTCCAATTCTTTTTTCTATTTCCCTTCTTCTAACTCTCATCCTCCTCTCCTACTTCCTTTACTCCTCCTCCTCCTCCTCCTCCTCCTCTTCTTCTTATACTTCTCATCCTCCTCCTTCTTTTTCCACCTCCCCATCTTCTTCTTCTCCTCCACCTCCACTTTCTTCTTCTACTCATCTTACTCCTCGCCCCTCTTCGTCTCCTCCTCCTCCTCTTCTTATACTTATCATCCTCCTCCTCTTTTCTCCACCTCCTCCTCTTCTACTTCTTCTTTTCTCCTCCTCCTCCTCCTCCTCTTCTTCTCCTCCTCCTCCTCCTCCTCCTCCTCTTCTTCTTCTCCTCCTCCTCCTACTCCTCATTCTTCTTTATCTTCTCCTCCTCGTCTTACTCCAACACCCCCTCTTCTTCATCACCTCATCCTCCTTCTTTTCTTCTTCTCCTCCTCCTCCTCTTTTACTTCTTCTTCTCTTCATCAGCCTCCTCCTCCCAATTTTCTTCTTCTTCTCTTCCAATTATTTTTTCTATTTCCCTTCTTCTAATTCTCATTCTCATCCTCCTCCTTCTCTTCTACTTCTTCTTAGTCTTCTTATAATACTCATCTTCCTCCTCCTCCTCTTCCTTCTTCTCGTCTTACTCCTCCACCCCCTCTTCTTCATCACCTCATCCTCCTCCTCTTCTACTTTTTCTTCTCCTCTTCTTAGTCTTCTTATACTTCTCATCCTCCTCCTTCTACTCCTCCTTCTTCTTCTTCTTATCCTACTCCTCATCCTCCTCTTCTACTTCTTGTTCATTTTCTTATACTTCTCCTCCTTTATTCTCCACCTCATCATCTTCTTCTCCTCCCCATTTTACTCCTCGTCCCTCTTCGTCACCTCCTCCTCCTTCTCCTTCACTCCTCCTCCACCCTTTCATCTTCCCTGTTTCCTTCTTCATTTTAATACTCAGCAGTGAAAGTATGAATTCTGTCGCTGTCCCATTGATTTGTGTAATGGCTGCTGGCTGGCTCTACTCCTCAACTCAAGCTGAACAATGCTCATTAATAATGAATCATTAATAATTAACAATGGCCGTAGTTAACCGTTTGCTAAACATCTAGGTTAACAAATTTCGTTGTGATGACGTCACAGTCACTCAGGTCACCACTGACCACCATTTTGTGTGCCCCGAATTCCCTAACACCACCCAACCACAACTAATAATTTCAGTTGTCTAATTTTTTTTTTTTTTTTTGAGGATGAAGCCCACATAGGTCTGAGACCTTTGCGTGGGTAATGAGTTGGATGATGGTGATTGATGAGTTGGACCTACAGTTTTAGGTGGGTTCCGAACCACCGGGAAGTGATTTTACAGCAGAGAACGTGTCTTTTTTGCTGGCCAATCTAATCGGTTACCGTTACAAACAGGACCCAGAAGAACGCAGCTTATCTCTATCTGATTGAACAGATAGTTACTTATATTATAGTTACTTATAACTAGTAGTTCTGTGAACAGTAGACCTCACGCCCAAGAATAAGAGTGCTTGCACAGAGCGACATACTGAATGTACTCAATGATAACCACCATTGCAAAATTAAACACAATCATCAGACCTAACCCTTGATTCAATCTGCGTAGTCTATTTCATGTCTGTTATCCACAAAAGTCACTCTGTGTCACATCACGAAGGCTGCGTTCTATTTACCAGACAGCTGATTGTTAAAATCAGATCAGATTTTAAATGTCTAATGAATGAGTTTTTTGAACCAATATTAATTAAATTTGTATGATTATTATTTACTAAGTAATCACTTGTTGAAATGTTAAAAATGATTTGTTTTTCTCAAACAAATATGTTATTCTTATGAATCATAAGAAGGCTCAACCAGATGAATAAGTTACCCAGAGGGCTATCTTTAAATCTGATTCCAATTATTGCATATGATGAAACTTATCCAAAAAATCATAAGTCCCGATAGAAGGCCTAAGTGTTGATCTGTATTCCTTCGAAATGCAAGCAAATTTAAAAAATCCTTACAAATGCATCGCTGGCCATGTCTTGAAGGAAGATCCACGCGAAAGTTCATTTAATTTGGTCCACGCGTTTAACTGTAATTGTGTTACAAACAGACAGACAGACAAATGCAAAACGGTCGATTTTAAACAGAGACCTCTCTTCGTTCGGTCAATTAGTAGCCGAGACACCCTATCAGATCTTTACCCTTCTATGTTTATAATTAATAATAATAATTACTATTATAATAACAATAACTTGAAAACAGATATGTGGAGTAGTCATGTCATAAACAGCTTGTAAGGCCTCTCTGGGAATCAGAGCCCAGGGATGGAATGATCAAGCACCTCCTAATATGGAAATAAAAAAATAATAATAATACTAATAATAACAAAAATAATAATAAGTAATAAAATAAACTAATTACCAGAGTAAATATAAATTTGCATAATATACAGAGTGTTTCGGAACTCTCTACCAATACTTCTAGGCAGTGTTTCTGGACCACTAACAAAAGTAAATATTGTAATAAAAATTTTCTAAAATCCCCAGTTACTCACACAGCCGCCATTTTGTTTTTTTTCACTCATTATTTTTTTATTCGAACATCTCTGAATGTATAATTTTGAAATTTTGCAAACAGCTTTATAACAATTTAAACAATCTTTAAAAAATCAATCAAAATTTTCCGACATCAAAAAACAAATGGCGGCCATTTAAAATCTTTGAACAGGATTAAATTAATAATTAATCAAAATTTGATTAGAATAACGTTTTTTAGATATTTTTATTGCAAATCCAACGATACCTCATTTTCCAAGATTGGCCAACAATTAACAGAGATATGCTACTTTTTAGGGTGTGCAGTGGTTGGAAGTGAAAAACTGCAACCCGTTCTCAACCACCGCACACCCTAAGAAGTAGCATATCTTTGTTAATTGTTGGCCAATTTCGGAAAATGAGGTATCGTTGGATTGGCAATGAAAATATCTAAAAAAACGTTATTCTAGTCAAATTTTGATATCATCAGCCATTATTAATTGAATCCTGTTCAAAGATTTTAAATGGCCGCCATTTTGTTTTTTATGTCGGAAAATTTTGATTAATTTTTTAAAAATTGTTTAAATTGTTATAAAGCTGTTTGAAAAATTTCAAAATTATACATTCAGAGGTGTTCGAATAGAAAAATAATGAGTGAAAAAACAAAATGGCGGCTGTGTGAGTAACTGGGGATTTTAGAAAATTTTTATTACGATATTTACTTTTGTTAGTGGTCCAGAAACACTGCCTAGAAGTATTGGTACAGAGTTGCGAAACACCCTGTATAGAGCTGCAACTTTCCACCACTACCCATTAGCTGAGCAGATGGGGAAAAATATTTAGTTTCAAAGACAAATAAATTACGAGTATGTGTGTGTATGTGTGTGTGTGAGAGAGAGCGATAAGTAGATTGTGTGGCTTGATATGGTTTCATTAGTGGATGCAATACAATTAATAGCATTTAGTATGCTCTGTAATTACATGCATGGTTTGGACAGTGCAGGAGATAAGCGGTAGAAATACGATGCTCCTCTGAACAACCATGGTTGAAACACCACTAAACCATGGTTTGAACCCCCTGCTAAAACCTAAACCACTACAACACACATGCTACACAACATGCCACCATTGTAGGTAGATTTATATTGTGGGGAACAGTATTTGTGGCAGGGTTGTAATGTTATATACGCAGTTAGTAGTAGGCATTTTGTTTTCTAATTTATGGTAATGGCTTGACTAGATGGAGAATTATTCAGCTTTTATTTGAATGTTTATACTAATATTCTGTCTCTAATTATACAAGATTACCGTCATAGGCACTAGAAAAAGACAAAACTAGGCAATTTGAACAAATAATCTACAAGATGACTATATTGATTGATTGTTTTTATTGATGATTGTTGCCAGACTTAAGCCTGTTGCAGCTAAATAGAACAAAAGCATATTACAATCATTGTGACAATGAGCATAAGAAATAGTATTATAAAGAGAAGAAAAAAATTATACAATCATTAAAAGAAAAAAGTTGATTTTTTTGTTTTTAGTTCCATTAAGTTAGTAGAGTAATATATGTACAACTATATACAAAGAAGTAGGTAAAGCATAAAAAATAAAAACAATTTAGATCAAAAGTCAGAATGAATAATTCGAAAAATCAAAATAATGAAAGGAAATCACCACGCAATTGGATTGATGCGAGACGCTTATGCATAAAACTAACCCCAATGATGCAGGCGAAAGATTTTACATGTTCATGTCATAGAACAAAAATACATAAAAACAGATTGATTCAAGTGTCATCATCCAGCAGGTGTACATACAATTTGTAGTGTATGTACAAATTGTAGTGTTTTTAAACATAAAAGAAGACACGAGTTAAAAGTTATATTCAACTAAAATTATATTCAACAAGATTACCTCCATTGGCACTAGAAAAGACACAAAATGAAACTAGGAAATTTGACCAAATAGTCAACAAGATGACTCAATTGGAGTGCTTTTAGACATATAAGAAGAAGTTAAAAATTAGCCAACTTTAACTAAATTCAATCGTATTTAGAAACTAAAAGAAAACACTCGAATAGCAGAAGACAAAATAATAAAACATGATGTTGATTTCAAAAACAAACTTGTACAACTTTCTAATCTAAGAAGGGAGAAAAATACATAACTTGAAATAAAACCAAAAATGTTCAATGCAGTAGTACATTTTGAAACACAACTTTTAAACGAAGAAATAATCATGTAATCATAGGAAGGGGAAAAATACACCGATTGATCCAAATAGAATAAGAAAATGCTGAAGTCACAATTGGTAAAATTTTCTACAGCCAGAAAAGGAGAAAAATACATAAAAAATGACAAGAAAGCAGAACTACTAAAAAAATAGTACAACTTCCTAAGCCAAAAAGGAAGAAATATACACAACTTGACCAAATAAAACAAACAAAATATTAACGTCAAATGTGGTAAAATTCCCTTATCTAAGAAGGAAGCAAAATGCATTACTTGTTCCAAATAATACAAGTAAGTCAAGAATTCAGATATATTGTAGAATAGAATATTTTTGAGATGGATTAGAATTTTTTTAAATATATTATTAGGTAGCCTAGATTTATTTTTTAAATAATAGAATATTTGGGATTTCAATTTCCTAATTGAAGATGGAGGGGAAAACACTATAGAAATTAAAGCAAATGAAAATTAAAAGTGAAATGTTTAAGCAATAGGAACAAGAGAGAAGTACACGATTTAAAATAGAATATTGTTTTAGTAAAAAATAATAAGCGTATGGCTTTTATTGGTGTTTGAGCCATGTTATAGGGAGCATGATAAACCAACAATTTCAGGTGAGTTCCGAACCACCCTGCAAGTGATAAGAGAAACTCTTATAAATTGAACGGTTCATGCCTCGTTGAAAATATATGCCAAACAGCCCTTGAACTAAAAAAAGCTCATACAATATTCAGTTTGTTTCTGTGGCCGTGACAAAAATTGAGCTGAAGAAAAAAGCCTACAAATAAGTGTTTAATTAGTCAATTACGTGTCAAGTAATTGCTCCATCAAGAAATCATGTACCGGAATAATAATCGTCAACCAAAACTTGTCGTCTTGAGAGAAATTGACAACACAATTCTTGTCAATTAATGAGACATAATGTAGACTAGAGTAATTTCCAGTCTAGATTACTGCAGGAGAGCAATCTATTGCAATAATTGTCTTGTTAGGACAGACCTGAAACACCAATTCCATTTTTTTTTTTTTTTTTTTTGTAGATTAGGCCTACTACGTATTGGAGACTTCAGTTAAGGAGTATAAGACAAGTCAGATTAACAATTATACAATCTTATACACTAGTTACCATAATTATTACTATATTATCAATTAGTTGAGGCGAGGCTTAATTTTTATGTGAAAGGAACTCTTGTACACTATAAAAAGCTTTATCAACTATTTTTTCAGTTGTTTTTTAAAAACAACTTTTTAAAAAACTTTAAAAACTGCAGTAGCTTGTTATAGTTTCCTACCAATACAACTAGGTTTTTGTTTGAATAAGCTACTATTGTGACTCACCAAGTGATAATTTCCTCGGCTTCTTGTATTATAATCGTGTACGTCAAGATTTTGATTAATATCACTCTTTTTAGATTAATATCCTATTTAGGTTAATATCACTCTTTTCTTTAACATTACATTTCACATGGTTTTCCCAAGGCAACTAAATACACTTATTGAAATACATTTTTATTTCAATTTCGAGCCCAAGTTGGAGTTTTCAGCTTTCAGTTAGTTATATTTGCGTGGATAAAAAAGAAATTTATTTCCCTTGTTTATAACTTATAACCTATACATACTTATTAGTTCATCAAGGGGAAAATCCAATACACAATTTACAATGACTTGTTTATAAAAAAATTAAAACGGTTTCAGGATTCATTCAGCCAAGTTCAAAAATCACTTCAAAATAGATTTTCTAAAAATTAAACTGCTCTCAAACATTCAAAGAAACCCCGTAGCTTAGCACGGGTTTAAGCTAGTACAATTACCAGATACCAGCTACAAGATATCTGATAATGCATTAAAATCTGTTCAATTTTTCCAATACATTGGGACAATATCTGCGCTTAAATCCATCTTTCAATAGCTGATGCCTTGGGTCACTTCTTCTTTTTCTCCTCCTCCTTCTTCTTCCTTATTTTTCTCTTTTTTCTCTTCCTCCCAATCACCTCCTTCTCCTCCTACTTCCGCACCACCTTCTTCACCACCTCCTCGTTCTTCTCCTTCTCTTCCTTCTCATTCTCTCCCCTTCCTTCTCTTCCCTCCTTCAAACATTTCTTCTTTATGTTCCTTTTTTTGACTGAACCTCCTCCTCCCCCTTTTCTTTCTCTCCTTTTCTTCTTACATTCCTTTTATTACTTCCTCCTGCATCCCAAGTTCTTCGGCTTTGATTCACTAGCCAGTGATTTATCGTTCCAAAAACGTCAACTATTTAGTTCTTTATGCTAGACATTTGGCTTTCTTTCTGCTTTATTATTCTTTTCCTTCTTCTTCTCCTCCTCCTCCTCCTCCTCCTCCTCCTCCTCCTCCTCCTCCTCCTCCTCCAACCCTGTATTTCGGCCTCCCACGCATCAATAGCCACAAGCGCGCGCGCACACACACACATTCACTGCAAAGGAATTTCCAAAAAAGTTTTTTTTTACCAAGAAGTAAACGATTCCACACCCTCACATTCCATCGTTCTTTCTCTTTCTTTTCTCTCAATTCCCCTCCAAAAACCAAGAAAAGGTCTTACTATATTTAGTCAACTCATGTATATAGAGAGACCTCACACTCACACACTTTCTCTGTTCACTGAGCGGCGCGCGCTGTGTCAAATTCATGACCGTTATGGGGAATGGTTCCAGTAATCCGAGTAATTTCAAGCTAATTATGGATTAGTAACGGACAATAATGGTTGCGTTCATGGGAGACTTCTCATTTACCGGTGGACTCTGGTCTTTTCAAATTTCTTAACGTCTATGAATTTGAATAGACCAAACAGAAGCCACTAGTAACATTTACCGGTAAGTGAGAAACCTCCCATGAACTCGAACATTGATTCTACTAGCTCGCTCTGTTGCCTACAGCTAATCATTGGTTGAGTTCTTGTGAGTTTCACCGGTAACCGGTAAATGTTACTGGTGAAATCTGATTGGTCTATTCAAATTCATAGAATTTTGAAAAGACCACCGGTCTTTCTATAGAGGCCACCGGTAACACTTACCGGTTAATAAGAAGGCTCCCATGAACCACTCTTCTCTGCTGTAACATTCCTAAGTCGATTTGATATAATTCCTGGATTTCTTGTTCCATGACGAACTGCGTTGTTAATATTAACTTTTCAAGTGAATTCAACGACTTGCAGTCAAATTTTTATTAAAAATAAGTAGTATTTCACTTACTTTGTAGGCCAAACGTTTTCGAGTTGTTGAAACCCATCTTCAAGGCATCCTAAATGGGATTAGGATTAAATGGATTTAGGATGCCTTGAAGATGGGTTTCAACAACTCGAAAACGTTTGGCCTACAAAGTAAGTGAAATACTACTTATTTTTAATAAACATTTGACTGCAAGTCGTTGAATTCACTTGAAAAGTTAATATTGATATAATTGTTGTATTGTGTGGAAGTAAAATGGAATTAATCTAATATCAAAACTGACACTGTATTTCAATTAAATATATTATTTTCACTTACTTTTACTGGAGATACTGGAGGGATGCATTTCACTTCTAAAGAGAAGCTTCATCAGCCGGAAGCCTCTCTTTAGAATTGAAATGCATCCCTCCAGTATCTCCAGTAGAAGTGAGTGAAAATCATATATTTAATTGAAATACAGTGTCAGTTTTGATATTAGATTGTTTATCAAGTATTTCGTCATGGAAAACTTCACAGAAAATGGAATTCTAGACATGTTTAAATAATGATACTGATAATTTTTGTAAACAAGAGATAGGATGTCATTGATGTAGTTGAAAGTCCACAAGTTAACATTTCAATTAAATATTTAAGTTAAAATTTCAGTTTCTCTGAAAATTTAAGAACAGTTCATTATTGTATTATTATAAAAAAAATGCAACAGTTGTTTTATTTTTAATTTCTGTAACAGAGAATTGCGAATAAAAAATAATAATCAGCGTATGGCTTTTCTTGGTCCATGTAGTTCCAACTCTCCGTTTTATGAGGAACATGGTGGTCCAACTATTTTAGGTGGGTTCCGAACCACCGTTCAAGTGATAATAGAGCTTACAACATAGTCATTGATGCACTCGTGTGCAAGAGATAGAAGACTGCGCACTAACACCTACCAAAAAATAAAGACTGTCAAAAATGAAGTCCATCAAAAAATCTCAAGTTTCAAGTTAGTACTAAATTCATTTGAATTTTTTATGAAGATGAATCCCACATAGGTCTGAGACCTGTGCGTGGGTAATGAGTTGGATGATGGTGATTGATGAGCTGGACCTACAGTTTTAGGTGGGTTCCGAACCACCGGGAAGTGATTTTACAGCAGAGAACAGTGTCTGTTTTGACCAATCAAATCGGTCACTCTTACAAAGTGCCCAGGAGAACGCAGCTTATCTCTATCTGATTAAACAGATACCTGATACGGCTCACGGCTATCACTTTCCAAAGTATAAAATTAGTAGAACTGGTGTTGATATTGTGAAATCTCTCCATAATTGAAACAAAACAAACTTGACAACTTCTGTTTTGTTTCAATTAATTAGAATATTTTATTTGTGTGTAAATACAGCCTTTATCGACAATTTGAATAAATATAATATGGTGTTTGACGAGTTGAACCTACAGTTTCAGGTAGGTTCCGATTTCCGAACTACTGGGAAGTGATTTTACAGCAGATAACAGTCTCATTTGGAGTCTTCTCTACTATAGTCTACTGCAATTCACAAAATCTCACAGATTTATTTGTTCTCGGTGTCTTATCCGGTTGAAAATATTTACAAACGCAACAATGCTGTACTCTACAATGAATTACACACATTACTAATGCAAGACAAGTCAGGAGGTAACAAGGTCAGTTTCAAACTACTGTATTCAAGACACAGCAGAATGTCAGCCTTGAAAAATTTGTTGATTCTCAATTTTGCTCAATTCCATGCAGTTAAAACAATCTCCACTCAGCGTTACCTCACGTTCTTCAAATATTTTGCAGACGAATAGAGCTCAATGAATCAAAATATGAATTTCTGAATGTAAACTATTTTAAGACAATTATTTCAAATTTAAACAATCACCTAGAAGTTACACTTCATGACACGAAATTCGGTGTCTCGAAGAAATTGCGGTGTTGCAAAAAACCAACTGACAGCGGTGACAAACCATAGCGTCAGAACACGGCACAAATAGTGTTGTCAATTCGTGCATTGAGGTTAGTTAAAACAATCAACTAGTGTAACTTACTCCCAAGTTATACTTTACCCCACTAAATTAGGCGTCTCGAAGAAATTGCGGTGTAGAAAAAACCAACTGACTGCAGTGACAAACGTCACTTGTAGACTAGGCAACACGGTACGAGCAGTGTTACCAATTCGTGCATTGAGTTTGGTGATTTTCTACTATCAGCTGCTGGCATGGTCCCATATCTGGCAACACCGCAATTTTTCAGAGCCGCCTAATTTGGTGGCGTGAACTATAGTGTATGCTACTCTGAAATTAGTATGTATCACATCTCATTCATCAATCGTTATTTCATTATTAAAAGAAAGCGATGTGTATCATATTTGCAATAATTATTGAAAGTTTGGCATGTGTTGTGTTTCATATTTGCAATTATTCAGCATCTAATGTGTATAATGTTTTGTATCATATCTATGATTATTGAATATTTGGCATGTTAATGTATCATTTTTGTGCATCACAATAAATTACAATTAGGGAAGTGATAGCCGCGAGGCGTAGCAGGTATCTGTTCAATCAGATAGAGATAAGCTGCGTTTTCGAAGGTCCTATTTGTAACGGTGACCGATTAGATTGGCCAGCAAAAAAGACACTGTTCTCTGCTGTAAAATCACTTCCCGGTGGTTCGGAACCCATTTAAAACTGTAGGTCCAGCTCATCAATCACCATCATCCAACTCATTACCCACGCACAGGTCTCAGACCTATGTGGGCTTCATCCTCGAAAAAAAAATTATTGAACGTTTGGCATGTTAATGTATCATTTTTGTAATTAATGTTTGGCATATAAGGTGTATCATATCTGCAATGTTTCTATAATTTAAAAGTATGAAAATTAATTATTTTAGGATTTAAGATAATTTAGAGAAGGTACCGGGCTAAACCTGCTCATTTTCTTTGTCTAGGTTACCCCAATACAGTTTATACTACATGGGTGCATGATATTTCTGTTTACTACAGTAATTTGTTTTATTAATTTTGTCCGAAAATTATTCATATTATAGAAATTGTAGCAGAAAAAAATTTATACTTGTAAGCTGTGTTGCAGAAATAAATTTTTATTCTATTTTTTTGCTTTGCTAAACTTTGACAATTAATTGCAAGCCAAGCTAATTAAATTTTATGTTACTAGTGAATTATGAGGATGATGAGCAAGGCCAAATAAACTTTATGCAACCAGTTAATAAATAATGGTGGATAGCAGCACAACACCTTGCGCTATAATAATTCAGCTGTAACAGAGTGACATGACATTTTGACGCAAAGCAATGTTCAAATCTTCTTCGTAACAGTGATGTAGTAGATATTCTAAATGAATAGAACTTGACTGTTGGTTCTGTCACACCCATTTAAAACAATGGAGATAATAACTTATCATTTCGGTCATTATTAAACAGCATTTTTAATCTTGACGTAACTGAACTGGAGCTTAATTCTATCAAGATTGAGACTGTAACTGTGGAGCATTAATACAAATTATTATAAATTTGGTTTTTGATAATGTAGTTGTAACACATTTAGAATTACTAGTACAGTAGTATTATTGGTAATATTAATAGTATAAGTATTAATATTAGTGAAGTGCTATTATAAGTTTAATCTAGTACTAAAACCAGAGACTTCCTAGTTAACTCATTCATTTCAAACTAACAATATTTATCGGTGTTAATGAAGATTATAAACTTGTATTTACAAAGCATCAACTTTTTGAGTAGTATCGGACGCGTTTCACAACCGGAGTCCCATCCTCAGCGAGCAGAGAATACATACTCAGAGGAAATTAACAGCATTTCGAAGAATCGCATTAATCTAAATCTAGCTGACATGCCTGACCAGTAATTAATTAACTGATAAATCATCATTTTAGTATAACTCAAAAGTTGGCGGCTCTGGTAGCGCAGTTGGTTGGAGCGCTTGTCTGTGATAAGATAAGACTTTGGCTGGCTTCGTTTCCTGCAGCATGGGTTCGAATCTCAATCAGCCATGGATGTTTCTCATCATTCGCCCATTCACCTCATTACCCAAGCACTCATGTGGGCATCATCCGCAATAAAAAAGTTCATCTCCGCACCAACTACAAATCATTATCAGCCTACCTTAATTTTTTGAAATTGTTATTTTATAATCATGTCCTTGAATTCCCCTTCAGTGTTTTGCAACAAAATTACCATGACCACTACGCCTGATCTGACTATAAAGATTTAAAATCAAGATAAATAAGCACTAATAAATAGTTGAAATAAAAAAAGTCAATTAAATTGAGATGACAAAATTTAACCTCAAAAATGTTCAGTAACTTTACGGCCAATATTTCTAGAAATTATAAATTTCTTACCGACTTCACCGCAATCTTAAAGAGAATCTTCATTAATCTCCGACAGATTTGAAACTTGAGATTGTTCTGTAAATCGATATCTAAATTAATCCACACCGACGTTTCTAAACTATAAATTGATTATTTTGAATTCATAATTATTATTTTCAAAATATCTACTTCAGGTTCAGTGTGTGAAGAAAACACTTTCATTGCAAGTGAATCTTACCGTTCTGGAAAACAAAATTGAACATTTTGAAAAGCCACACCCAAAAACGGTCCCCGAATGAAAATATTGTTTACAAGTTTAGATGAATCGTGAATTTTGAGTTATCAGTGATCTAAAATCCTTTGATTAAATGAAATAAGTTGAACGTATATAGAGTTAAACAAGAAAACACGTGATGCAACGTTTGAAGGAGCAAGTATAAGAAGTTACTGGGTATGAAGTATACATTTTATGAATTGAAATGTGACAATTTACCTGTTATTTGAGATGAAATTGATGCAAATTGTTGTTTCTAGGTCAGAAAGGAGCCGTTGGGCTGGAAGCCGGGCTGATATCGATTCTATGTGAGCCGGAGATGTAGAACTGGACCTCTTTCGGGATGCTGCAAACTATTCTATACCACATATCACACAAAACGGATCCTAGATTTGCGTAGCACTTTCATGAGCACTGCACTTTAAAGAAATTGTTGGTGTTTGCATTCATTTACTCGTTATTTGTCCGCGAGAAGGCATCGAAGGAACAAGTAGTAACCGACAGACACGAATGAAGAAGCCACGAGCTCCCCAACACGGCGTGAGCCAACACCCGGAAAGCCAGAGCCGGTCTGAGTCTGACGCCAACCGAGACTGGGAGCTGCTTGGCGGCATATTCAATCCCCTCCACCATTACAAAACTACAGCTAAAAACCGTTGCCACTACCAAAATTCCGGTCACCGTATTTCTTCAGTCGTACCAACTAAACGCGTTGGCTCCAACATTCAAATCATTCAAAACTATCAACGTCCTGCGCTACTTTTTTTGAAGCACAGAAATAAATTATACTCCACATATGGAAGAGGGGATGTGGTCCAATCTCTAAACAAAGTAAGATTTGTTGTTTTTAATTCATTTTAAGTTTATTAGAAATTATTAAATGTTGCTTAATTTCATAAATGGAACATCAGGTCGAAAGACAAGTCTTTTACTCGATCAGCTCCTTCCAATTATATTCAAGTAATTCGCCTTGGGACTATTATGAAAATGTAGTGAGCCTCAAAATACTTTTAAATACCTGCAATGATGTTAAAAAATACGGTATTAATCTTTCTGCTCTATAAAAGATTTTATAAAGAAAGCTAATTTAACCTTCGCATTGAGCTTCAGCAGGTTCTATATCAATCAAAAATGCTATTTATTCAATAATTTGCCCTGTGACAATTATAGAGATGTAGAGAGCCTCAAAATACTTTTTAATACTTCTTATAATATTGGAAAAAATACAATATTCCTTCTATCTGCAGTTCTGCACTATAAAAGATATAATACAATTCCAACTGAGCTTCTCAGCAGGCTGTATATTAATTAAAAAATGCTACTTATTCAATAATTCGCCCTGGGACTATTATGAAGAGGTAGTGAACCTCAAAATACTTTTAAATACATCAAATTATGTTGGAAAAAATACAATATTCCTTTTGTCTCCTCTATAAATGATTGAAGCCTATTTTACCTGTTTACTGAGCTTCAGCAGGTTCTATCAATGGAAAAATGCTATTTATTTAATGATTCGCCCTGGGACTATTACTGAAGGAAGAGGTAGTGACCTCAAAATACTTTTAAATGCCTCGAATGATGTTGAAAAAATGCAATACCGTACTCCTGTCTACACTATATAAAATTTAAGTTAATTCTACCTGTTTATTTATGAGCTTCAGCATACTGTATTAATGGAAAAATTCAATTTATTTAATAATTCGCCTTGGGACTATTATGAAGATTCAATTGGCCATGAAATACTTTCATTTACTTGGAATAATGTTAAAAAATACAATACTCTTCCTGTCTCCACTATAAAACATTCAAGCCAATTTCATTCAACATCAGCAGGTTCTATCAATGGACAAAATAATCTGTGATGTTTTCCATGACGAAATAATGCTACTTATTCAATAATTCGCTCTGGGCTATCATTAAGATTCAACAGGTCTTGAAATACTTCCAACTACCTGTAATGATTATGGAAAAAAAATACTCTGCCTCTCCTGTCTCCAATGTGTAATGTGTAAACCAATTTTACCTGTTTATTGAGCTTCAGCAGGTTCCATCAATAATAAAATGCTATTTATTCAGAATAAATAGTCGCCCTGGGACTATTATAAAGATGTAGTGAGTCTCAAAATAATTTTAAATGCCTGGAATGATATTGAAAAAATACAATACTCCTCCTGTCACTATACTATATATAAGATTTAAGCCAATTTTACCTGTTTATTGAGCTTCAGCAGGTTCTACAATGGAAAAAATGCTATTAATTTCGAAAAGCAAAGCACTTGAAGGAATTCGAAATTAATTAATAATTCGGTTTTTGTTTGTATATTTGTCAGTTTTTTTTAAATTTCAGTTACTTCAAACTAAAGTGAAAAATGCTTCTTATTTCAATAGTTCGCACTGGGACTATTATGAAGAGGCAGTGAGCCTCAAGATACTTTCAAATACATCAAATAAAAAAGGAAAAGATACAATACTCCTTCTGTCTGCACTATGTACGATTCAAGCCAACTTTACCTGTTTATTGAGCTTCAGCAGGCTGTATTAATGGAAAATTCAATTTATTCAATAATTCACCTTGGCTCTATCATAAAGATTCAATGGACTTTGAAACAGATTCATTTACTTGGAATGATGTTGATAAAAATAAAATACCTCTTCTGTCTGAAAAAGGTTTAAGCCAAAAGATTTAAAAGATATAAAAGATTTAAGCCAATTTCATCTGTTAATAAAGTGAGTTTTAATTCAATTCAGTTCAATATCAATCTTTGACCAGCATAATATGTTGGTAAGATTTCGTCTTTAGATAAAAACTTTCAATTTGTTATGTGCAATAACACTTATCGTGATGGCATGAGTCAAAAAAGATTTTAAATGCATTTAAAAAGATTTTCATCTGTGAATAGAGTGGTATGTCCACCAGATTAACACGCAGTAGCTTCTCAAATTTGTTATCCGAACATACAGTGGCAGTCTGTTGAAAAGATGCTGTAGGCTTCAGTAGGCTGTAGCAATGGAAAAATGCAATTATTTATTTGATAATTCGCTCTGGGACTATTATTATGTACCTGTAATAAAAATGAACACAGTTGATACCATTTGCAGAGAATAAAATGGACGTCAATTCATGTGTTATTCCTGTATATTTTTGCACAATATTACAATAATTCTTGAAAAACAAACTTAGTCCTAAAGAACCCACATTTTTGAGCCACTGGGTTAAAACCTAAAACTGGATAATGCTGTTTTATCAAATATGACCTCTTATAATAAGAAATACTCCCCTTTTACGCTTTAAAAATTACGAGAGACAAAGCTCCTAGCCTTGAAAGAATTCACGAATGTGGAAGAAAAAGAATGATGACCTTCCAGATATAGAGAGGTAGAAACCCCACCGCCACACATACAATACAATATTGTATATATATTTTTGTTTGTAACTTCTATATTTCTATACTTCTATAGTTTCTAACTATATTGTATATATATTTTTGTTTGTAACTTCTTCATTATCCGTTTCAGAGACAAGTTAAAGGCATGATATTATAGAAAAAGTTATTTCCTACAAAACATTTTCTCTACCAAATTTACCTACTAGGTACGCATCCTTTTGAAGTTATAAACGAAAATCTAAAATCTAGTACCTTTTCTTGGATCATAATTTTGATTCTACCCCATATTTTAGTCATGTTACTTTTTTGTGAATGATTCTTAAATAACGTCATAGAAAGTATCTGATAGGAAAATTTATACTCTACTAGAAAGGTTCCTACATAAATTGAGCTAAAATGCTTTGTTTAAAAGTTAAAAATGAAAAACTGTCGTTCCCTGGATCAAAATTTCGATTCTTCCTCATGTTCTTGGTCATGTAACTTCTTTGTTAATAGTTACAAAATGAAATAATAGGAGTTATCTTTTAGGAAATTTAATTTTCTACAAGAAAGTACGTAATCTAAATTTAGCTACAATGCTCCGTTGAAAAGTTATAAATGAAAATCTATAATAACTACCAATTTCTTTTGGCGGCCTCGGATTAGAACGGAGGTCCCAATTTACAAGCAAAGCACTTACCGTGGAAATGCCGTGGAGTGAACTCTTACACCATCTAGCGGCGTAATTGGAACTAAACCAGACATTGTTCCAGTATTTTAGAATTAATGACCTTATCGCTAATTTTATCGTAAAAACACAAACGACAAGACTTGTAGAGAATAAAATGGACTACATTTAATGTTATAACATTTTTTTTTGTATTTAATCGCATTAAGTCATAATTTATAAAAAAACTTGACAAGCCACCCATTTGCAGTGCTAATTTTTGAAATCGAAAGTGATATTGTTCCAGTTTTTGCTAATATAAATACTGACGTTATACTTTATTTTATCGCAACGATTAATTGAAGATTTGTATGAAATAAAACAGGCAATAAAACGGTTACATTAAAGTCCCTCATATATTCTGCCATAGAGCTACAATTAATCGAAAATTTACGTAAAAATGTTCACCAGTGATGGACATAGGACCAAATTGGACAATGATATTCGCTTAAAAAATTAATCGTTTTTTAATATTAAAAAATTGATATATTCTGTGGTATATAGCCTATTAACATAGTCTATATACCTTTTAGGATGTACCATATAAGGTCGACTCTGTTTTCATACATTGAAACTTAAAATAGACTGAAAAGAAACAGAATATACCATATTACCATTACTAGGCTATAGAAACTTTAACAAATAATAAATTCAATTACATATTCTACAAAAATTGTTCTCTACAAAATTCACTAAAATTTTGAATTGAATGCTTCAATTTCTATAAATTCATGAAAGAATGCAGTGATCAATTTAAATTATATTATTCATCAATTGGATTTTTATTTATTTTAGAAATAAAGTAAGCCAAGCACTCCTTACCAGAAATTTATTTTTGGAATTTTGTTCAGACTAACATTCTTAAAATTTTCATGTTCAAAAGCTCATAAAGAAACCACTTAAAATAATAATCTTAAATAAGTTTAAACATAAAATACTGTGCTCTGGATATTTTTGAGAATTTTGTAGATTATTATTTGAACTGTATATTAATAAATTTACATCTTTCCTTTTACTTATCCAGTATGGGGTTTAAATTAAAGCACATTTTATAAGGAAATATAAAAAAAACAATACAAAATATGGAAAAAATAAATGAAGATACACTGAAAAAACTCCCACTTAAATATAACGTTTATAATGCTTATGTATAATTTTCATTTCGTCTGGTGTATTACTTATTATATTACAGTATAAATCTATTTTTATTGACTGGTTTTCACTCGTTTTAATCCTTTGTTTATTTTTCAAGTTGAGATTGATTGTCCTTTAACATTTTGTGTAAATTAAAACCGGAAATGTATTCATTCACTAGGAATCAAATTCAGGAAAATGTATTTTGGTTGATGGGAAGAGGATCCAAGCTGTCAATATACAACAAAATTATTCTGTGCAAACAGCTACTGAAGCTGTATGGACCTATGGTATTCAACTTTGAAGAGAAATTTCAAATAAATATATAAAGTTAAATTCATTAAGAATTCAAATACAATAATTTTAATTCAAATACAGTACAGTATATACATTTTAATTATTTTCTACAATTCCAGAGACGCGTCACCCCTCCAGTATAAGTGAGTGAAAATCATAATTTAAATAGAAATACAGTGTCAGTTTTGGTATTAGATTGTTCAAGTATTTCGACATGAAAAACATCCCAGAGTAGAAATTTATTCCAACCAAAACCACTGTCATGTACGCGCGCATGCAATCAATCATTGAATGGGAAAGACAGCTTGCAAAAACTGTTTCTTCCAAAAAGCAATCGGCGTACTTTATACACACAAGAATATATCTACAATAAATATGATATACATATCTATATTGTTCATATGTCTATATTCCTATAGCAAGACGTGTGTAGTAATATACTTCTATATATATAGTTTACATTATGATCTATATATCTTTCATGGCGCGTGCAGAAACAGGCTGACGTGAGGGTTGCAGCAACCCCCCCCCCCCCCAAATGGATCACCCCACCCACCAATTTTTATGGGCTTGGCTCTGCTGTGATGAGTCACTATTTTGTAGACACCACTAGAAAAGTGAGAAGGGTGGCTCTGGCTTGGTCTAGTAGGCATCACAATAGCGAGGGGTCGAATTTTTATTGCCGGGGTTCAAAATATACTCTACCTCACTCGCAACACTAAAATTATCGCAGTCTAAGCCATGCACAAGCTCAAAACTCAATCACGCTATGAAAAACACCACCTTTTTCAAAATTGCTGGCCTAGAGTAGAACTATCCTGTCCAAAATCCCAATTTTACAGGAGAGCAAAAACAAAGTTAGCTTTTAACATTTCTTATAATTAACCTATGAAATCTTGATAAATTCATTTATTTTTGTCATATTCACAAAAAACATTAACAATGAAAAAAAAATAAAGAACACATACTTAAAGTTAATAATAAATCCAAACAAAACTATTTATGATGTTTTCCATGACGAAATACTTGACGAAGCTTCTTTTCAGAAGTGAAATGCATTCCTCAAGCATCTCCAATATATGTGAGTAAAACATTATTTAAAAGTGAAATACAGTGTCAGTTTTAATATTAGAAAACTATTTATACATTAAATACGGCACTACTGGCAGAAGTAGGACTTGATCGCCAGCAGTGAAAACAAGATTTCGGTAAGTCTAGAAAAGCAAGAAAGTGAACAAATAAGAAAGAGAAAGTCAGGGAAAGGAAGGGAGACAAGTTATTGAGAATACATTAAACTATTTTGTAGTAAATGTTAGAATTTATCCATTCATCTATTTCATTGCTGAGTTTCTTTTGAAAGTTTGAAAGACATTTTCTCATCTGTGATGTTTTCCATGACGAAGTACTTGAACAATCTAATATCAAAACTGACACTGTATTTCTATTTTAATTATTATTCTTACGGTACTCACTTATACTGGAGATACTGGAGGGATGCATTACAGTTCTAAAGAGAAGCTTCATCAGAAGTGAAATGCATGCCTCCAGTATCTCCAGTATAAGTGAGTAAAAATGATAATTTAAATAGAAATACAGTTCCTGGATTTCTTGTTCCATGACGAACTGCGTTGTTAATATTAACTTTTCAAGTGAATTCAACGACTTGCAGTCAGATTTTTATTAAAATAAATAGTATTTCACTTACTTCTGTAGGCCGAACGCTTTCGAGTTGTTAAAACCCATCTTCAAGGCATCCTAGATATCGATGTTGGTTTGTTGGTTAGAAGAGCTGTGGTTTCTGTATAATGTGGTCGAAAAGTTTATGTGATTTAAAATTTAACTGTTCGTTGAGGATGTTTTCTTTATTGTGTGTGGTGTGTTTGTAAATTTCAAATTGTTCCAAGGTGTTGAGTTCGTGTCCTTTAGATTTTATATATAGAATGTGTAAGTTGGTAGTGATGTCAGTAAAAGTGTGTCCAGTTTGAATGATGTGGTCTGCAAAAGTCGATTCTGTTTTTGTATGTAAAGCTTGTAAATGTTCCTTAGCGTTGTTTGAATGCACGGCCTGTTTGTCCTATGTAAAATTTGTTACAGTCAGAGCTGTTCAGTTTGTAGATCCCTGGGAGATCGTATTTGTTCATGTTCATTGTGGTTCTTGGTGCAAGTGCATTTTTTATTTTGTTTTTTGTTCTGATTGCGATGGTGTGGCCAGCTTTTTTTTGAAGATTTTGGCAAGTCTGTTTGCCTAGGATGCCTTGAAGATGGGTTTCAACAACTCGAAAACGTTTGGCCTACAAAGTAAGTGAAATACTACTTATTTTTAATAAAATTTGACTGCAAGTCGTTTAATTCACTTGAAGAGAAATACAGTGTCAGTTTTGACAGCAGACATTTTCTCAATATTTGTTAAGCTGTTCGTGCTACGATAAAACCCGTTTTCAAAATTAGAAATAAATCTTAACTAGATTTTTTGAAAATAACTTCTTGAAGACTCCGTTTAAGGAGTATAAAACAAGTCAGATTGACAATTTATTGTATACACACAATATTATCAATCTTATACCTTAGGTCTCCATCATTACAGTAGGCTACTATAATTAGTTTATTTATTTATCTATTCAGAATTACATAGTTGAGTGCAACAGGCATAGCCCAAATAGCACTCATGACACATTGATAACAAAACAAAATAAGAAGCATAAAGAAAATTTAAAAGTAAGTTCAGAGTAAAAACAATAATTTGAAAAGTAACTAAACAGTATTACAAAAACTATAGATTATAGATTATCTATAACTTACATAGGAAAATCATAAATTCAAAATTCTATACCTAAAACAATTAAAATAGAAAATAAATTATCAAATCTGGAAGAACTCTATAGTTGAGATGAGGCTTAATTTTGATGTGAAAGGAACTCTTGTAGGCTACACTTCAAAAAGCTTTATCAACTAAATAATTTAGATCTAGGTAATTTAGAAATAAGTGCCCATATAGGTGTGCAGTACATTGTCCAATTCTTAAATCAGTTAAAATTAACAATAAATAGTAAAAAATACCCAATGCCTTCAAAACAAAAACAAACATAATTCAAATGAAGATAGGGCTATAAACGTGTTTGTAAATGATAATCAACTAGACCAGGAAGAAAACATTGCATTTCTAGGAGTTTTGTTGGATAGACGATTGACCTGGGCACCATACATTGAGAAAATATGTTGTAAAATTTCATCTGGGGTATTTGTCCTGGGACAGCTTGCCAGATTAAATTACAAAAAGTTACTTTTTACAGCTTACCGTGGGCTTTTACTGTCACATATTAGATATGCCATCTTAGTATGGGGTAGTTCATCAAAACAAAACCTTGATAGGGTGATTAAGATCCAAAAGAAATCGGTTAGGTGTATGGAAAGAGTAAATAAGTTAGATTAGATTCATGTAGGCCGTTGTTCAAGAGACTTATGGTCTCCTAACTGCACCCTGCTTATGTGTACCTTGTATGTAAAAAAGAGTGATATTAACCAAAATCTTGACGTACACGATTATAATACAAAAAGCCGAGGTGATTATCAATTGATGAGTCACATTAGTAGCTTATTCAAACAAAAACCTAGTTATATTGGTAGGAAACTCTACAACAAACTATCGCAGTTTTTAAAGAGTCTTCAAAATATAAAAATATTTACAAAATAGTTGAAAATATATTTAGTTGATAAAGCTTTCTATAGTGTAGAAGAGTTCCTTTCTCATGAAAATTAAGCCTCACCTCAACTCAGTGGCGCCGACTTTGGGGGGGGGGGGGCAAGGCACTTTCTGCCCCCCTCCCCTCTCTTCAGATGACAACCCCTACAGACCTTTCTGGTGGACTTTGCCCCCCCAATATTCCCATGAGATTGGCACCGCTGCCTCAACTAATTGATATAGTAATTATGGTAACTAGTGTATAAAAGTATAAGAGTGTATAATTTATTATTGTTCTGACTTGTCTTATACTCCTTAATTCGAGTCTCCAAGACGTAATCTAAAAATATATAATTCTTTTTCAACTGTTTTTAAAATATTTCTATATTTTTGAGACTCTTTAATAACTGCGGTAGTTTGTTGTAGAATTCCCTACCAATATAATTAGTAAGTTTTGATGTAACTGACAATTTAACAAAGTGACAAATATAGAGAAACAGAATTTCTTATCTCAAATTCCTCAAAGTGCTATTAATTGAAAGACCATATAAATTGATAGCACTTTGAGGAATTCGAAATTAATAAATTCTGTTCCAGTATAACTAGGTTACTATAATAATAATAAGAAGAATAAGTAACCTAGTTACTTATTATTATTATTATAGTAACCTAGTTATACTGGAACTAGGTTACTTATTCACTTGGACAATATGCAGAACTAAAATAATTACGAAATTGGAGTTTTTTCTTACTTGACTTTACTTTCTTACTTCTTAAAAACTCCAAATTCTGCTGTGATGTTTTCCATGACGAAATACTTGATAAACTATCTAATATAAAAAATGAAGCCATATTTCTTTTTAAATTATGATAAAAGTCAGTTTCGATCTTAGATTGTCTAATTTGTTATTTATTTTAAAAGGTTCTGCAAGTCGTCCAAGTGAAAATATCTTCTATTTTATTAATAACTAAAATCTTGCTATGCAGAACTGACCTTTTTGAGTCACGGCGGACGCGTTTCGAACTATGTGGTTCTTCTTCGGCGCTTCAACCTACTATTCTACTCGTAGTATATCATATACAAGTACATTACTAAGTTTTAGGCCTTTTAGGCTTCCAATACTGGTAGATAATATCATGTTTACTTTGTTACATTCCTAGGGCCAGTTGCACAAAAGAAAATTAAATTAAACCACCGTAAGATGACGTCATCTCACGGAGCTCAATAGGGAAGACGTTGCACTGGCTCCATCAAATTACGTCATCTTATGGTGGTAAAATTTAATTTTCTTTTGTGCAACTGGCCCCTAGTTTTCCCAACAGCCTGGTGACTGAGGAATCTTTTTATAATAGTGTATTTTATAACAAATAATGAAAAACTAACTTGTTCAAATTTCTAGATCTAACTTATTACTGTGACACATACTTTTTACAGTGGGGTTTCTAAAGATGATATTGATACAACATATTTTGTATTTATTAAGTTTAACTAAAAGGTTTTTATAATTATTATGTTATTGATTGATTAATAAATTTTGATTGCAACTATTAACTTTTTGTTGTAAATTTAACGACTTCCAGTCGGCCTTGAAGATGAGATTCAATAACCCGAAAACGTTCGGTCAAATTTGGGTACATTTATTATATATTCACAATTTAAAACTGACTGCAAGTCGTTAAATTTACAACAAAAGTTAATATTAACAACGTAGATCGTTATGAAACTATAAATCCAAGAATATTGTAACTGTTGTACATAAAACACCTGCCACTCCAACATTCCACGGTTCGATTCCTGATCAATCCTGAGATTTATGTATCAACAAACTCTCGTACTCAAGTGAGCATCATCAGCGAAACCTCTCCTCATCTATTCCCAAACTATGTATCTATCACCTCTTCTGTGCAATATTTTTTAAGAGAAGTAAAACAATTTTTTAATTTTGAATTCTTTCAAGTGCTATTAATTTATACCGAAGACTTCCGCAATGGCGGATATAGATGAGATTCAATGCTGTCAATATCCGCCATTGCGAAAGTCTTTGGTATAAATTAATAGTAGGCTACTTAGAGGAATTCTGAATTAATAAATTCAGTTTCTGTATATTTGTCAGTTTGTTAAATTATCAGTTACTTCAAACTAACTTGTAAAAAATAAATTTATTTTTTGTGATTACATCCAGTACCGTACATCTTGAAGACTCCAGACATGGGTTAGTCAAGGAGACAAGTCAGAAAAATCTCTCCAAAAAATCTGAGAATGTGTTGGATTTTGAAAAAGGTTTCTTTTTAGCTGCTGCACCTTTATTTATGCTTTCACACCCTCTTTCTGGAATGCGAAAGGGGCTCTCTAGTATTTATTTACAGTTCTTGTACAATCCCTTCTAAAAGCATCGTACCCAGCTTTTGAGAGCTCCAACTATAAGTTAGCACTCAGTGAGTTACCAGGCCTGTTTCATGTTACTCATAACAAATAATTCTATATTGGTATCAGAATATAATAATAATAATAATAATAATAATAAGCGTATGACTTTTATTGGTGGGGAGACCCTTATTATTATTCCACCTTGCCGTTTGAGTCATGTTACGGAGAACATGGTGGACCTAACATTTTAGGAGGGGTCCGAACCACCAGTTAAGCGACAATAAAGCTTATATAACATCAAGTCATTGAAGCATGGTCACCCATAACAAATTATTATAATCTAAATTTGAATGTATTGAATGTAAAATTACATAAATAAAAGAAATTGGTTAGAAATTTGGATTATTTTTTTTTAGAAGAGGAGCTATCTTTTCGAGTTAGGTTACAATAGGTAAGTTATTTTATTGGTATATATGGTATTATGGAGATACAGTACTTGTATTATTTTACAAAAAGTGTTAATCATGTTATTGTAGCCTAATTTGCTGTGTAAATTCTACTGTTAACATGTCGAATAGATGTTTCTAAAATATTGCAGAAGTTTTTACTGTTAAATATTATTGTAATTATATTATGTTATGTTAGGAAGGCATAATTGATATAGTAATTATGGTAACTAAGCTTTTTCATTTTGTATAATTTTGTTTTTATTTGCAATAAAATCTTCTTTCTTTCTAGTGTATAAGAGTATAATTGTTGATCTGACTTGTCTTATACTCCTTAACTGCTGGAGTCTCCAAAACGTAATCTACAAAAAAAAAGAATTGGGCTTATACCTGTTGCTTTTTTGGAATGTTCAAATAAATACAGTAGCAATATTTGTGGATAATGCTACAAAACTAGCAGGACCCAGTATGTCCTTGCTCCTTTGTAAGACTTTCAAGTGTTTGAAAACAAGCAATGGCTAAAAAATGAAATTGAAATTCATATTATTCTCAGGCAATATGATGAATCCAAGTTGTTTTAATCAGTAGTCAGTGAATTATAGTGAATCGATTGTTGTAATTATTTACTCCCAGATCGTGATTGAACAAGAAATTCAAGATTTAAAATTTAAATTTATTGTAATTCATTTTAATCAGTAACTTAAAGAGTGGAATAATTATTGTAAGCCAAAAGTTTCAGATATTTCAAATAAAAATTACAATTCAACACATTTCTTTCACGTATATTAAATAATAAATATCATTAAGGCACCTTCATGCTGTCATCTGTAGACAAAACTCTACGCTAGAGACCAAGGAATTGACGGAGGTGTGAGGAAGAGAAGGAGGAAGAAGATAAGAAGAATATGGAAAAGAACAAAAGGGAAGAGAAGAAAAAGGGAACCAATTCACTATAATAGAAAAAGGGTAAGAAAAAAGAGAGGGAGGGAATAATGAGGGATGAGAAAAAAGAGACTAAAAAAGTAAATTTCTAAATAGACTATTCATATTCTATATATCACGATTCATCTGAATCGGGCAACATGCTAGTTATTAGCATGAATAGTTGTAGCAGAGCAGGACTCGACTAGTTCAAATTAACCGCTTGACGTAACCGTTCCTAGCAAGTTTACTACAAAAGGAATGTTTGAATCATGCAATAAAATATTACATAAATTTATTCGAATAGAGTTTCATAACGAGTTATCAATCAAGTAAAAAATAGTTTATTTTACGAATTTCATCAACACTTTTCATATCAATTCACAGCCTTTCCAATAATTATCATGCCAATGCAAATGATAGAGATGGCTTTGGTCCCAATTCGTTCCGTCGTTCCGTGTGCTATTCTTCAAAATGGCATGTTGATTACTGACTTGATTACTTTGTATTTTATGTGTAGTGCTTCAACTTAATTTATATTGGTTCTGGTTTAAAGCTGAATTTATTCATTATATGTACAATTTATATCATCTATAAGATCAACTAAATCAACATGGTGAGTAACAAGAATTTATACAATCTGTTATCCTTGTCAAATGGTGCACGTTTTCTAATCTTTTTATTCCAGCCACTCTCATTATATAATATTAATTCAGTGGAAACCTATTTGATAATCATCCTTCATAAAAGGGCTCGATTCTCCCAGTATTTCACTTCTTATTGATTCCTTTGAAAATAAGAGGCGGTACGTTTATAGGTTATGAATGCCTAGCCTAAATTGATTACCTACGTGGATACTTGGTAGCATTATTAATCTGATATGAGAATTATTTGTAAACATTCATTAAACTGTCAGTTCAGGAATCAAATTTTTAATTTGTTATTTATTTTCGTTGCTCAATAAAAATTCGTAATGAGTGAGCAAAAAACAATAAGTTATTGCACAATAACATAGTGAGCGACGATAAGTCGCCTCGCAATATTGGACAACGACCCACGTTTTATTTGTGTATGTGTAGCATTTCAAACTAATTTCAGTTACTCAAGAATGTTTAATCTAAGTAGCAGACTAGGCAAATGAGCATCAATGTATATTATGCGTACAGAGATGTATCTGTCAAAATCAAGCACACTGTAACAAAGATGCTTGATAAAAACAAAGTCTCACTGCATCGGTGAGTGTGAATACTATCTTGCACACCTCTGAATAAAGGCATTGATGCAACTAGCCTTGTACAGTATAGTCTAATTTTAAAACTGACTGAATTTCTATTTAAATTGTAATTTTACTTACTTCTACTGGAGGGTGGAGGGATGCATTTTATTTCTACAGATAAACTTCGTCAGCTTCGATTGTTGAAGCTGATGTTGTTTGAAGCTTCTCTTTAGAAGCGAAATTCATCCCTCCAGAAATCACCATTTCTCACACAATTGTCTAAATCTTTTGTAATGACTATTAATAATTAATGCTTGTGAATATATATATATATATATATACTTGGTTTAATTAATGTTTGTGAATATACTTGGTTTACTTTTTTCACCATTCGATTACCTTCTGATGTGTACGACTTAATGTTATCACTGTTCCTGGATTTCTTGTTCCATGACGAACTGCGTTGTTAATATTAACTTTTCATGTGAAATTTAACGACTTGCAGTCAAATATTTGTTAAGAATAAGTATAATAACTCACTTAATCTGGCCGAGTACTTTCGAATCTATGAGATCCATCTTCAGAGGCTCCTAGATCATCATGTCAGTTTTTGGTTAGAAGTGTTGTGGTTTTTGTAAAATATGATCAAAAAGTTTGTGAGATTTAAAATTTAGTTGTTCATTGAGAATGTTTTGTTTATTGTGTGTGGTGTGTTCATATTTGAAATATACAAACACACCACACACAATAAACAAAACATTCTCAATGAACAACTAAATTTTAAATCTCACAAACTTTTTGATCATATTTTACAAAAACCACAACACTTCTAACCAAAAAACTGACATGATGATCTAGGAGCCTCTGAAGATGGATCTCATAGATTCGAAAGTACTCGGCCAGATTAAGTGAGTTATTATACTTATTCTTAACAAATATTTGACTGCAAGTCGTTAAATTTCACATGAAAAGTTAATGTTATCACTGTATTTTATTCAATTTATTTTGCTTTGCAGAAACCTCTGCTGTTGCAAGGCCATCAGCGTTCAATTACGAGCATCAAGTACAATCGCGAGGGCGACCTCCTCTTCTCCTCGTCCAAAGATCATAAGCCGAACGTGTGGTACTCGCTGAACGGAGAGCGGCTGGGTTCGTTCAATGGCCACCAGGGCGCGGTGTGGTGCATCGATGTCAACTGGCAGTCAACCACCTTCATGAGTGGCGCCGCTGACAACTCACTCAAACTCTGGGACATATCAACCGGTCAGTGCTCTCATCAATTCAATTTTATTTATTGGCAACAACACAGCTCATTTCATTGTTTTATCTAAACAAAAATATACATCATTTCCAAAATGCTATAGGACTATAGGTGGGTGGTGCGCCATGAGAATGGCATCAGTTAACATGTATTCGTATGGAGGCTGATTCTCGTGGCACGCCACTTAGTTATTTATTATTTATTTATTCATATACATGTCATAGGCTATACATTAGCCAGCATTGACAATAGTCATACAAGTTAACCTAATCAACAAAACATAACATCCTGCTTCTACCTGATAACATCCCTTGAAAATATAATATCTTTAATAATATCTTTATTGCCAAAAAATTTCACATATAACAGTACAAATATCAAACAAAATGTAAAACAATGGGTGAAAAATATTTGGTTAGGCACCCCGTTAGAAATGTCTGTATTGGGGTTACATTCACAAAATTTGAACTCAAAGATAAAACAACAGACGGCAGATGCTGAAAAAACAATAAATTAGAAAATTATAAAGTTACTCTATTGATATTCCCATTGTTTATTCCTACTGCTCCTGCACATCGTGTCTATTCATAGATGACTTGGGAAATGCCTATCCCATTCCAGTTGCCTGAAGGACATTTAGTTGTTTGTTTTTTTTTTTTTTTTTTAATGAAGCCCACATGGGCCTGTGCGTGGGTAATGAGTTGGATTGATGGTGATTGATGAGTTGGACCTACAGTTTTAGGTGGATTCCGAACCACCGAAAGTGATTTTACAGTAGAGAACATTGTCTTTTTGCTGACCAATCTAATCGGTTACCCGTACAAATAGTGCCTAGGAGAACGCAGCTCATCTCTATCTGATTGAACAGATACCTGCTACGGCTCACGGCTATCACTTCCCAAGTTGGTGTTGTAGTTGTGCTTAGTCCAGTTGTATGACTCTGTGTAGATCTGGTGGAGTGCCATGTGTTTTAATATGAAGAGTATATTTTAAAAAAGTCTTAGCAAATTAAGGTTTTGAAAACTGTTATCTAGAGCTGGCGAGCTGGCTGGCAGTCAATGGAACATGCGCAAGCTCTTCTTTTTTTTTTTTTTTTTTTTTTACATCACAATCAGATACACTATATTAAACTATGTTTTTTTTTTACAGTACAAATAAGAAAAAAAATATATGCTTCAAGATTTCCATCAGCAAAGCTTGTGCGCCAGATGAAAATCAAAACAATAACACTTATAAACAATCTTAAAAATAACTTAGCCTATATCAAACATTATAAGAATACAGAGCCTATTTTAAAATAAACATTTGCCTTCACCCAAGCATCTATTCTAAGAGTTTTAGTTTTATTCGTGAATGGTATCAGCTCTATGGGTATCACGTTAAGAAGTTTACAACAAATATAGAGAGTTTGATGTCTGCAAATGCGTTTATTGAGATTTGGAATCAAAACTAGATTTCTCAACGGTCTTATATTGTAATCAATCTGTCTGAATTTGAATAGTTCTCTATTGCAATTTATGTATACAATAAGTTTCTTCATAAATAATTGTCTTACAGTTAATACTTGGAATTCATAAAAAATCAGTCTACTTGTATAAAGTCTAGGTCTACCCAGTGCTGCTCGTATTATATTAGTATCTGAAACAGGAACGTTAATTTGTATTATTGTTTTGATTTATTTTTTAGCCTATACGTTTTTTTTTTGTCTAATTTTGTTTTCAATTCGGTGTGATCACTCAATAGTTTAGCAAACTTTTCTTCTACATCTACAGTAGCTTTAAGAGCTGTTGGAGATTTTTGGTAAATAATTGCTGAGATCGCTTAGTTACCTGAGTTTTAGTTAAACAATTAGATTTAGATGCCTTGTTTGGACTCATTTTCCTAGCTAAAAATTGTCTTCAATTGATTTAAGTTAAATTTTTAATGAAATATTACTTAATTTATTACAATTGTCAACTCGAGACTATTTAATTACTAGAAAATTTATCATTATCGGTACACCTAACCTCGAAAATAGAATTTGTCTTTTTATTAAGATACTTTAAATTATAATAGACAAATTAATAATGGAAATTATTAAGATTTTATAAATACTAATAGGCTAATAATAAACAAAAATACTACTTATCCGTTCGAATTAATATTCTATTCTTCAAAATTCGCAGAGCCTGTTCTGACAACGTATGCACAGTATCCGTGCACTCTGTGACGAACAGAATTTAATATGCTACTTTTCAAGTAAATTCTTGTGAAATTTTGTTTATGAGAAGATAAATTTCAATTTGAATGTTCTACTCGTCGAAATTCAGTTAGAAAAGGGCTTTTCAACAATCCAAAGTGGCCATCAGAATGTTGAACTGTGATGTATGCAGCTATTGTATTGTGTGTATTTGGTGTCGTAGAACGGATCGTTTAGACCTTCATTCCCAGAATTAGGTAGCTGTTGGTTGGATGACCCATTCAGGTTTCCAATAATAATGAATATTTACTTGAAATATCTCTGAAAATTTGTTGCATCCCTATCAATTTGAGTGAAGCTAGTGTTGAGGGATGGCGCATCATTTACGGAACGACAGAGCCACTCCAGTCGCCGCCACAGATGCTTAGACAAGCCACTTGAAGCAATACATATGTATATGGAACGTATTATACGGAGCCACAGGTTTGGCCGCGCCCCCTTTAGTCGCGGCCACAGGCTACTCGAGTCGCCTACCCTCGCTTCTAGTGGCAAGCCCGTGCGACTGTCGCCTTGTCAGCCGACCATTGTTTGCTATGACGCTCATTTATTATTATACTGAGCCACTTAGTCGCCTATAAGTGCTACAGTTTCATAGACGACCATGACAGTTCTGTACTAGCTTGTCATCAATTGGAGGTTATGTTTGTTTGTAGGTTATGGTATGTGATTATTTTCAGATTATTAATTATAGTTAACGGTTTTTGTCAAGTTATTTAGACGAGGAGTTTTTATTCAATTGATGATATTTTGAATTCGGAGCGATGCTGTGGCTTGTACGTGCCACAGGTGTGGCTGGCCTGCGCGACTGCAGTGGCCTGCACAGGCAACTGCTGTGGTAAGCCTCGGTGACAGCCTTGTGGCACGTGGCAGCGACTACAGTGGCTCTGTAAAACAAGGGCCTGAGAAACTGGGCATGAATGAGAGAAATGCTGAGCTCTAATTACTCTAGAGTCTAGGGCATGTTTCGAAAAGTGGATGCATTGTTATAATAGCCTCATTATGCAACGGTTTTGATTAGACATGAATCATGTCAACTGTTATGACATTATTTTTTGAACTTGAATAACTACATGTCTAACTATAGTCTTAGATAAAAAGAACTAATATTTTTTTAAATTATATTTTATCGATGTAACCGATTTAACTTTGTTTTTTTTTAAATTTATTAATTTTTCGCCGCCGTCAGGTGTTGAGATCGGCCACCTGAACACACCCAGTTCGGTGCGCACGACGGCGTTCAGCTACTCAGCCAACATGGCCGCCTACTCGACGGACAACACGATGGGCAAACAGTGCGAGATCAACATCATCGACGTCAGAACGGTGGACAGCTCGTCGCTGGACAGTGCGCCGCCCGCTCTGCGCATCGGGGTCGACACCGCCAAAGTCACGTCACTGCTGTGGGGACCCATCGACGAAACAATCATCACCGGACACGAGAACGGCGAAATTATCGCCTGGAATCTAAAGGTGCGCTCACTAAACTGGATTTTCGTTTTCCTAGCTGTGCAATTTTTTCTGAGCACAGTGCGTGACTTACCATGTTACCTGACGAAAGCTGAAGAATTTTGGCTCTGAATTACCGTATGTAACAATTATACGTACGGCAATTTTGAGCCAATCCCCCACAATTCTTTGGCTTGCGTCTGGCAAAATTGGTGCGCATTGAGCTCCGACAAAAGTGCGGAGCTAGGAAAACCTTCTCAATGAATGTCCCTTCAGTCTAATATCACATACCTGACACTGTATTTCTATTCAAATTATGATTTTTACTCACTTATACTGGATTAATGCATTTTGCTTCTAAGGCAAAACTTCATCAGCCTGCTACTAGGGGTCGCCTTCAGTCTAATATCATACCTTGCCTAACAACTGTATTTCTGTCAAATTATGATTTTCACTCACGTATACTGGATTAATACATTTCGTTTCTAAGGCGAAACTTCATCCGCCTGCCACCAGGGTACGTTTTTTGTTGGGGTTGGGATGAGCGGCCATTATGTAATTGAAGATTGCGTTAGATTTGAATTGAGTTTGGTCGTCGAGTAAGTTAGAACATAGACAAGATAGAACCATTTTGTAAGCCAAAGATTGATTGAATAATTTATATGGCGTTTTACATTATGCTGCCTTCCGTAAGGTAGGACAACACCTTGAGTTTATGGGAATAACTAGTGTTACAATCGATAAATATTCTTTATTTTTAGATCATTCTTATTTCTAGGCTGCTTCCAGTAGACAATGTAGTTAGGCTATATTCGTTTTTCGAATAATTTTCGAGAGATTTTCGAGAGATTTTTCTATTGATTCTCCATAAGAGCGTGTGTTAGAAATTTGAAAATTTCCCCGAAACGATGTCACATCATTAACCCCACCGTTTTGCTTTATCATCTGTGACCTGCCAACCTTATACTAGTCTACCTTGTTAACTTTGGGTCTACCCGGTGGAACTACCCGTAAGGGTCTCCCCTCTAATAAAAGCCATATACGCTTATTATTATTTTTATAATTCTTCAATCAGTTTCTTAATGCTTAGAAAAAATGAAGCTGTATTGGCATCAATTTCTAACTTCGTATATCTATTTTATAAATTAGCATTTGATAGCATGGTTTATTTTTCTTAATTTTACGAAAATATTAATTATGAAGTTTTAATTTATACTTATTGAATGGATTTTGATTGAACTTAATTCAATTTATTTTATTCCATACACATTTATATCAACATTTCAAAATATAGTATCAAATAATACTAAAAGATGAAATTAATACAGATCTACAATATTATTTGTTCACTAGAAATATATGAAATAAATATGTGGTAGTTCCAGCAAAAGAATTTGCATGTTCAACGGTAACTTAACTATCATTTAATTGTAGCTCTAGGCAATAAAATATAAATTAGAATTGAATTGATTTATTGCCATAAAGAAGATACAAAGAAAAATATATATTATAATGTTGACATACCCCCGCTTCACGGGGGTAAATACATTTGAACCTCGCGCTCATTCTCCAGTAGGCTTTGGCGAAAACGCTGTTAGTTTCCCGGGCTGATAACAGATGGCGCTAGGTGTACTTCCCACTCACTTGCAACTTTCGCAAGCCTAGCCTCTCCCTCAGGCGAAATACAGAATTTCGTATATAAGCCAGCACCGCTCAGCCAACAGCATTGCATTCACTACTCCTGAAAGGAAGCTCACTCTCCTACTTGGTGTTACTCTGCCGATGTGTGACGTCGCTGACCACAGCACCTCACTGTAGCGGAAACACCCCCCCCCACCACCGTTTTGTCGAGCGACCTTAACTAAATCAGTGTTATTATTTTCTTCACCACCTTCCTCCTTCTATGCCACGTCAGCGAGCAGGAAGGCGGATATAGCGACTCCGGCTCCTTCGTCAACTCTGGACGTTGAAGGAAGAGTCAAGGGCGGTCTCGGCTTTAGCGGCAGAGGTAACTGACGCTGATTCGCTCGCGGCTCCATTCACTACCTCGCCTCCTATTCTTAGTGACTTGGCTGAGGGCGTGAAGGGAATCGCGGCAAGCAGCTCTACCTACTTGCATGCTGAACCACCGAGTCCAATCGAAGGCTACGACCCGACCCGTCCAGGGCTAAACGGGGAACCCCTACCAGCTGACCGATTCAGAGGACTATTCAATCACCTCGACGCCCACATTGAGGAGGCACGCACCCCGCCGAGGGAACCCGAGAGCTTGGAAGAACTATTCCATCAGATCGACCAGTTCCTGCAAGTTCCCCAACTGCTCAGCCCGATCGACCGCCGGACTGTCACCAGCCACCTACCCTGGTGCTTATCCACGATTAGCCCAGTGAAGTTCCAGCCAGCCATAACTCCTGAGGGCCCACTCCCGGATCCCCGGAGCAGATCGATGAGGTCTATCTAGGCCTCCTTCAACACAAACGGCCCTCTTCAGGGCCAAGTTAAACAACCAGATCTAGAAGGGCGACCCCGCTCTACCGCCCGTCGGCATTTTGACATGTTGTGACAACCACCCACAACATATTGGCGCCCAACGTGGGGCTTTACTGTAGAGTATACAGTAGACCCAATCACCACCTTCTAGACCTCACTGTCTGGAGACAGCACTCTCCAGTGGCGCCCAGCAACCACAACGACCGTCACCACTATGGTGCTCACTCGGCGGCAAACCGAAGCTGCCGCTGTCACCACCTCTGCAGACGACACGCCCAGCACAAACCCCACCTCTGACACCAGCCAAGACAGCCACCCATCTGGTTCCACCAACACCTGCAGCAACCAGGAGGTGACTACCATGCAGTCCAGCAGCGAGCCTGCCCTGCCCCCTGCCAGTAGTAACCAGGTGGTAACCACAGCACCATCTGCCAATGAGCCTACCCCAACACTGGCTCAACCAAACAACCATGGTATCCAGTCCAGCGGGAGACCCGCCCTGGAAGCCACACCGGTCAATTTTGTCTCACCTCATCCTCCAGTAACCAATGTGGCCTCCCTTCTGCCTTGTTTCCGAGGAAAGCTACATGAAGACCCTGCCTGCTTCATGGCCCAGAGCATAGCCATCCTACACACTCACGGTGTACCCAGTTACACTTGGCTACCATTGCTAAAAACGCAACTACAAGAGGACGCCGCCACCTGGTGGCAAGAATATGGCGAGTTCATCTCTACCTGGGAGCAACTCCAAAGCCGCCTCCAAACCCGGTTCTCTGGGACTCACCGGATCGCTGAAGCCCACAAGGAGTTTTATGGGGCAACCCATAAAACCAGCCAGCCGGTAGAAAATTTCCTCAGGCAGAAAATCCAACTTCAGCAGCGACTAGGAGCTCACCTCGCCGAAGGAGAGGTTATCTCCCTTCTCATTAGTCAACTGAGTCACGAGCTCCGCACCCTGGTACGAGCTGCTCGACCTGCCGACTTCGAGGAATTGATTGCCATAGCCACCGAGTTCGAGAGCGACCTCGCCCAGCGCCCGAAGCCGAAACCAGCCGCACCTGCCGCCGCCGCCATCACTCCAGCCCCCCGTTATAACCAGCCACCGAACTGTCACCACTGCCCGGAGCGACACTTCCATCGGGACTGCCCTGTCTTGAAAGCCAAAATTCAGGGAAACGGAAATACTGGAGAGACCCGGACTCTGCCCCTCCAGCCAGGCAAGTAGGAGTCCACCCGCCAACCACACCAGTGAAGCCGGCTCTTGTGCCCCAGCCACGGCCGCCTCCACCGACACCAACTACAGCCGAGCCCTCCTCCCCAAGAACAAGCGCTCCAAAACCATTGCCACGCCAATTACCACCAGCGCACTCAAGAGGTACGACTGCTCACTCGACCCAACTGCACACTCTGTCAGCCACACCCAAGGACAACACCACTGACTGTCTTGGTCACACCATCGGAGGCACCAGCCCCTCCTTGGTCGTCAAGGCAGCCACGCTGGCTTCCCTTACGCCATCCGTCCCCACGGTAAGCACAGATGCTGTAGAAGACACCGAGATGAGTCCAGCCCACCCCACACCGAGTTCCAAGCCAGCTGCTATGACCCTACAGGTAACCGGCCAGCCTTTGCCACGGATCCTTGTTCACCTTTCGGGAAAACCAGTGTACGCCTTGCTTGACTCAGCAGCCACGCACAATTTTGTGAGAACAGCCCACCTCGCTCACAGCCCGGACGCCCAGATGACTGAAAAAACAGTGATGCTCGCAAATCAAACTACCAGCTGCTCTACAACCCTCCAGGGACACCTGATGCTACAGATCCAACAGCAGTCACACTCCGTATTTTTCCTTGGTCTACCCGACCTACGAGAAGAGGTGATCCTGGGTCGCCCCTGGCTCACAGCAAATCACGCAGTAATGGACTTTGAACGAGATCGCCTAATCATCGGCCGTCAGCAACGAGAAGCCATCCTCTGGACAACCCCGCCAGCCCCTCCGGAAGAAATGAGCGAAGAACTGATAAATCAGTTAACCAGCGCCACTCCAACTGACCACCAACCAGGGCTACAACAGTTGCTCCAGCGGCATGCCAGCATCTTTACCGAGAGCACCCCCCTCACAACCACCACGGCAACCGTGCACAGTATCCAGCTCAACAGCCCCAAGGTGATAAACCGACGCCCATATCGCTACTCCAGCGAAAAGCTACGAGTAATTGAAGATGAAGTCACCCTACTAAAATCCAGAGGGTTGGTCGAACCAACTGACACACCCTATAATTCACCTATTGTTGTCGTCCCAAAGAAAGATGGCACGGCTTGTTTCTGCATCGATTACCGTTGGTTGAACGCCATCACCATCCCTGCCACCTCACCTCAGATGACACTACATGATACCATCCGAAGCTTGGGGACTGCCCGAGTTTTCAGCTCTTTGGATCTGCGGATGGGCTACTGGCAGGTACCACTGACACCAGAGTCGCGACCCTACACAGCGTTCACCACCCCATATGGAGAGAAGCTACAATTCAAGGTTTTGCCCTTCGGACTACGAAATGCCCCAAGCTGCTTCCAGTCCATGATGAACACCGTCCTGAGTGGTTACATCGACAAGTTTTGTTACGCCTATCTGGACGACATCATAATATACTCCGAGAACTGGGAAGAACATTTGCTACACCTAGCAAAGGTGCTCGAACGACTGGAGTTATATACCCTGACTGTTGCTGCCGCCAAATGCCAAATCGGTAGAAATAAACTAGAATACTTAGGGCATGTCATCACCACAGCAGGAAACCAACCAAAGCCACAGTCCATCCAAGCTGTCGTTACCGCAGAGCCACCTACCAACCGGAAACGACTCAAGGAATTCCTAGGACTCGTGGGTTGGCTACGAGAATTTCTGCCACATTCTGCTGAAATGTGTGCACCACTCACCGAACTACTCAGCACCAAAGCAAAGTGGAGATGGACTGACACCGAAGCGACTGTCTTCCGACACATCCAACAGGCAGTAACCCACATACAACCACTCCATCGGCCCGATTTCTCGCAGCACTTCATCTTGCAAACAGACGCTAGCAAAATCGGGTTAGGAGCGGTTCTGTATCAAGAAATTGAGAACAACCAACACATCATTGCATACGCCAGTGCCAAGCTCAACCCCACAGAACAACGCTACCATAGCAACGAGCAAGAATGTCTAGCTGTGGTATGGGCTATCAAGCGTTACCGCCCATATCTGGAGGATAAGCCATTCATCCTGAGAACCGACAACCAAGTCATCACCTGGCTAAACGTCTCCAAGGACAGCCGTGCTAAGCTCACCCGCTGGGCCCTATTACTACAGGAGTTTAACTTCACCCTCGAACACTGCCCTGGGAAAGAGAATCAATTAGCTGACGCTCTATCCAGACAACCTACTGGCGAACCCGTGGGAGAAGGATGCCATGATCTAACCCGCACCATGCCCCCGGAAAAACCAGACACCGTAGAGGAACCCCCAACACTTAATGCCATTGAAACAGAGGCGACACTCCTTGAAAACCTGCGGAGAGCCCAAGCTGACGACCCACAGATGGAAGGGCGGAAGCAACGATGGCAGGAACTCAACTCAACGCCACCCACGAACTACTCACCGGCAGACCAGAAGTTCCTACTCCAGTACCGACTCCACAACGGTTTATTGGAAAGAAACATCAGCCTACAAGATCCCCAATGGCGTATCCTGGTTCCAGCAAACTACAAGGCACGGTTGCTCTATCAACACCATGATGACGACCTCGCAGGTCATCCAGGAAGCGACGAAACCCTCCGAAGTATCTCCCAGTATTATACTTGGCCACGAATGAGAGCCCAAGTGAAAGCTTACGTACGGAACTGTATGTTGTGCAGCTGCACAAAGAGCTACAACCGCGCAACCACCGCCAACCAACGACCAAGACGACCCCAGAAACCCTGGGATACCGTCTGTTTGGACTTGATGGGCCCCTACCCACTATCCAAATGCAAGAACCGCTACATACTGGTGGTTACCGACTCCTTCTCCCGTTGGATCGAAGCATACCCGCTACCCAACATGGAGGCTGCAACCATCTGTCGTACCCTTCAAACCCATTTCTTCCCCAGGTGGGGATACCCGAGGATACTACTGACCGACAATGGTACCCAGTTTACAGGGAAGACCTGGCTCGACCACTGCCAGCAATGGGAAATGGAGCACTTCACAACACCAATCTACCACCCTCGAGCCAATCCAACCGAAAGGCGAAATCAGGAGCTCAAGAAAGGACTTCGAGTAAGGATCCAAGACAAACATCAGGACTGGGAGTGCCGTCTGCCATCGGTACTTTTCACCCTAAGAAACCGACAGAATGCTGCTACAGGATATAGCCCCAGCCAGCTTCTATTCGGACAAAACCTACAGCGTCCTGGCGAATGGAACCATCAACCCACACTCGCCCCTCAATCCTGGGAAGACACTGTTGAACATCGGTTGACGACCCTAGCTCAAAACCAACAACAAGCCCGACAGAACCAGGACAACTATTTGCCTGCCACCACACCAGCCGACGAGACACCAGCTCGCTACCAACTCGGTGACCTAGTGCTGACATGCACCCACCCTCTGTCAAACAAGGCCAAACGCTTCAACGCCGGACTTGCCCACAAATGGAAAGGACCCTACTCAGTGGCACACCAACAAGGACACACCTATTGGATCACTCGAGAACAGGAGGTTCTAAAAGTCCACGAGGATCAACTACGTCCAGCCCCGCCTGGAGATGCTCATCAGTAGATTTAAGTTACTCACTCTTAGAGGCCATTATCTTATGTGGCACTCACCAATGTATTCAAACTTTTGTATATATTTTTGTTGTAATAAATCACTCGCTCTCGGCTCTTAAACGGGGGGGGGATTGACATACCCCCGCTTCACGGGGGTAAATACATTTGAACCTCGCGCTCATTCTCCAGTAGGCTTTGGCGAAAACGCTGTTAGTTTCCCGGGCTGATAACAGATGGCGCTAGGTGTACTTCCCACTCACTTGCAACTTTCGCAAGCCTAGCCTCTCCCTCAGGCGAAATACAGAATTTCGTATATAAGCCAGCACCGCTCAGCCAACAGCATTGCATTCACTACTCCTGAAAGGAAGCTCACTCTCCTACTTGGTGTTACTCTGCCGATGTGTGACGTCGCTGACCACAGCACCTCACTGTAGCGGAAACACCCCCCCCCACCACCGTTTTGTCGAGCGACCTTAACTAAATCAGTGTTATTATTTTCTTCACCACCTTCCTCCTTCTATGCCACGTCAGCGAGCAGGAAGGCGGATATAGCGACTCCGGCTCCTTCGTCAACTCTGGACGTTGAAGGAAGAGTCAAGGGCGGTCTCGGCTTTAGCGGCAGAGGTAACTGACGCTGATTCGCTCGCGGCTCCATTCACTACCTCGCCTCCTATTCTTAGTGACTTGGCTGAGGGCGTGAAGGGAATCGCGGCAAGCAGCTCTACCTACTTGCATGCTGAACCACCGAGTCCAATCGAAGGCTACGACCCGACCCGTCCAGGGCTAAACGGGGAACCCCTACCAGCTGACCGATTCAGAGGACTATTCAATCACCTCGACGCCCACATTGAGGAGGCACGCACCCCGCCGAGGGAACCCGAGAGCTTGGAAGAACTATTCCATCAGATCGACCAGTTCCTGCAAGTTCCCCAACTGCTCAGCCCGATCGACCGCCGGACTGTCACCAGCCACCTACCCTGGTGCTTATCCACGATTAGCCCAGTGAAGTTCCAGCCAGCCATAACTCCTGAGGGCCCACTCCCGGATCCCCGGAGCAGATCGATGAGGTCTATCTAGGCCTCCTTCAACACAAACGGCCCTCTTCAGGGCCAAGTTAAACAACCAGATCTAGAAGGGCGACCCCGCTCTACCGCCCGTCGGCATTTTGACATGTTGTGACAACCACCCACAACAATGTAAACAATGATAGCCTAATAATAAATGAACTTGCTCACCATGATCATCACTAATTCATAGCAATAGAAAAAAATTATGTATTGAATTGGCACCAACCAGCATAAGGATAAAAACCTTGTTGACTGGTGGGAGTACTTCATCAGTTGAGTCAAGATTAATTATTTTGTTTCAAAACTTTCCTTTGCAGATTCAACCATTGAGCACTATTAATAATTACTGTAAATTACTGATATCAAAAAAGTTATGTCTCTACATTTGTTCCTTTGACCTTTGTTCCACATTCAGACAATACACAACATACTGAAATTTGGAAGGCATCAGATTTATCAACTTGCTTCTTCTATATCTTATTTGTTTTCGTACAGTCACCAAATCAGAATATTCAATTTTGCACTGCTTTATACAATTATTTCGTAGGCCACACACATTATTTGCCACCAAAAAGATGAAACTATCCCTGTTTCTGGCTATGTACCTGAATAGACTTTTTATATATAATTGTCTCGCAATTAACACATCGAAATGTTCAAATCTGTAAGTCTTTTAAATTAATTTTTCAAGTATTTTAGTAAAATTACTAATCAGACGTTTAGGAGCGTGAAATTCCTCATTTGGGTATGCACATATATTTAACAATAATTCTTCCTTTATTTTAATTCTAAATTTATAGCCTGTGATTGCCTTTAATCGCGCGGGTAGTGAATTATATAGACGGATCCCTGCACTTTTTACTCCCCTCTCATACAATGTTGTTCGATGTAAGTCGTCTTGTAAGTCTTGTCTGTGCCCGGCTCTATAACTGTGAAAGAATTCACCTGTTTTGAATTTATCCTTATTTTTTTTCAATAGAGCAGATGGCTTCAAAAATATATACAGGCTTTTTGGAAGTGGGAGTATCCTTAATTTCTTAAAAAATGGTCTACAACTGTTCGAATGGATTCCCCTACCAGTAGCGTTCTCGTAATGCCCATTTTTTAATTCGAAATATCTCAATCACGACATGAATTGCCCCCAAAAACAATGTTTTAAGCAAGAAGAGAATGGAACAGGGTAAAATAGACGTCCTTGAGAGTTCTTGAGTCTAATATAGTTTTTAAGTTTCTAAGGACAAAGACTACTTTATTAAGTTTGTTTTTTAAGTATTCTAGGTGAGCTCTCCAGAAACGTTCAGAATCCATCACCACCCCGAGAACCTTTATTGGGGATGATGTTGATTAATGAACAACTTTTATCTATGTGATTTGATTTAATTTAATTTTTGTTATTTGTTTAACAGCAAGGAAAGGCGTGCAACCAAGTGAAGGAGCACCATCAGTCGATTAACGACATGCAGATGAACAAGTACGGCACCATGTTTGTGACTGCGTCCAAGGACTACACGGCCAAGCTGTTCAGCACCGAGGACCTCATTCTGCTCAAGACCTACAAAACGGAGAGGCCTGTCAACAGTGCCGCCATCTCACCCATCAAGGATCATGTAAGTTCAAGGTCAACGCTCAGTTTAAGGCTAGGCGTACACCAGTTAGTCAAGACAAAACAAGATTAGTCATGTTTAGTCACAGAAGCAACTAAGTGACGTACTGTGACTAGTCTTGTCTTGTCTTGACTAACTGGTGTACGCCTAGCCTTATTTGCTACAGTTTGTCCTATACAGTTGTGTTTCGGTTTCCTATAAACGTACAGCGGACAGACAGCGTCGCATACACTACTATAAATAAACTCGTTTTGCGTTCGAAATATATAGTATATGATAATCACCATTGCAAAATTAAACACAATCATCAGACCTAACCCTTTGGTTCAATTTGCTTAGTGTATTTCATGTCTGTTTTCCACAAAAAGTCTCTCTTCAATACATAAACACTACAATATATCAACTTGTTTTGCGTTCGAAATTTGTAGTTTATACTGTTACGGGTTCTATGTCTCAAATAACGCTGGCAACACTTAAATTTATCACTCGCACTTTATTTACACAAATAATCACAACACTCACTGATCATCAATGTTTTACAGAAAAATAAGCAATTGAAAACAGATAAATCGATATTGTTCAAGAGATTTCAATAAACTGTACAAAAATCAATCACTAAAAGTTGAAAGTCCGATCTAATATTAAATGATAACTGTACAATAAACTGTCCAATAATATTCAGAAAGAAACGTCGAGGAAAAACAATTAACTTACGCAGCACAAGGCTGTAATACAGTAATAGGTAAAAGAATTATCACTACAGACAACAAAAGTTCATTAGATGGTTTGTAATAGCGCCAACGGGATTGCATTGTCTGTATTAACGGGAACTGTCACTTATCACTGTAGAACAACAACTGAAATAATTTACAAAAGTTTCTCTCATAATTGAGATACAGTATCTCTCGATTTTTCTATCAACTTCTACCGAATTCTAAAATAAACAATTAAAGACCTTCGCACTTTCCACAATATTCGATAAGACTCCATTAATTTCTAATCAAACAACTAGAACATTCTACAAAGTACCAAGTAAACACCATAAAAGTGTCAAAAGCAGAGTAATTAATTGCTTAGAAGTAAACATTTACATAGCAGATAACACTGAGAACCACTGTTCCTTCTTTCTCTTCACTACAATACTAAGAGTTCTGTGAACAGTAGACCTCACTCCCAAGAATATGGGTGCTTGCACAGAAGAGCATACTCGATGTACTCTATGATAATCACCATTGCAAAAGTAATCAGACTATTCAGTTTGCTTAGTCTATTTCATGTCTGTTTACCACAAAAGTCACTGTGTCGCATCACCAAGGCTGCTTTTCTATTTTCCAGACAGCTGATTGCTCAAATCAAACTTTACATGATTTCGAATTCATCTCCTAAAATAAAGTAATTTTATCTTCTCTTATCTCCTCCTACACCAACTTTTTTTTTTTTTTTTTGAGGATGAAGCCCACATAGGTCTGAGACCTGTGCGTGGGTAATGAGTTGGATGATGGTGATTTATGAGTTGGACCTACAGTTTTAGGTGGGTTCCGAACAACTTCTCGTCCTTCTCCTCTTCCTCTTCGTCATACTCCATACCTCCTCCTCATCCTCCTCCACTTCGTTCTCCCCCACCTCTTCATCCTCGTCCACCTCATCATCCTCCTCATCCTCGTCCTCCTCCTCCTCCTCCTCCTCTTCGTTCTTCTCCACCTCCTCCTCCACTTCGTTCTCCTCCACCTCTTCATCCTCCTCCTCCTCCTTCTCCACTACAACTATTATCACTACTAATATTATTATAATTATTATTTAGTCATATGAAACAGTATTTATGTAGATTGTAGAGCATAGCTCTAACGGTGTATGACAAGGTAATGGGGTGTTGTAGGAATAAATATAGTTAATTATCCTACACAGGACGCTGCACATAACGTCTCCAGCCATAAGGTTACAATAAGAAAAGGTATCAAATTACAAGCTATTATTTTTTTAATAGTAATAATTTTATTCACCAAAACAACAACAAAATAATTTTACATACACAGCACATGAGGATAACTATTTACATACATTATTATAATATTTAAATACATCATCTGTTGTACACCTTTAGAGCTATGCTCGGTTTCATACAATAATAATAATAATTAATAAAAATAATATAATAATAAATAATAATAATAATGATAATAATAATAATAGTAGTAGTAATAATGACAATTATATTAATAATAATAAAATAATAGTTGTATTTTTCACAAACAATCTCACCATCTTGAACAAATATTTTATTGATATTTTATCGAATTTTGCTAGTAATTTTGTTGTTGTTATTTTTCATTTTGTAATTTTCTGTTGAAGGTCGTGCTGGGTGGAGGCCAAGAAGCTAGCGAGGTGACAACGACATCAACACGCGCCGGCAAGTTCGACTCGCGCTTCTATCACATGGTGTTTGAGGAGGAGTTCGCGCGAGTGAAGGGTCACTTCGGCCCCATCAACAGCCTTGCCTTTCATCCCGATGGACGCAGCTATGCCAGTGGTGGCGAGGACGGTTACATTCGATTGCAGACATTTGATCCCTCTTATTTCGACTTCAAGTTCGATTATTAGCAAAATTCATACAAATTAACACTTTTTATTATTATATCAATAAAATAATTATGAAGAATCTCGTGTGTTAATCAATCAGAATTCATTGTTTTTCTATCTGTAGGTAGTACACCATGAGAATCGGTCACGAGATAGTATTGTTATGGACGTCAATGCCATTCTCATGGCGCTCCATCAATAGCATGAGGGCATTAATTAGTCATCCTGTCCTGTGTGAAACTTTGTTTTTCCTACAACTGCTTGTAAAGTAGCTCTTTATGTACTGAAAACTAATTGTAAAATACCTCTTTACTGCTCCGCAAGCAGTCTTTTTGTTACGTTTCAGTTTTGATTTTGATGCCTTCTCATTGGTAGATCACAGAATCCATGAAATTCACATAACCTCAACAATGGCGCACGCTAACCAAATCCGCGCATGGTCTGTGATGTTGCAAACTATAAGCTTTTATTGTGTTCGAATCCAGAACTGCAGTTTTAGGAAAAAAATTGTATGCAATTAGCGCATGAAGCTTCTTTATCGCTCTCGCAAAATTACTGTGCTCTGCTACGCATTGTGCAGTAACTGTTTTGGCTCAAGCAATAAAGTCGCACTTCACGCTCTTAATACATAAATAACTATTAGACACACCTCAGGCAAAGTGAGTCTGTGTACCAAAATATATCAACCAAATCTGAGAGATTCTTTTTTTTGCGAAAATTACAAAAAATTAAAATTACTCATGCTGTGCTGGCTTATAGTGCTTGAAGAGACCTTCAGGAATATGTAATCAAATTGGAGAAATACGCTTCCATTCAGGAGTTATGGCCATTTCAAAATATATAATTAATTCTTTCTAGTTTAATAACTTTCCTTGTGTGATAGCTAGGAGTGCCAAATTTCGTGTAGACACTTCTCAGGCCAAGCCCTGTCTGTGTACAGAATATCAACCAAATCTGAGATATTTTTATTTTTTGCCTCAAAAAACACCTGATGTAGTCCATGGTTTTTTGCAGAAAATTTCAAAAAATCAAAATTGCTCATACTGTGGTGTCTTATAGTGCTTGAAAAGACCTTCATAAATATGTACTCAAATTGGAGAAATTCGCTCCCATTCAGAAGTTATGGCCATTTGAAAATATATAATTAATTCTTTCTAGTTTCATAACTTTCCTTGTGTGATAGCTAGGAGTGCCAAATTTGGTGAACACACTTCTCAGGCCAAGCCCTATCTGTGCACCAAATATCAACATAATCTGAGAAATTTTAATTTTTTGGCTCAAAAAACACCTGATGTATAGTCCATGGTTTTTTGCAGAAAATTTCAAAAAATTAAAATTGCTCATACTGTGTTGTCTTATAGTGCTTGAAGAGACCTTCAAGAATATGAAATCAAATTGGAGAAATTCGCTTCCATTCAGAAGTTATGGCCATTTCAAAATATATAATTAATTCTTTCTAGTTTAATAACGCTCCTTGTGAGATATCTAGGAGTGCCAAATTTCGTGTAGTCACTTCTCAGGCCCAGCCCTACCTGTGCACTAAATATCAACCAAATCTGAGATATTTTTATTTTTTGGCTCAAAAAACACCTGATGTATAGTCCATGGTTTAGCAGAAAATTTCAAAAAATTAAAATTGCTCATACTGTGGTGGCTTATAGTGCTTGAAGAGACCTTCAAGAATATGTAATCAAATTGGAGAAACTCGCTTCCATTCAGAAGTTATGGCCATTTCAAAATATATAATTATTTCTTTCTAGTTCAATAACTTTCCTTGTGTGATAGCTAGGAGTGCCAAATTTAGTGTAGACACTTCTCAGGCCAAGCCCTGTCTGTGCACCAATTATCAACCAAATCTGAGAAATTTTCATTTTTTGGCTAAAAAAACACCTGTTGTATATAGTCCATGGTTTTTTACGAAAAATTTCAAAAAATTAAAATTGCTCAATTTGTGGTGGCTAATAGTGGTTGGAGAGACCTTCAAGAATATGTAATCAAATTGGAGAAATTCGCTTCCATTCAGAAGTTATGGCCATTTCAAAATATATAATTAATTCTTTCTAGTTTAATAACTTTCCTTGTGTGATAGCTAGGAGTGCCAAATTTCGTGTAGACACTTCTCAGGCCAAGCCCTATCTGTGCACCAAATATCAACCAAATCTGAGATATTTTTATTTTTTGCCTCAAAAAACACCTGATGTATAGTCCATGGGTTCTTGCGAAAAATTAAAATTGCTCATACTGTGGTGGTGTATAGTGGTTGGAGAGACCTTCAAGAATATGTAATCTAATTGGAGATATTTGCTTTCATTTAGGAGCTATTCACATTTGAAAACACCATGTTTTAGATAAAATCCAACTATAATATAAAAAATTAAAAATGAATAGTAGGCGCTCTTTGTAACAAAGACGTTGAATCTTCTTGTTACTTTGTGCGTCTCCAGTTTGAAGGGTGCTTGTACAGTGGAGCATTCAATTCAGGCCACCATCGAAATATCAAACACATTCTGTAGAATATGTTGTACTTGAACTTCGTTAATACTTTCATGTGTTTAATTTTTCTATGGTGATTATAATCAAGTATTGGATGCTCCACTGTGCAAGCACTCTAAAGATGATCAAGATCGTTAAGGTTGAACTTTATCTGGTGGCTTTTTCTGAATATACAGTTTCACTCCACCATTGATGTAATTATTACATCTATGACCCCAAGAAACCTGCTGTAACATGTAGAATACGATATGATATACATAATTAATGTGAGATGTCATCCTCCATATGGAAAATACTGTAAATTATCATGAGCGTTGTCCAAAGCCACGTCTCCAACAACCGAACATGCTCGGCGAACAGTGTTCGCTGGAATCATCTGATGTCGCCGAACATTGTTTGGTGTGGACGCCTTCTCGAACATTATGATCGGTGTGTTGTTCGCCGACACTGTTCGCTTACAGACCGAACATTTCAATTGAACTCACGAACATGTTCAGTGTCCCATATGTTTAATGTTTGTCCGTTTTTTGTATTCACCAACAATGTTCGGCAGACATGTTCGGTTGGTGGAGACGCGGCTTAAGAGGATGTTCTGAAAAAACTTCACTTGAGGATTTTTTTGAAAGTTTAGAAAAACTACATCTTTCATTTACAGATTTTTTCCAAGAACGTGAGGTCTACTGCTCACAGAACTACTAGTGAGTAAAAAATCATCTTCATACATTATTTTCACAATATTTATTTGGTATAAAAATGTAAAAGATACTATAAAGTTTACAATGTTTCGGCCCATAATATTTTTTATAAAATAGTTAATACAAAAGAATAATAAAACTTGTATGAAATTGAAAATTACAGTAAATAGAAAAACCATAAAATATGTTGGGCAGTCTTAGCTCTGAAAAATTCAATATTTTCCAAATACAGTCAATCCAGAAAATTGCGAGGTTAAATCTTACTGAAAAATTTTCATTACAATAATACTTTACTTATTTCCTTAATTTTGTGCGTAGCATCATAATTTTTTTCGAAGTTTTTCTATTGGATTTGAAATGTTTGTTGTGAGAAATTTTTTTCATAAATTAATTTGTGAAATATGGGAGTTCAAAGTTGAAAATTTTCGCTTTTTGGGGGCGATTGATCTAACCTTACAGTTCATTTAAACTTTAGATAATTTTTATAACTAAAAGACACATTAGGAAGTGGAAAAACATATTTTTATAAAATAAATTTTTTAAATTGAGAAAATCAGTTTTTCAAAAATTTTGTTTGTTAAAACTAATAAATTGTTTGAGATAAAAAATGTGTCATTCTATTTCTTAAGTAATACGTGGCTTTTAGTAATACAAAAATGTCAAAATAATGGGTAAAATCAATCACTCACAAAAACCGAAAAATTTCAAATTTGATCCCCCACATTTCACAAAATAATTGATTTAAGCTTTTTCTTATGGTAATATATAAAATAATTTCAATACCTTAAATCTAATCCAAAACAAAAAACTCCAATAAACAATAATTATTATGACCAAAAATCCTGCGCACAACCTTAATGACTAAAATTACTTACTCAACAGTATTTTACACACAATATATATATATATATATATATATATATATATATATATATATATATATATATATATATTGGTCATTACAACCGAAGACTTTTGTTTAATGAATATTCTAAATGGTCTACACCTCTTATTAGCAATTACAAATGCACAACTTCACGAAACATCAACTGAAATTACTGATAAATTGCCATGTAAACTGAATTAAAAGCGCTGGCAATAAAAATATAAAAGCAAAGAAGAAAAAATTCAACTTGAAAAATATAACAATAATTGAAGTTTGAAACAAAATTTGTAAAACATAATAGAAAATAGTACGAAAATAACTAATACAATTAGGAAACGTTTCTTGAAAGCGTAATAATTACGCTAAATTGATTTAAATATGAAATTATAAGCGTCTTTTATTGATTCAACAACATTTTCTACTATTTTACTTTACTTTACTTTCTACTATTTGCACAACAATTGCACTTTTGGCTAAGGCCAACTTATATATTGAAATTACTATAACATTATTTATTCTTGTCAGTTGATCAGCAAATCATTCAGTAGCTATTAATCCAATAGCGGCGGCCCTACGGCTTGTTTCACACATACCCAGCAGTCGGGTAACCCGCGTAGTTTACCCAGCTGTATCATAGGGAGCATTTCATAGTTACCCGATTTTTAAAATCATGTGATACAATGCAATTATGCCGGGTAAACATCACCTGAGTGCTGGGTATGCATGAAACAAGCCTTATAACCGCTGAATTGAATTAATTCTATTTACAGAACGACTGAGAAACCGGAGATTGGTGTGCATTGTGATTGTTATCGCAATATTTATTCTTAATCTGTGGTAAGTGTACAACCACATAAACCTATTTTACAATTACGAGATCATTATATTGCAGCTTAATTTATTTTGTCTCTAATGACAGAAATAGACTACACATCTAACTAGACGATCTCTTAAGAGATTCTTTGGCTGCCTTAACTCTTACAAAAATCTCACTATGCCGCCTTTGGTTTCAAATTCACTTAAATCAAAATCAACTTAAATATAAATCTAATATACAATGACTAATACATGGTAACAAATCTGAAGCGATTACAAAATAAATTACCAGTCAACAAAAACGAATCAGTACTGTGCATTGTTGATATGCTTGAAATTACCAAAAAGAATAAGAAGTAATATATAAGAATATGTATTGTACAAGTATTTAGTACATTAGTATTTTAGTTATGTATTAATTTTATCTAGTGTTATACATGAAATCAGTACCAGTAAACAAATAAGTGTTGCATTAACGTCAAGAACCATAATTTAAACAACAACAAATACACAAAATTAAAAACAAATCAGTTAATGTATTGTACACTAAAAGTTATGAACTTCATCTAGATTTATGCTTGAAATAAGTCAACAAACAATAAGAAATATTGTATCAATTGAATATGAATTTAGTATCTTGTAAACAACAATTTATTTATTGAAGTATGAATTTTATCTACGTAGCTTGAAATTAGAACAAGTACACACATAATAAAAATTATTGTACTGACCAACGTTTTATTTAGTGTATTGTACACTAATGCTTTAAATTGTAAACTTCATTCATGTATTGAAGTATCAACTTTACCTAATGCTATGCTTTATGCTAAAAATACTATCAGTGTATGAATAAGTTGAAGAAAATTATAAGTAAAAATACTGATGAGGTAGACTTTGAATATACACAGACAAATCTACTACAAGTTCTAAACTTTAGAAAATGTCAGTCTAGCTTTCAAAGTTTGGACAGGCATTGCAATCTAGATGATGATAAAAATTTTATACTCTAGTGTAGACCTAGACCATACAGAGTTTCAACTTCTTATAATTAGACCATTACTAAAAAAAAAAAAAAATAGAGATTTGACAATGCTACTTAAAAACATCTAATGCTACTAAAAGCGTGAATTATACACGAATTATGCTTGAAATTATCAATAAATGAATAAAAATAAGTAAATAATGATGGGTAGAGTTAGAATGTGCACAGGCAAGTTCTCAAGGTTAGACTAGTGTCCAACTCAACATTAGAGCACTCTAGCTCTCAAGGTTTGCACTTAGATTCAACTTAGCATAACGAGTTAGACAATTACCAGAAAAGAATAGTGATTCAACTATGCTACTTAATAACATTATACATTAATGTATGTTAGAAATACAGAACAAGAAATATTGCTGTAAACAATAACAATAAGCGTATCTTAACAACATTTAAATATTGTGCAAACCGTAGAGCCTTATTATACAGAGCCACATTAGTCGCAGTCGCGCGCCACTTTTATGGGTTGAATTTGAATTTTATTTCATCGACATTTAAAATCTACAAAATACATAACACTTTTCCAGGATAGACAGTGAATTACAAATACAAAAATGAAAAGATATGTTGTAATAAAATAGTAGTTTATGCAACGATTTTATTTTGACCCTTATTAAGGCACGAGTTAGATGTAAGTTATAACACGAGCGAATGCGAGTGTTATAAATATCTCACGAGTGCCTTAATGGCCAAATAAAATCGTTGCATACACTATTTTATCTACGACCAGTAGTATACATTTAATTAAAACAATTTCATTTTACCTGTGACTGTCAGAGATATCTAACCTCTCATCTCATGAGAAGTTATAGTAGATTGTTAGGTTAAAGTAGCTGGTGTAGCAGTTTGATGAAATCAGCTGATAGTTTCACAATATTGAATTACGATATTGATTCCATCAAAAATGCTTCTGATTGGTCCAGAACCCGTGTTATAATGTAGAACCTGTACTATAATGAGCTCTTTATGCAACGGGTCTCAAAAAGCATTTCGAAAAGACAGCTGTCTTGGCATCAATTGTGAAACTGTAATGTATACATTATGACATGGTCGTAGATAAAATAATAAAAATATATATATACCTATTATACAACATATCAATCATTTTATAAATTTGAAAAAATCCATAGTTGAAATAATATGAGCCCACATAGACCTAACTGGTATTGTGAGTCAAAGAGTCTAGTACATTGACAAAAATGTATGCTACTTTTCTTATTATATATATTTTTTCTATTCAAATTCAAGCACATGCGTACACACACACACAGACGTGCCAACCACAGAGATGTAACTAAAATTGTAAGTGTTATATGCAATTGACAAGATAATGATAATGATTTCAGAGACAGGGTAAAGTAGATGGAACCAACACAACCAGAATAAATATTATAGACCTATGACAAAGAAATCTGCGTATACATACATATTAAAAAGAAAAATTCGCATACTTACATATTAGTATGACAGGATTAGTATTACATATTAGTATGACACCATTTGATTAAATTTGATAAAAAATCGGCTGTTTTTTGAGCCGATGACTCTAAACACGTGTATGACTACGTTCAGCTGGTGCAATTTAGCTAGAGTCGCGCGCGACGGCGACTAATGTGGCTCTGTATAATAAGGCTTGCAGTATAGTCTTATGGCATTATTGCCATTTTTCAATCATATTATGATTTTGTAGGAAACAGTGACCGCTTGACTAGGTTTCTTGAGCGAATTTTCGCCATTTTTCATTTACATTTTATTCATCATAATAATGATGTATGAAAACGTGACCGCTTGACTAGGCTACTGTGCAACTTGGCAGCACTGTGCACCCCATAAGCGTAATACTGCAAGCGAAGGTTTGCACACTATAAACCCGGGTTAGCTCCGCACTTTTTGTGTAGCGCTTCTATTCAAGTACGTTAATTATCGAGTCCCCCACAATTCATTAGCTTGCGTCTGACAAACTGGTGTACTACGCAAAAGTGCGGAGCTAGAAAAACCCAGCTTAACAATGAGCAAAAATAGGGAACAATCACCTTCACTTGCCTAGTTTTCCATTTTTAGAACTTTGCTAGAAATTATCAGTTAATACTATCAGTATATGAATAAGTATAAGTAAATTGCCAGTAAATAAAAACAACGTAAAATGGCGACCTCCTCTAACAAGGACACCTCAAGGCCGCATACCAGGAATCATGTTGACGCTTTCCACGACCGAGATCGTCTGCAACGGCAGATCCATAATTATTTCATCAAACTGCTGCTGTTGATCATCAGATGGCGGTGTTATCAGCACATCTCCCAAGCTCCTATGCATATCCAATCCCATAGCAAACAGAACATCATTCAACACTTCTCTTTTTTCTTTCTCTTCCTCTACAGTATTATCTTTCTCTCCCTCTTCAACATCTTCATCTCTGTTATCCTCAAGTGTCATGGGGCAATCGATACGTTTTTTGCTCACTGCCTTATTCTGAACTTTGAGCTTATCTCTTCCTTGTTCATCATCTTTATCAGGATTTTTGTCATCATCTTCATCTACTTCTCCTCCTTCTTCGTCGTCTAAATCATTCCCCATGTCATAACAGCTGCGTTTTTTCACCGTCCGATCGCAATCACCTATTCCCAGCTTGTGTTCTTCTTCCCTTTCTAGTCTGCTCTTCTCAACCGCCATTTTGCAAGTGCCTTTTTTGGCCGATTTTACAAGATTTTTGCCTCCATTGTTGTTCCCATCAACCGCCATTGCGAAAGTGCCCTTTTCGGCCGATGCTACACAATTTTTGTTCCGATGGACCGCCGCCATTTTGCCCCGCCGATTGTGTACCTTGCCAATATGCGCGCTGAGCTTGTGCAGTGCGGTGAACGTCTGGGACGGAGGGGGGCACAAGTCACAAAGGTAGGGAGACTTGTGCGTGTGCAGCATGAGGTGACGTTTCAGAGTGCCCGAAACGGCAAACTTGGCCTGGCAGAGATGGCACTGGTAGGGGCGCTCGCCGGTGTGCTTGCGTCTGTGCACGGCCAGCAGCGACGAGTGCTTGAAGAGGCGGTCACACTCGCTGCACTTGTACGGAAACGGATTCGTGTGCCACTTGCGGTGTACCCACATCGTGCTCTGGAATTGGAACTTTAGGCCGCAAACATCGCACATATACCTGAAAATTAAAACTTTTAAAACAATTGTTCAAATACAAATTACTTACATCATATTTACATGTATTCATTTTATGAAATTTATTAATTATATGACAATTCACTTTGCATCTAGCACTTTGATTGGTTTCGGTTTCAGTTTGGTAGTTCTCTGAACTCTGATATTTTATAAATTATTAATATGTGAATTATTGTACTATAGACTATATAATTTTTAATACAATACAATATTACAATATTGTATATTTGTATATATAATATTACAATAATACAATATTTTGAGAAATCAAAAATTAGAAAGAAGAAGTAATCAGAGAAATAGAAAAAGTAGACAATATATAGATAATTTCTAATAAATAAATATATAGATAAATAGACAATTTCGTCTTCATAAATATAGATAACTTGACAGAATGAGAAAAAAACTTAATTAGGTTGAAGTTAAACTTAAAAAAAAAGTTTCAAGAGAAAAGCAAAAGATGAATAAAAATGAAGATGTTTGAAGGAAACAGAGAGAGTTTAGTAGATAACAAGCTAGACAATATTAGTAATCAATTAAGCGGTATGATAGGTTTTTTCGATAGCTGCAGTATTTTTATTGACATGTCAGTATTGCTTCATTGTAATGACAGCTATCTTAGTAGATTCTTCAACTATTGACTTGGTAATTCTAATTCTAAAATTGATCTATTTCCTCTTCAGTGATATTATATTTTACGTCAGTTTTTTTAACCTTAAATTACATTGATTAAATTGTAGTATGTTATTTTGAACATGATAGGACAAGGACTCGTTCTTCATACACAGGCTGAGGGGGACTTTCTTCTAAAGTTATTGTACAATTAATTGTATCTTATTGTTTTCATCAAGAAAATGCAATTGTATTAATTTTTGCCTCTTTGGTGGTAATATATTTTCTGTTAGTTTTTGTAACCTTAAATTAAGTTGATTAAATTGAATTAGTTGAACATGATAGAAGAACTCGTTCTTCACACACAGGCTGTTGCCCATGTCCCCCACTTTCTTCTAAATTTATTGTACAATTGTATAATCTATGCTATTGTAATAAAATTGTATTAATTTTACCCTCTTCAGTGATAATATATTTTTCCTACAGTGACCCGAAAACGTGCCTATTTTTGCACTAACTATAGCATGCAAAATAGTCTATTCCTGCACCAGTGCGGGAAAGTACTTTTCTGCACTCCAGATTTGCAACCTAACAACACAAAATAGTGAGCATGTAATACGCATGTTCCATATTCTGCATTCAAAAATAGGTTGGCTGCTCTGCTTCAGCTGCGAAATAGTTTTTGTAGTTGTTGTTGTTGTTGAAATCGATTTGATTCGTAGATAGGTTATGTGAGTAATTTTCAGGTTATGTATGTCCTGTTTTGTTGTGTTTAAATTACTTTATACATTACTGTAGGAAAAATTTAATGTGTAATTCTAGCGCAAAGTATTGTTTCTGCACTCGAGAAAGTTTTTTCACTTATCTTTGGCTCGTGAAAAAAACTGTTTCTCTCGATGCAGAAAAACGCTGCTTTGCACTCTAGTTACACAAATAGCTATTCCATTAGTTTTTGTATCCTTAAGTTCATTAAATTGAATTACCGTAGTTGAATATGATAGGACAAGAACTCGTTCTTCACACACAGGCTGTTGTCAATGTGGGGGACTCAATAAAGTTATCAATCAATAAATATGAAATTACAACATCAAATTTATATTAACTTTTTATGTGAATTTAACGACTTTCAGTCAAATATTCATTAAGAATAAATAAAATTTACTTACTCTGTAGGCCGAGCGCTTTCGAATATTTGAGATCCATTTTCAGAGGCCACCGTTTTCAGAGGATCTCAAAGATTCGAAAGCGCTCGGCCTACTGAGTAAGCAAATTTTATTTATTCTTAATGAATATTTGACAGCAAGTTGTTAAATTCACATAAAAAGTTGATATTAACAACGCAGTTCGTCATGGAACAAGAAATCCAGGAATCAAATTTATATTTTTGTTGTAACAAGAATGGAAGAAAATAAATTAAAAATAATGAATGATCATTTCGTACCTTTCCTCTTTGGTATGCTTGGCCTTGTGCTCCTCAAACATCATCTTCGACATGAAACCCTGTTGACATATGTCACATTTGTACTTGTAGTTGCCCGTGTGCTCTGCCATGTGGTTGTTGATGGCGCTCTTCGTCTTGAACACTCGCCCGCACGTGGCGCACACGTGGCCCTCAGTTGTGTGACGACTTTCGTGTAACTTCAACGACCTCAGACTGACCATGTGCTTGCCACAGTGCACGCAAACCAACTCCCTATGCTTCTCTCTATGCTTTTCCAGGTGCAACTCTTTTCGAAACCGCTCACCACACTCGCCACAACCATACTTAAAACTCTCGGGATGATCGTTCTCATGTTTCAACAATTTCCTCTTATTTGTAAACCTTTCTCCACAATACTGGCAACGTGGCACGTTAACCGGCTGACAATGAGTAGCTAACTCGTGCATTTTCAAGTCCCTTTTAGTCGCTGTCTTAAACGAACACATTCTACACATATACACCAGATGCACTTTCTGCATATGATCGAATTTTATCGATCTCTTCACATACATTTCGCAAACATAACAGAAAAACGTGTCACAGTGCATTGAATGCTCGTGAAATGCTTGCGGAGAATCTGTTAAAAATAAGCAATCACAGATAAAGCTGAACTTCTCGGGTGGAGGTCTGTTGTTCACAGCAAAATAAATTCGAAACTCTTCATCAAAATTCGGTCTGTTATTCAAAGCCCAATCTGCTTGGGCCAAGTTATTGAAATTGTCAGCATTTGAAATCGCATGTGTTTGTACAGTATTTTGCACCAAATCATCAGTTTGGTCACCATCAGAATACATCTCGTTGTTCATAGCAAAATGAGTTTGGACCTCATCATTGAAATTCGGTCTGTTGTTCACAGCAAAATCAGTTTGGACCTCATCACCGAAATTCTCAGCATTTGAGATCGCATCTGTTTGTTCATCATTGTCCACCAAATCATCAGTTTGTTCACCATCCGAATCCATTTTTGAATCACTCGTGTCAAGATTCTGATGTCCTTTCGAAGAACTATCAAACCCTGTACTATTTATAGCGTTTACTTTTATGACACCAAGTTTACAATCTTTAGACAACTGACGGTTGTTGTTGAGCTTAATGTCGTCAGTCTTACCAACACACACATGGCCCACAAATGAAGCAGCACTATTGAACTTCAGCGAGCAACTTGAGCACCGATACGTTTTACTTTCCTCTGGACTCGACACGGTTTCAACACTTTGAAAATTATTACAATCAACGAAACCGGCTTGATTGTTATTATTGTTCTGGTTTACATCAACACAACCGGACTTGACATGAGAGAAAAGGCTTTCTTTGCTTAAAAACAAAACTGAACACATGTGACATTGAAAGTTGGACGATTCAGAATTAACTTCATCGCTGCAAGGGTTAAAAATGCCATTTTTACAATCGTCAAACTTATTCACACCACGAAACTGAAATCTGTCAACACTGTCCTCCATTGAAATGAGATTTTGTTTGGGTTCAGCTAATTTAGAATCACTGCTGCTCAACAAATTGTGGCTTTTCATGTGCAATCTGTAGTCGGAGATATTTTTTACACGTAATTGACAAACGTTGCATTCCCAATTCGTCTTTGTTGTTGTCCAACACTCTTCAGGATTTCGACTCTGATGGAAATTTGCTAAATTATTCGCTGTAGTTGAATTTAGAGCCGCAGGGGTAAACTTCTTGAGATCGCGCTCAAATTTAATCTGGCGCCTCTGTTTGCCATCCTGGAATGCAAGCAATAGTGATGAATTAACCTCAATGTTTTGGACAATATAATACGTTCAAAATTTGTGAAGAGAACAGTTTTGGACTTTGTCTGTTGCCTCTTCACTTCATTGTAATTTCGTCACAATAAATAAATAAATTGAAGTAAAAATTAAACAATAATATATTGCGAGGTTTGAATAAATAAAGTGAATAGAAAATGAAGCATAATACTATATATTAAACAGCTACTTGCTGTTATCTGTCGATGAAACTAACGCTCGAAAATAAGGTACCGTATTGAAGGAAGAAGAGGAGAGTGAATAAGAAGGAGGAAAGTGAAAAAGAAGGGGAAGGTGATGAGAAGAAACGAAAAGAGAAGAAGATGGGGGAGAATAGGAAGAAGGAGGAGAAGGAGAGAGATAAGAAAACAGACTATTAAATTGATTTTGAATTTATAGGCTACTATACATTCTAGAAATTTAGATTCAATTGAATCAGGCAACCCGCTAGTATTATATTATAGTTTTCTGGATTTGTCAAATCAAAGGCCTCGCCAATTTACAAGTAAATTGCAGTAACTACAAAATACTAATAAAATTAGTTTGTAATTACAAAAAATTATAAAAAATGTCTGATCGATCAAAGCAGCCCTTGATGGTGGACAATCTACTTCATCAATATAGTATCAAGTATTACTAGCATTGCAGATGGTAGCAATAATACTTAAATGAATGTGTAAATCTTCAAAAAATATTTATAAAGATAATTACGTTCCACCCCTACAATGCAATAAAATTTGGGGAAAAAGATGATAGGGATGAAGAAAGAATGGTATTGAGAAACATCAGTAAATTGTTTAAATTTATAAATTTGACGTTACCACTCCATTAGTGCAGATTCCGGACAAGGTCTGACATTTTCACCACTTTACCTTACGCACAAGCTAAATTCTTATGTCAGAACGTTATCCAAATCACAAAAACGTTTTTGATAGAATAAAAAATAAGTTGGATGCTTGTACATCTGCATTGTCTACTTGTAATAATTTAATAAAATGTTTTGTCTTGAAGATGAGTTTCAACAACTCGAAAACGTTCGGCCAAGTGTGAGTACATTTATTATAATATTCACAATCTAAAACTGACTGCAAGTCGTTAAATTTACAACAGAAAGTTGTAATAATAATATGGTAATATTAAAATAAATTGAGAATTTATTCAGTTAATTATCTGAGCTACTTCGTGCTATTGGTTCAGCTCTAAGTGACCACACTGCCTGCATGTTAGCGAATGAAAAATTATTAAAAAAATAAATAAAAATACTTGATCACTTGTTACTTACAGAGTCAGTTTCACTGGTGCTGTCTTTATTGACGCTGTCGTTGGCTAGATCCGATGAATTAATAAGATCATCTGAAAAAATAAAAATTAAGTTATGGTTTGAATGACATTAGACTTGTTCAAGTCTTATACTATAAAATTTACAAAATATTATAACTCCATACACGGTTATCGAATTAAGTTGAACAATATGAAAAAAGCTCTTGAATTTTAGCCAACATTGGCTTTTTCTTCTTTTTTAATGTGCCTGATTGTTGTACTATATATTGTTATTTTACCAAGATCTTAAATGACCCATTGAAGTTAGTCCTAGGGCTCTTCCAGCTGATCATAGAGGCCTCCTTCGTTGTTTTATTAATCACCACCTCTTAATGAAGAAACATTTCAAATTTAAACCTACGACTATAAGGGTAGAAGCTAGGTTTTTGATTTTATTATTAGCCACCTCCCGCTGAGGCTGCATATCAAATTTCTAGCTGCATTGGTTAACAGATGTCATCAACCTGGCATAATTACATTCCATCATACCCAGTCATATGTTTCCTACATATTTCAAGGCTCTGACTGTATAGTAGCCTACATGCAAAGTGCAAAGTCTTTTGCTGTTCAAAGACAGCGTAAATAACGCTGCTAAGGGGCCTGCCATATGATTAAAAACTGTTGACTTCTATCAGCTGTTCCTCTAAGCTGTTTGGCCGGCAAGTTCAGTAGGTTAGGTCTATAAAATGGATTAATTAATAATAATTATTAACTCCCCTATTAAAATTTGAAAAAAATATATATAGCCTACATCGCTGGGCCTAGGAATAAGGAACATCCATATGAAAAATCATAGCAATTGGTCTAGGCGTTCGTTTGTAATCGTGAGACAGAGGAAATGCCGATCGTCTTAAAGGGTAGACCTCACTATCGTTCGGTCAATTATTATTTAATTCGTCAAGTCCTCAGATACTCCGTTGCATTGGTTTATTTGTGCACTTCTCTTTTCACAGTAGAACTGCATGTCTAGCGACACTGCAATTTCACTCGCCCTTCCCAATTTCGTAATTTTGTGACCGCTACAATGAGTTATCTACCAGAAAAAAGAAAAACCAAACTGGATTCCCAGGCAAGGCCGGATAAAATACTAATTCTAAATATGAGGAAGTACAGGGTCATCGAAAAAGAATACCCGTATTTTAGAAAAATCACTACTCCGACTAGAATGAACATATAGAATTGCTTATGGTCTTAAAGCAAAGGTAAAAGTTGGGAGTTTTTTTTCGATATGTGCCCATTGCACGGCAAACATCAAGTCGTTAGTCTATTTCGCACCATGTACGGTGGAACATTTCTGGAGTTACAGTTGCCATAGCAGCATCCAGTAAGCCTTTCTCTGAGATGCACTACGGCATGAACCGTTTCACCATAAACCATGTCCCCACAAGAAGAAGTCAATCAGAGTGAGGTCTGGGCTTCATGGCGGCCAAGAAAAAGGGCCACCTCTAAGAACCCAACTATTGGCATTCAGTGCTTTGTGTACGTTAATTTTGAAATGCGGCGGCGCTCCATCTTGCATTAAAATTAATTTCTAGTGCAACAAAAACTCCCAACATTTACCCCTCTTTTAAGACCAAAAGCAATTATATATGTTCATTCTAGTTGGAGTAGTGATTTTTAAAAAATATGGGTATTCTTTTTCGATGACCCTGTATATATTTAGAATGACTAAATGTTAGTACAGGCTTTTTGGATTGCATCATTAGGCATAAATTCTGCCACTCTGCTTTACAAAGCGTCTGTCGGCGCCGAACTTCGGTCCATATAGTGTCGCCGATAAGATAACAGGGGAAATTTAAGCCACACGCTAACTAGGTCCCCTAACTCAATTGTCATGAAAATCAACGAACTGAGTGATGGAATTATGTTTTGCAGCCTACCTTCACAGTTCTCCTCTGAAATGTTGTATTTCAACCTGAGATGACCGATTATGAGCCTCCTGGCAGCTTCCAACTGCTTTTCCAGCCTATCAACATGATTGATAACGAGCAGACAGGAGTTGCACAGCCAATCCTCTTCGGAAACAAACACAACAAACTCTTTGCCGACCAGTTGCGAAAGTATTAGCGGTAGAGGTTTGTTAGTGTGCTGCGTTTCACCTGACTGCAAATTTACCCCAATTTCTGCTGACGTCGGCGAATCGCAGACAAAACAGTTTTTTTCTTCTACCATATTGTCGTTTGCCACTTAATGTAACTGGAACAGAATTAAAAAAGAAATGTAAAATATATATTTATGGATCCATACGCTAATCAACATACATAATTTTGGGAAGTGATAGCCGTTAGGCTGCTCCTACACTGGAAGCGGAATTTCTTCAGACTTGAAGGTCTGGTCTGGTCTGGCCGAGTCTGACGAAAACAAACGCATTTGGCACCGTGTCCCCTCCTACACTGGGGCCTGTTGTAGTGTCTGGAAGGGGGACTGGTCTAACTAGTTTGTTTTTTCTCCCAGTCGCTTCAGACTTTGGCCAGACTTTTTGATATCGTAGTTATAGTTCGTGTTAAGCCTTCTATATTCATCTGTAATTTATCAATGAAATTTTCAATCAGCAAATCTACATTGTCATTATTGTTATCGATATCTCAGTGTCAGTGGCGAGGCGTCCGGTCATCGTTTGATCCAGCGATGAGTAGAGAAATTGGACTAATAATATTGGAATAATATAAACTCTTAAATAATGGACATTTGTAGGCTTCAAAGCACAGAAATATGTTCAAAAACTGTATCAAAAACCAATAAGAATATGACGAGTAGACGCTCAATGTGTATAATGAAGCGCAAAAGGCTTGCGAATCACACCAGTCCCCTCCCGCGCCTGGATGGATTCCCCCTGCCTACAGTTTTTAAACCATTCAAGTAATGCTTGTGATACATCGCAACCGGCTGCGATGAATAAGGCTTCGAGCGTTCTCGGCCATTGTCGTGGGTTTTCGGTAGCTGCCTCTTCATGCTTACTCATCCCCAGTTCACACTCAGCGTTACAATGTTGTGGAAACAACGGGAATTTCGCGTAGGCTATGCTAAATTATTCAAATTTTACAATAGGCTTAATTCAATTGGAGCATAGGATTCAAATTTTTTTTTTATTACTCTTGAAATTCCGGTTATGGAGTGAAGACAGGACAGATTAACAATTTTCACAATATAATGGTACTTACGTATTTTACGGAGGCCACTATTTTACAGTGCTCTGCGGCGGTTAGGTTAGGATTTGGTGACCCGAAGTATGACTCATCTTTTGTCGTTCGAATTGAGATAAACAATTCCAACACACATAATGAATTTAACAGATAAACGCCAGCTCAAAAGTGGCCTGAGGAACTGGCTTGTGAATGAAAGCTTCTATAGTTTAACAGAATTCTTTAGCAGAGCCTCTGGAGAAGACAACCATCAATAGAAACTAGAGATTGGGCGATAATGATAGACAATTTCGTCTTATTATTCATGATAATGATAGACATATTAAACAATTGAGATGTGAAGTTATAAGTGATGTGATATCTTATGGATTGACTGTTTAAAATAATGATATATATGAGTGTAATTTTTGATTAATAATATTATTGTGTCATTGACGTGTGCCAAACATTCAAAAAGATGTAAATGCAACTATTGATTTATTATATTATATTATAAGGAAATTACATACCGTACCGTATTCATGAAACCCTAGCCTAACCTCCGCAGTGCGCTGCATAATAAAGGCCTCCGTTAACGACTCAAGTACCCAATAATTCATGGCATACTAACTTATTGGTAATAGGCCTACGCCCGCCAGTCCTCGAAGCGATTTGGCTACCTTTCAGGAGTAAACAGTTTTTACTCAAAACTTGAAAACAATATATGAATGATGGCACTTATGAGCATATATTTCAGTTTCAATAGTTTGAAAAATTACAAACGAACATACATTTGCAAACTTAATATCTGTTGATCCATGACAATCTGCGAGAATTATTCTTATTTTCACTTTTCGACTGACATTCAGGCATTGATAATGGACTCCAGCCTGAAAGCATGTTCTGCCTGATGTAAGAAAAATTCAACTCAATTTAAAACAGTTCTGCCTGTCAGTTGAAAATATTAACTAAATTTGTAAAATATCAACTGCAACTAATATGGTTTTTGATGAAAACATTATCGTTATAATCTATGGCTGGCAAATAACGGAAAGTACTCCAATTATTCCTGATAGGAGTATCTAATTAAAATCAACAACTTTCAAGTAATACAGTGTCAATTGTCACAGAATATTCAACCTAGAACAAGAGATCAATAATAAAGAAAAATAATTTTGTAGATAACTAAATACAGTACATGCAGTACCAGTACAGTAGTTGATAATTATTTTCACGCTCCGGTTCTGGTAGTTGAACATTACGCGCTCTTCAGACATCAAACATAATAAATGAAGCGCGATTTTTTTAAATTATATGCATTAAAATTGAATGACTCCTTGCCTTTTGATAGCTTATCGTTCTACTTACATGGTATTCCATTCCACTGTAATTAATTGAAGGTTTCAAGAACGCTGAAGTAATCCTCACTGCTGAACTGCTGCAAGTTATCCATTTGTGGTTATGGCCGGTGCATGCCTGCATGCACGGAAGTGGAAATTGGAGCGAAATATCCAGTGATCTAAACAGAGCTGCTCAAATGATACGGAATCGTTTTGTTGCAAATCAGAAAACGATACACCACTTCAAAACTGTATCCGCTTTACTATCCACTACCAGAGCTCGCAATGCATTCTAATGGGGTTTTCGTCAAACTTCCCAAATCTTTTAAAATTTTGATACGCTGCTTTCTTCTGCTGTATCAAAATACTGCAACGCAACTGTTGAAATCTGTTTTATTCATTTGATTTTCACCCATTGCGTGACCTGGCTGGCTCAGTCTGGTATCAGACCTCTCAGGTCGCACCTGAACAAAATTATTTTAGTAAAATAATGAAAAAATACATGAATATAACTGTTTGAGCAAAAAAATTCTTCTGTATCCTATTCACCTTCTTGTTCAATAATAATCAGACTGATGCTCCGTTTCTCAGTTGTTCAGTTAATTATTCAGTAGCTATTAATACAATAGCGGTCCTAAGGCTTGTTTCACACGTATCCGGTAGTTCGGTAACCGGTGTCGTTTACCCGGCATGATTTAAAAAATTGAGTAGTGAGAAGCGCTCTTTATGATACAATGTCCCTAAAGCTGGGTAAACAACACCGATTACTCGACTGCTCGGTATGTGTGAAACAAGCCTTAGGACCGCTAAGACCTCAAGCCTTTTCCAATAACATAATCAATGCAATAGCTACTCTGATTTACTGAGCGATTGGGAAACCGGACACCATTCAGATTTAATAAAAAAATTGTCAATTACTTGAGAAATAATTTGAAGCAAAAGTAATATGTGAAGTATGGTTCTATTTTTTAAATGTTGCATAGATAACTTTTCTTTAATTTAGTTTATAGTTTACATTTCTGCCCTTTAACGAATTTTCAAGTGTTTATTTTGATTATAATTATTTTGTTTTCCTACAGGTTTTAATGTTTCATCTGAAGGTTTTTTTTCAAAGTTCACCTCTTTGTATGTAACAATACATAAGGTTCAAAATTAAATTTAAAAAAATTCAGTTATTAAATAAAATAAAAAATTAAAAAAAAAACATATTTCTATTTGAATAGCAATTTTTATTCGAATTGGACAACTTTTTAATATCCATTACACCATTATATCTGGCTATAATACCGCATATCGTTCAAACCAATTCAAAACATTTGTAAAAAATAAAAAATCAACATAGATTACAAAAAATATACTTGCATCCATACAAAATTGAATATAAAATAAAATAGAGAAAACAATCAGAAAATATTCTCTCATTGAGTGCATATTTTAAATATAATATTTCAACACATAATTGATCTTTAGTACAATTTTCGCAAATATAAGCAATAAAATAATTCAATATACAATTAAATATCACGTATGTACAGTCAGACAACAAAAATGATAAGGATTGAGTTCATGGGAGATTTACAGGCAACCGGTAAATGTTGGTCTATTCAAATTCTTAGACGTTACAAAATTTGAATAGACCAATCAAACGCCACCGGTAAATCTCCCAGGTACTCAACCATTGTTTAACTTTCTCAAACGCATTACAAATCATAAGGAGTGACTATTTCTTACGATATGTATACATTATATATTAAATATATATATACACCCTCGCACACGAACATTACCACATAAGATGAAATCACAACTCAATCTCTGTGATAACAACATTAAGCATAAAAAAACCAACAATCTTACATTGAGAATGATACTTAAATGCTAATTATAATAATATTCTGATACTTTAAAGCTTTATTGCACAAATTTGTTCTTTACACAAGCGTTTCAATATTTACATAAATTAAATATGTGTGAAAATAATATAATTCAACTAAGATTTCCCTTCAATACTGGCACATGAAGCGGTTTATTCGGATTTGAGTAGTATTACCGAAATAAGTCTCACGAAGCGTCCTATACATTTTATATTTTCCTAATAATATTTAGTTTCATTAAAATAGTAATTCAATTTTTAAAATGAAACAACACATACTTGACATTAGTAGAACAATAATTGCTTAATTGCGTATAATAGAGCTCAGCAACAAATAGAACTAAACACATCAACTACGATAACATCTATCCAAATCCTAATAAATGTATAATAAATATTTATCACGTAAACTACGAGGTCCATTCAATAATTAAGGAGACAAATTGGTGTGAGCGGAAAACGGTCGGTAGTACAAGTTTGGTTAAAGTGTGTATGGCTTTTATTGGTGGGGAGATCCTTACGGGTAGTCTCACCTCGCCGTTTGAGCCATGTTATTGGAAATATGGTGGACCTACAATTTTAGGTGGGTTCCGAACCACGGGGAAGTGATTTTACAACACAGAACATAGTACTTTTTGCAGGTCAATCCAATCGGTCACCCTTACAGAGAGGGCTCAGGAGAGCCTTGCTTAAACAGATACCTGCTACGGCTCACGGCTATCACTTCCCTTGGTTACTGTAAACAGTCATGAACAAATAAATACTGATTTGGGTGAACCGAATTCTTTGAACCCATTTTACCACAATAAGGAATAATTTCATTAATTAATAAATTCACTGCAGCATTTGCAACTATTAATTGGAATTTCTGATTATATTGGAAGAAAAACTCATTGAGATTTTTTTAAATAAAATTTGTAACTTTCCAAGGAATTATCAGTTGTAAGACAAATGGCTGCGTCTATGAACGTTCTTTCAGAGTCTCCTCACTCCTGACTCGAGGACTCTTGAAATACTAAAATGAATAGATTACATTTCAAGAGTCCCTCGAGTCAAGAGACACTCAAGGAACGTTCATAAATACGGCCCAAAATATTGATGAACCTACCTTAGCTCAAGGGGCATTTAGGCTATTCAAGTTTCTTTCAAGTGAAGGGAGATTATCATTTTAAAAGAATTTATTAAAAATAATCATTATAACGAAATTAATTTAAAAATTTACTCATATTTAAGATTAAACTCTTAAGGCAAACACTGTACCTGCACAAAACAACTACATATTTTTTTAAAACTTTAGTGATAAATATGGCGGTCACACAAGCCAATGGCTCTCCTGACCTCACAAAACCCAATTTTAATTGATAATTGTGACTTGCCGTCATAAAATAAATGAAGTGCATCCTCATAAGAAAAACACTTTGTTAATTTCTACCTATTTCAAAAAAGCTACATTATCAAGTGACACTGTGAATAGTCTTCAAACAATATTATAAAGTTTTCTAAATACAATACAATAAAGAATTAATAGAGCATACAAATAATCAGTCATGGTAAGGTAGTTTACAACTTTCTCTACATACTATTACACTAAGTTCCTTAAACAAAAATAAATGCAAATAGTGTACATTTTAATAAATATAATTAATAGGACGGGGATATTAAGTAAGCTGGTATGTTTGAAAAATTTGTATTAAGATTAGTAAATAATACGATTTTGAATCTATCAACCTACTGAGTATTTATAAGTATTTATGTTTTTTATCTTCAGCCTACATTTTTTTTTGTTTTAATTTTAACATGTCAAAGTTTCTAAATTCAAATTCAATTATTAGCGAAATTTTAAGATTGACTTGACGCGGCTAAAAAAATTCGAAAACTACTAGTTTTTATTATAAAACAAACTACAACAAATCAGTTTTTTGGAAAAATTGTAAAAATTCCTAAAAGGGAGTTGAAAATTGCTACTAGCAACTGGAATAGATGATAATAATTAAAGATAGTTATAAGAGGTCCAAATGATTCTAACTTTGGTAATTGACCATCAAATTTGCATAACACCTTTTGACCATTCATGAATTATTACAAATTCTATCCAAGCATAACATATTTTAAATATATTTATTGTTTTTTTCGGTGGGACGAATAATATTTTAATATAAGTTTTCATTTCTGTTGTTTTTTTTTTTCAGATAAACAAACAACCACAGTAGAGATAAAGCTAACAACTTACGAGAAATAATAAATAAAATTATGTATTGTCTTTCTAAAATATTTTTTGGTACAGAAACGTTTCACTAAAATACATTCAACTTTAATTTTCTTATTGAAGATAAACATTTTTTGGCTTGAGGTATAAACCAGCTAGAAATTCTATTTGTAAATTTAATATTAACATAGTAGAATTTTAAGAAATAACGTAAACTATTGACAAGAAATTATACTTTATCATTGTCAACACAAGGAGAAAATCTTTTCTGAATATTTGTGACAACATGAGTCTTGAATCTTATAATATCAATAAATAATGGATATCTACCACTGCATTACTGTTGATTCAATGCTATTTCTAGATGAACTACTTATAAATATTAATAAAAAGAAGTAATAAACATGGACACTGTTCAATACAGGGGCAGTGGAATTTTGAAAATTTGAAATAAATTAAATGCCAACTTGTAGCTAGAAAATATTACAAAGTTTGAACTACTGAAGCTGGAAATATGTCTAAACACCCAAAAGCCACACAATACTTTAGTTTCATTCACCTATTATATAATAATAAGCAGCACATTTTAAACTATCCATCCCCCACAACGATTTTCATATCTTTTTCGACATTGATAGGTTTCTAATAAAATATATATCGTTATCATACTATATATAAATATAATCGACAATAGTCTAAACATAGATAGCTATATACACAAGGCTGTGCGGAGGGTTTTTGGTCATATTTTTTTCATGTTTATTGTATTGGATATTTAATGTTATCTATAGCTGTGAGAAATTGTTTTTACATCAATTATATTGTGAAATATGGGGGGTTTAAGTTGAAATTTTTTCGATATTTTTGTGGGGCGCAATTTAATTTACCAGAGTTATTTTAAACGTTTGATGATTTCTAAAACTGGACATATGGAGGAATGAAATGACATATTCTTCATATTCTAATCGATTACTTCCTTCAAAATACAGTTCAGTTGTTCAAAAATGAATACCAAAAAACTAATTGTTTGATTAAAGTAAAAAAATATTTCACTTCATTCACCAAGGTGTCTTTCAGTTATAAAAATTATCAAATGTTTCAAATGATTTGTAGGTGAGTTCGATGGGTGAGCCCCCAAAACAGAAAAACTTCAACTTTCAACTATTTCACAAAATAATTGACGACATAAAAAATTCTCAAAGCAAAACATAGAATTTCAAACCCCTAATAACATCAAAGAAACTTCGAAATAAATTATGACAAAAACCCTGCACATATAAATAAATTGAAATGCTCAATTGAGAAAGAAAACTTATGAATATATACTTTCTATAGTACAGTAAAGCCTTCAAATGGCACAATGACTAGTAATAATAATAATTGGTTGATAAAGGAGACATTGCAGACACTAGAACTCGTATTATCCGAATCTCAATTAACCGAATCGGTTTTTGGTAAAATAAGAGATTTTCTCGAGATCTTGAGCGGTTAAAATTAAAAACAAATCAAGTATTTAATTGTAATATTCATTTTTAAATGTTTTAGAATGCTGTTATCCAGTTGATACTTGTAGAACTTTGTTGCCTTTTACAGAAAACAGAACTAAATTTCTTCCAATCTGTAAACTCTGTATTTAATGTGAATTTGAATTTTCGTATTTTTTGAGAAGTAATTTAAATATACTTGTAGACCCATTAATCATCTTATTAAGCTTGGCAGGCACTGTAGTATTTAATTAAAATCGAATCTATAGGTGTATCACCATAGAATAACATGCATTCTTATGGGAAGCCAATGCTATTCTCGTGGCCATCCACCTTTAGTTATTCACAACACTGAGATCAACTTAATTAAGATCCAAGTTCGGTTGCACTTCCGTGTCTACTTCACCAAAACAATCGACAAAAAATTTATCGATCAAAATAATCGTAAAATTAAAGCCGTGTTTGGTCAGCCGCACTTTTTACGTAGCGTACTGCGTACCAGGTTTGGTCAGCCGCACTTTTTACGTAGCGTACTGCGTACCAGGTTTGTCAGACGCTAGGTAAAGAATTGTTTGGGGGATTCGGCTTGAAATAAAGGTTAATAGAAACAAGTTTCAATAACCGTGGCTTGAAATTACACTAAGTTCAATTTTTACGTACGGTAGTTTTGAGCCAAATATCCCACAATACTTTACCTTGCGTCTGGCAATACTGGTGCTATGCAAAAAGTGCGGAGCTAGGAAAACCCGACTAAACCCAACGTTCCTTTCATTTTTTTTTTTTTAGTTTGAGAGTTATATTTTAGTTTGTTGAAAGATATTTTCAGTCCAGGGTAGTTATTTGGAAACGAATCACCCCACAGCACACACAAGCTTGGCTTAGAGAGGGGTGAACCATCTTTCTTTTTCATTCTAAAATAATTATTAGTTTAATATCATATATTTATTTTGTCTTGAATATTCCATATTTTTATTTTTTCATTTATTTATGGGATGTTTTATTTGCTAATTTAAAAATAAGTTTATTTTATTGTATAGGGTGCTTGAAATATCATTGGGTCTTATATGAAAATGTATTGTACATTTTGATTGGTTGAATAAAAATTTATTTATTTATATCAATTATCGATTCCCTTAGCCAATTATTTTGGTGGTGTAGATACGGAAGTGCAGCCTCCGAGTTCTACTGTCCCGTTACTAATAATTTTATAGTTTTCTACTGTCCTGCGCCATTGGCATTGGCAGCTGGCTGTTGTTTGGCGAGGACAGTTGGCTCGTCCTTGAGGAAGGTTCCCGACCGCGAACCGACTCCGACAACGCCAGCCAACTGCGGCTGCTGTTGCTTCACTCGGTTCAGTAATGGCGACGACGAATTGTTATTGATAACTGCCTTGCGCTGCTGTAGATTATTGTTGTTGTTGTTATTCACCAACACAGACCTGGCCGGTTTAGCCGGTGTTTTAGTGGCGGGGGGACTCAACGGAGTAGCGGAGGAAACTCGACTGGGCTGTTGCACTCGATAAGTGGCATTGCGCTTTACACTGGTCGATTTTGTCGTATCTTTGGACGCCGGCTGTGGCTGCTGAGTGACCCCCGTCGCAGCTGGGTTTCTACGTGCGCCTGGGGAGCACGCCGCTTGCGACTTGGTGGCACGCGTCACGACACGAGGCGATGTCTGACTGTTTGGCGTGCGCTTGCTCAGTGGCAGAGGCGACGATACCTAGATAAATAATTTTATTGTCATACAACTGATAAATATTATAGATAGATTCATGCAATTTAGATGTTATTTGTCAGATTCATGTGAACAAAATACCAAGTATTTTTTTTCCTGTAAATACAATTGCTCTCTAGTCTTGAGACTAATGAGCAAATTTGTTCTATGCTAACTTACTAATCTTAAAATAATACAGTGAGACTGTAATGTCCTATTTTGGTCAATCAGGTGAGTTGAACAAAATAATAATTCATCTGATTAGACGTACCAGATATATCTGATCGGAAAGCTGAACCAAATTTAATGTACAATACGATGATTATTTAATTTAAGAAAAAGAAAGTACTATTTCTGGTTTGTCGAGCTTTATTATAAACAAGTTAGTTTTTAGTTTTCCTTCTTAGCCTTGATACAGAAATGTTAATGTGACGGAGAATAAAAGTCAATTTTGAAAATGAGATGAATATCATTTAATAACTTGATAATTCCTCTGCGAAACGCTACAAGACTCATTAGAATCTCTTACTGCTAATGATAATAATTATGTACACCTATTTAAGCTAGCTTTCACTCAATCTCTGCTCTGCCTTTTTACTGGACACCACTCGAATATAAGCACTACACTAATTCAAACGGCTTCTTCCTTCTAAGCCTCCGCATCAATCCTCAATTTCCTAGCAGCTGGATTGCCTCAACGTTGTTACCAAGTATTTATTTATTCATTTAACTAACTTACAATCAATGTGAATACAACAGGCTACTGTCTGCTTTAGTAGAATGTACTTCAGTCGTTTCATTAAATTGAGTCAGATCTATTTTTGTCATGATGATTCTATTCTTGAGATCCTTGGAACTTGTCCTGTCTGATTTCCATACTTTGCATTACAAAGTTTTTTTTTATTCATTTGTCATGGGTTATAACAAATATAACATCGACAATTGTCATACAACATTGAAATAATCAATACATTAATTAACATAAAACTACATTAAATGATCACATTCAATACCTATATATATAACTACAAGTCACTAAAACAAACAATACAATATTAAAGAATACAGGTATCAATAGCAACAAACTTTACTGTTCAAAAAGGCTTTGCCAACTATAAAAGCAGTTATCTATCAGCCATTCCTTTATTCTAATCTTGAACAAATTGAGTGATTGAGCATTTCTAACAGCACACGGCAATTAATTAAATACCCTTTTACTGATGTAATTGAGATTCAGTTCATAAAAATTTGTCCTGTGCTGTTCCATTCTAATTAAATTGCTATGCCTAGTATTATGGTGATGAATGTCTGCACCCGTTGTCCAGTTATCCCTTAATCTGAATGCAAAAATTCCTAGAAATACTAGGAACTGTCAAAATTCTATATTCCCTGAATAGAGACCTACATGAAAATCTGTGTGACTTTTTAAAAATTATTCTAAGGACTCTCTTCTGTGCCCGAAATACTGACAATGAGTATCATTGTTGATAATATAATCCTTATACAATGTAATTGATTGACTTTGAACTTAAATGACATTCAAAAGATTATTTAAATTGAAATAACAAAGCAAACCGGAACCCACCTAAAACTGTAGGTCCAACTCATCAATCACCATCATCCAACTCATTACCCACGCACAGGTCTCAGACCTATGTGCGCTTCATCCTAAAAAAAATGTAATTGAAGAGAAGTTGCTGAAAATGTGTTGAAATTAGTAGAAATCTATTTTAAAGCTGCAGGGCATCATCTAACTTCCTACAACAGTGAATTTTATTCATGGGCATGTTGATTATGTCATATATTTTACCCCATGGGTTGCGTCATTTTTGAAACACTCTGTAGTACTGCATATGAATAAGACTGCATTTCAATTTGCGCCTAGTCTTGCTACCTTGTTGTTATGGTTGAGTTTGACATCCTTGACGTCACGGTTGTTGGTGGAATGCAGCGATCTGGTGGCCAGTAGCGACTCGGCCGATTTCGTCTTGGTGCCCGTCAGGCCAGCCGCTGTCTTCTTCACTGTCGCACGCGCACGCACGTTCCCATTCACCTCCACCGGCTCACTCTTCACTTGTTTCGCTGGTGCTGCCACCTAAAAAAAAAACAAATTTATTTACCAACACACAAAACAAGAAAGTCTACAACAATTTTATTTTCAAATACAGAGTCTTGGGGATTCGAAAATTCAGTAAAACAGTAAATTATCTTGTATGTAGTAAACATATACATCAATTTGAACTGATGCTGTTGCACTCAAGGCTTACAAAAGCATTATTTCTTGATGCTGTTCTCTCAGCATAATTATTATGGATATTATGAACCACTGCTCTCATTTTTGTGGGGAGGCTCAAGATACTCATTGTCAGTCTTTCGGGCCCAGAAGAGGATAATGTTTAAAAAGTCACCCAGATTTTCACGTCGGTCTCTATTCAGGGAATATAGAATTTTGACAGTTCCTAGTCTCTATATACAATCTAGGAATTTTTGAATTCAGATTAAGGGATAACTGGACAACGGGTGCAGACATTCATCAGCATTATACTAGACACAGAATTTTAATTAGAGTGGAGCAGCACAGGACAGATTTTTATGAACTGAATCCCAATTACATCAGTAAAAGGGTATTTAATTCATTGCCATGTGATGTTAGAAATGCTCAATCACTCAATTTGTTCAAGCGTAGAATGAAGGAATGGCTGATAGATAACTGCTTTTATAGTTTTAGTGACTTGTGATTATACATGATAATACACAGTGATTCAAAACTAAACGGCAATCTCTCGGGAGCTCATTCTATAGCTAAAAGTAAGAAAATATTCATATAAACATATGCCTGAAACCGCTTCGTTAGCGAGTTACGGCTAGCGGAAAATTTCAACCAGAACTGAATACCCTCGGTGAAGTAAGGCCGTATAAAAATGTTTGAGCTGGTTATAAAGATACAAATACTATTGTTCCTTATGTTTTTTTATCTGGAAAATTGAATCAAATTGGTTCCATAGCTGTAAATACAATAATTTTATAGATATCTTACATAAAACACAAGAATTGGTGCAAAGAAATAACACATTTTTGTGTTTAACGTAAGATTACTTTCATAAATGGTAAATAAAGGTGTATTTTTTCTTGATAAAATTTATAGAAAATTTAATTCTGAAAAGAGTTTAGAAAAAATGAATAATAGATATTGAAATTTCGCTCTATTTAAAAACAAAACCAATGCACATAAAACGCACATTCTCAACTGCATAAAATATTAACTAATTTAGGTTTGAATTAACAGCTGATCATTTATTAAAAACTGAACATTAACATAACATTTATTTAGCTTCATGAAAATGTAATATTCACCTACAATAGTTGCTCAAAGTGTCCTCCGTTTTGAGCAATGCACGAAGAATCCATTTTTTTCTAGTGCGTTTCATAACGTTTGAAGTATTCTTCATAGTTTCTGCCACTTCTGTAATGTTATTCCGTAACTCCTCTTGCCCAATATCATCCAACCCCATAGAAAAAGTCTGCTGGCGTGAGGTCAGGAGATTGTGGTGGCCATTTAACTGGTCCGTTTCGACCAATCCATTGTCTACCATATATGTATTATTTAAATAGTCTCCCAAATTATAAGAAAAATGTGGAGGTGCCCCGTCATGCATAAACCATACATCTAATCTGTTTTCCAAAGGAATATCTTCCAAGAGGGTTGGCAGGTTTGTTCTTAAAAATCTAAGTACGCTTCTCCGGTAAGCCGATTGGTTAAGAAAAACGGTTCAACCAAATTATCATCCAGAACACCAAGCCATACACTGACGAAATCGTACTAAATCTTTTGAAATAATCACAGAATTGCACAAAATACAACCTTTATGCGCACAATACAAAAACCAACATAAAGGTTATGCAAATATTACTTCATGAATTTAATTGTTGATCAGCTATTATTGGCAACCTTTGCAAAAAAATTATTATGATAAAAAGTTTTAAATAAATGATCAGCTGTTAGTTCAAACCTAAATTAGTTAATAAATTATGCAGTTAAGAAAGTGCGTTTTATGTGCATCGGTTTTGTTTTTAAATAGAGCGAAATTTCAATATCTATTATTCATTTTTTCCTAAGTAATTTACATGACTTTTCAGAATTAAATTTTCTACAAATTTTATCAAGAAAAAATACACCTTTATTTACCATTTATGAAAGTACTTACGTTAAACACAAAAATGTGTTATTTCATTGCACAAATTCTTGTGTTTTACATAAGATATCTCTAAAAGTATTGCATTTACAGCTCTGAAACCAATTTTATTCAATTTTTAATATAAAAAAACATAAGAAACAATATTATTTGTATTTTTATAACCACCTTAACATTTTTATACGACCTTACTTCACCAAGGGTACTGAGTTCTAGTTGAAAATTTCCGCTAGCCGTAACTCGCTAACAAAGCGTTTTCAGGCATATGTTTGTATAAACTTTTTTTTATTTTTAGCTATAGAATGAGCTCTCGAGTGATTGCCGTTTCGTTTTGAATCACTCTGCATATAGGTATTGAATGTGATCATTTAATGTAGTTGTATGTTAATTAATGTATTGATTATTTTAATGTTGTATGACAATTGTCGATGTTATATCCATTATAATCCATGACAAATGAATAAATAAAAAATAAATAAAACCTCCATTTGCTGTTATCTGTTGGCGATACTCTAATGCTGCAGAATAATTACCTCGACAAGTGAGTCGGTGGACATGGACAGTGTTTCCGAATGCTTGCGCTGCTGCTGCTGTTGCTGTGTGAAGAGTGTTCGCGCTCCCAGCGAGCGACGCATGGCCGGCGAACTGGTTCGCGACGAGTCCGAACTGGATATGATCGGCTTGCCGAGGCTCTTGCGCTGCGCTGGCACACTCCAGCACTTGTTGTTCGAGCCGGTTGTTGTTGAGTTGCTGTTGTTGTTCTTATTACCCGACGTTGCCGTCGTCGTCGTCTTTAACGGCGCTCTCTGCTCCAAGTACCTTGATTTCACCTGAAATAGACAAAAAACAATTTAAAAAAAAATAGTAATTAATTTTACCGCTGCTTAAATTTATTAGTCTAACGGCCAGTTGCACGAAAGAAAATTAAATTCAACTACCGTATGTTATGTTTCCGAAGGGACGGATTCAAAGATCCCAAGATTCAAAGATCCTCACACGTCAACCGAAGCTTATTGTGTGTCCCTAGTACGTTAGTTAGGCAAACCAATACCTGTGCCCTTTACAACTACCGTAAGATGACGTCATCTTACGGAGCTCAATAGGGAAGTCGTTGCAAATGATGTCATCTTACAGTGATCAAATTTGATTTTCTTTCGTGCAACTGGCCGTCCAACTTTTTCAAATGTGACTTCCAATTTACTATACATTCTCTTTCCAAACTCTAGGAAATAATTTGAAGTATACCTGCAATTACATTGTCTCAGTCTCATGCCCGGGGTTTCTCAGTTGAAATCATTCCGTAGTGATTGATTCAATAGCGGCCCTAAGGCTTGTTTCACACATACCCGTGGCAGTCGGGTAATCGGTGACGTTTGCATCAAAAGGAGCGCTTCACACTTAACCGATTTTTGAAATAATGATACAATGCTATTTTGATTGTACTCTACAAATGCAAAATACAGTATATTTATACCATTAACATTGAGAATACACCTAGATTTATAAAATTTATAAGAGAAACATTTCAACTTTTTACAAATAAATCTTATTTGAAGTTCTCACTTGAGATTTACATCAATCATAATTCCTACATGCTGTCTTGCGGATAGTTGTGCAAGCACAAGAGTAAGAGCCTTATCGGGGTGATTGGCAAAGTAAGCTTCAAAAATTCCCTGACTTTTCCCTGATCTTTAATAACATTTTCCCTGACCAATATAAGATACTAGCCGGCAGGCTCGCTTCGCTTGCCTTAACCGTCTAGCCAGGGGCCAGAGTCCCCCCTGGACCCCAGGGGGTGGTTTAAAATTCGTACAAAATCAAGAATCGATCCAGCACTTTTGTTTGTTGATCATCTGTAGTCATGGATACGGGCACAGTTATTCAATTCACAGCTCCATATTTCTTATATCCAATTTTTAAATTTTAACTTTTGGCCGTATTTTTGCAATTTTTCAAAATTCTTTCTTAGCATGCATCTACAGCCCTAACGGGACATGTGTGCCAAATTTCAACTTAATTAGCCATGTGGTTTTCGAGAAACGCTGATGAATGAGTCAGTGAATCAGGGGTAATTGGCTTTTATGTAGATGAAAAACAAAAAGACCTTAGCGAATAATCTAAACCATTTTATGTTTGTTAGCCTACCTAGCTTATTTCTGGTTGTCCATTGAAAAACGCATTTCAAGTTCGATAATGGAGCATTTCACGTGAGGGTATCTATAATTAGTACAATTATTATTAGGTATATAATTACTACGAAGTTTTCCCGATATTTTTTAAAATTCCATAACTTTTCCAGAATTTGAAAATTCCCAGACTTTTCCCGATTTTCCCGGTCGCTAGTCACCCTGCTTATTATACATAGCCACTGCAGTCGCATTCGTGTGCCACAAGGCTGTGCCACGTTCAAGCCACAGCATCGCTCTGAATTCAAAAAGTTCATCAATCTAATAAAAGCTGCAACATATCTCCCTAAATAGTTTGACGGTGATCCATAACAACTGGATTTCTTGTTCCATGACGAACTGTGTTGTTAATATTAACTTTTCAAGTGACCAACATCGATATTTAGGATGCCTTGAAGATGGGTTTTAACAACTCGAAAACGTTCAGCCTACAGAAGTAAGTGAAATACTACTTATTTTAATAAAATTCGACTGCAAGTCGTTGAATTCACTTGAAAAGTTAACCATAACAACTATTTATTATCTTATTTAACTGATTTCTTTATAACTTATTTATTATCTGAAACTTATCACATAGCGTAAGAACATTAGCCTACAAACAAACACTACCTCCAGAAAGTATTATAACCACAAATTACAGAAGCTCCCATTAAAAAAGAAAAGCTAGTTTCCTACATTTTCATTAATTTTCTGCGCCTAAGTAAAATCGCCTAAGTAAAATCTCTATCTTTATTTTCATAATAGATTCCATACTCCATAGTCTCATTTAAACTTCCTTCATGCATTTTTTCTCCATCCATTTTCCATTTTTTTCTTCTTTATACTTCTTACTAATAAATAACATATAGCAACTCTGGTCTGCGCACAGGCTTAAGCCCATGCAGACCAATTTCCTATCTTTCATCTCAAGTACCATACATGTTAAATTCCTTCTTTCTTCTCTCATAATCACTTTCTTCTAGCATAATTCACGAATGTGAAAGAAATTTTTTTAAAAGCAAAAGTATTATTTTTTATTTAGAATATTTATTTTTTTTTATATATATTTTGTTGCCATAAATACTGATCTCTTTTCGGTGATTTATTATTTTGTATGTACTTGAAGTTTTATTGATTTGTATATTGAATTGTTTGAAATAAAAATTGTTTGTCTGTCTGTCTGTCTCTCTGTTTCCAAATGATGAAAAGCTAGTACAAAACTGTCATGCCCGACTATAAAAAGCAATGAAACTGTGGCGCTCGTTGGTGACTGGAGTGGCCCAGTATAATAGGTGTCATAGTAAACAATGGTCGGCTGCCAAGGTGACAGTCACACGGGCTTGCCACTAGAAGTGGGGGTAGGCGACTCAAGTGGCTAGTGACCGCGGCTAAAGGGGGCGTGGCTACAGCTGTGGCTCAGTATAATAAGCTACATTACATGTATCGCTGAGAGTGGCTTGTCTGAGAGTCTGTGGCGGTGGCACGCGGTTGCGACTGCAGTGGCTCTGTATAATAAGGTTTTTGTTCTGCCTACTGTTGGGTACTTTACCTCGGCCAACCTATGCGGCCAGGACTTGGTCTTAGTGGCAGCATTCTCGTCGGAGCGCGCCGCTGCCTTGGTGGCCGTGCTGGAGGTAGTTTGGGGCACAGACGCCCGGTTACTCAGCACCTTGGTGGCGGCCACTGTCGTCGAATCGGCCGCCGCCGCCGGCTTACGTGCGCCCACATTCTGCTGACTCATCACAACTTTCACCTGGTGCAGATCGCTCGAGCGCAGCCCGCTACTGCTGCAACTACTGCTTCTGTCCTCCGAGCGCTAAAATAAATAATTAATTATAATATCGAGAGAAACACGAAAGTACCTTTATTAAAATGTAATAAATTTGATCATTAAAACTAGAATTGGAATAGTTTTTTACTATTATTACTATTATCATCATCATAATTAAAAGTAGAGGTAGTAGGAGGTTAAATAGGAGAAAGAAAGAATAATGTTGTGTGTATACTTGTGTCTGTATTAGTATTCACAATACAAAGAAAAAATGTCCTAGTTGCGTTTTTCTCGGTTGACCTTGACTGCATTTAAGAAAGCTTCAATTTGTTAATTTTCAATTTATTCAATTCAAGGCTACTTGTGTATTGTTCTTGTTTGTTGCTTTCTATGTGTTCACAGTTTTTGGTTCTCGATTTTGACTTATTCTTGCTTGTTGCTCCTCCCACCAGGGGGCATGACTTGTTATGGCCTTTGGCCAATCACAGACCTTCAATGAAGGTCAGCCTATCAGAGGCACTTTCTCCCTCAGCCAATAGTACCATTCTTTGTTTAGTATATATCTGCTTTAGTTTTAGTTCGTTTGAGATTTTTTTTTTTCAATTCAATTGTTTATTGCCACAACTTTACAACAAAATAATTTAATGGTTACAAATTAACATATTAACATAAAGGAAATAAAAGAAACCTAACTAACCAGAAAAAAACTAAAATCTATGTTCAGGCACCACCAGCAAAAGAAAAGACTTTGACCGCTGGTGGGAGTCGCTTTTCAAAAAAAGTCCAATTCAAATGACATTCAAGATAACTTACAATTTCAACTTACAGAATTAAATAACAAATTTGAACCAATTCCATTCTATTCCACTGCACAGAATAGTACAAGTAACAAAAGAGAGAAAAACAAAAATACTTTTTGAAAGGAAATACACAAATAAAATAGACATACTAATATTAGCGTGCTCAAAAAACAAGAGGAAGTAGAGAAGGCATAAACAGTCAAAAATAAGTTACCACCATTCAGCTCCCAGAGAAAAGAAATATTTTTCCTTAATCCAAGTTTCTATTGCTATTACCGAAACTAGTAACTCACGGTTTTTAATAAATGTGGTTGTGACAACTTCAAGTCTTATTATTCATTATGGATATCTTCCACAATATCACCTTCTCTACTACAAATAAAGTTCCCTGTTCTTGATTATGCTCATTATCATTTCAATTATTGTTTCGTCCTTCCTTGCTTACTATATGGTGTCAGCTTATTCCCTAGTTTGCATAGATTTATTTCAATTCATTCCTTTTTTCCTCTCAATTGTTATTATTTCCTCTTTCTGTTCAAATTCATCAATCCCATCAATGCTTTCATGGATTATTGGTTTTTTCTATTATTACAATCTACGACAATAACCCTCAGATATCAAATAAAACCCAATGTCAAAAATATCCTCTAAATGTCACTATCAATTTAAGACTAGTTACCTCGCGCACAGGCTCGACCCATGCGAGGACCTTCCTCCTGTTCCAATATTGACTTGTTAGTAACTTTTACTGTTTTCTTTCTGTCACTGTGCACTTGTATAATTTCCTATTCAAATATTTTGTAAGGTTTTTATTGCTTCTATGTACCGTACTGAAAAACAATTGTGTTCATTTTATCTTGTAATATTTTTGAGGAATAAACAATTTGATTTGAGTTCAGGTGTGTTTCAGCTTTTGAATTATTTATTATTTTCGAATTCGTGAGTAAATCTATGAATGATTTTGTAACCACTTAAATATGTAACCGTGTACCATGTACTGTTCGCCCATCACGAGAATAGAGGCGACGTATGAGGTGTGCGGGGAGGCTCTTCTTCGCTGTCTCTATCACACGCTGTTTCTCTCTTTCTCGCACACTTCCATCTACTACCCAACGTGGCTGTATTGGCTTAGTTCAGTTCGCAACGTCGCCTAGCAAACAAGCCGAGCAATTGTTTTACAAATGTTGATAAATTCAAAGACCGGTTTACTGTGTTACCCCCACTCGGCCAGCTCCTACATTCCTAGAATTCCTGCCAGCTCTATTCTCGTGGTGGGAGAACAGTATGTAAAGGGCTGCGTAGCTTAGGTAGAATAAAATGACTGTTTACTCGCTCAAAATATAATTGTATCTATATATATTATTTAAACATAATAATTTTAAATCTCACCTCTTACTGTTATCTCACAACAAAACATAATATTATTTTATTTAATTGACTTTAATACAAGCTATTAATTTATTAGAAATAAGGGGATTGGCAACTCGCTTGGCATGTCTGAATATTTTAAATGTTATAGCACGATAGTGCAATATAGATGTTGATTAGTGATGGGGTCGGCCTATTCTTTAGATCATGAATGTAATTGTAAAATTAACTAAGGTCTTAACTTATTTGTGATGGAATGCCATGCAAGATGGAAGCTTCTGTTCCATCCTGCATCCACCAACACAAGACACCAACTGCTTGCTCACTACTCAACTACTAACCCAACCAAGTAACTTGACAATGCATTAATTATATTCCTGGATTTCTTGTTCCATGACGAACTGCGTTGTTAATATTAACTTTTTATGTGAATTCAACGACTTGCAGTCAAATATTCATTAAGAATAAATAAAATTTACTTACTCTGTAGGCCGAGCGCTTTCGAATCTTTCAGATCCGTTTTCAAAGCGCTCGGCCTACAGAGTAAGCAAATTTTATTTATTCTTAATGAATATTTGACTGCAAGTCGTTGAATTCACATAAAAAGTTAGCATTAATTATATTAGAAACAAAAACGTTATGAGCATCCTAATGTCAAACACAAATGAATTCATATATGGCATTAAAATACTTCTGACCTAAACAACATCTATTGCTTCCTCAATGTCACAACGTGTTTTAAAATGAAACATTCTACTGAAAATAATCCTTGAATCAGATTTGAGAAATAAAACGTAATTTATTTATTTATTTATGTCCGCCATTGCGGAAGTCTTCAGTATAAACTGATAGCAATTAAAGGAATTCGAAATTAATAAATTCTGTTTAAGTAAATTTGTCAGTTTGTTCAATTGTCAGTAACTTCGAACTAACTTGTGAAATAAAACGTATTCCTTAAAAACTCTAACATTAAAACCAATGGTGAAAATTTCAAATGCGGTGACTGACCCTGTGCAGTGAGTGATGCATGCGCGCTCGCCTGCGTTCGTCGCCGGGCACAATGACAAGGCAAGCGGCCTGCTGGATGCGCTGTCGCAGTGCTGAGTCCAGCTGCAGCCAACCACTGCAGCGCACCGCTCGCGTAGCCTGCTTCACCACGCAGCTCTCACACTGCGCAGCCACCTCGCGCACCAACGCCACAAACTCCTGATGCAAATCAAATCAAAATTAGTTCAATTTCATTTCCACATTTAATAATAATAATAATAATAATTAATAAACATTTTGCATAATTAAATTTTACATTTACAACATAATTAACACATTTTCAGAATGCAAAACAAACTTTCAAATTGGTTTGTTTATTACCTCCTTCTATATCTATCAATTGCTAGGTTTTGTCAAGAATCAAATGCATAAATTTCATCTCTGTGCAGAAAAATATCAATATAACACCCGAAACAGAAATTCACTTGTCTTCCAACTTTGAGAAAACTCCATATTATGCTGGGATGAGATTATTCAACACATTACCAGAACCCATTCGTAGAATAGACTCTATCTACTTGTACAAAAAGGCAGTGAAAACGAACTGGCAGTATAAAAAAGTTAAAACGAACTCAAATAACTCACAAACAGACCGGCAGGTCCATGTGAGTGTCGTTTCAATAATATTATGATTTGTACTCAATATTTATTATTTGTTGTTAGTATTTGTCATTTTTCTTTTTCATTGTATTTTTATTTATAATTTTTCTGTATAATTATGCTGGAAACAAATAAAATTCAATTCAATTCACGATTTTTATAGAGAAGAGTTGCTATTCTGTTCCATATTTGAATGATTATTGATTTCGTTTTTGTTGGTTTGACCTTCTATGTGTGGTGTTTATTTCTGATACATCGTTTTGACTTTGTATGAGTTGTTAAGAATTATTGTGACTATATTCTATCTGACAAGCTCACCTGTCACATGTAAAATATCCCATATTATGATGTTGTAATTAAATAAATAAAAAGTGAAAGAGTAAATTATTACAAGACACGAAACAAAGTAAATAATTATCGTACTAATAATAATAATAAGCGTATGGCTTTTAATGGTGGGGAGACCCTTCCGGGTAGTTCCACCTCGCCGTTTGTGCCATGTTACGGGGAACATGGTGGACCCTACTATTTTAGGTGGGTTCCGAACCACCGGGTAAGTGATAATAAAGCTTGTAACATCAAGTCATTGAAGCACGGTCACCCATCCAAGCGCAGTCTAAGAAGAAAATATACAGTTATACATCAATCGTTTTATCAATATAGTAAAAACATTTTACTATTCATTTTATTACTATGTGATTGAACATTTATGTTCTAGCTCTAAAATCTGAGCAAAATTCAAAATTGTGTCTACTTTCTTTGGACTGTGTTAGTGTTTCCTTTACAAAGTGTAATTCTAAATTAATGTTCTAGAATCGGTTATGGTTCTTCCAAGTGAAATTACTTGTGAAAAATTGGCATAACCTAACATTTGGATTCTGCAGTGTTGAAATTTTTTCGCCTTGGGCGAAAGCCTGTTTGATACTTTTACAATCTTGGCGCAGCCAGCAAAGTAACACTTGAGCGCCAGCTGCGAGTTCATCATAAAGATAAAAATATTCAAAAATCAATTGGACTTTGTATCGATACCTCTCAGATTCTTATTGGTTTTTGCGTGTGATGTTATTTTGGCAATAAAGAACTTCAAATTCACAGAGCTGATTATTTGAAATATTTGCGAAATAAGGCGTCGTGACTTACGTGGGACCAGACCATCTCTGATGGTGGCGATGCGGGGGTGGAGGTGGAGTCGGCCACCGCTAGAATGGTGTGCAGACGCGACAGACTGCGACACGCCTGGTCGGGCGACAGCTTGTCCACGGCACCCATCAGTGTCTTCTTTAGACGCTCCAAATTCCACGTCGAATCTTTGCCAAACGATAGGAACCTACAACGCAGCATCATTTCACCAATCATCATCGAGTCAATTCATTCAAATTATTCATTTATCCTTTTTAAAGAAGACACACACGAATCTTATAATATAAAATGAAATATAATATAATACGAACATGCTCTTTGCAATAGACAGAACGAAAACATAACAATTGTTTCCTCCAAAGAAAATTATGTTTAATAATGGGTTGTATCCGATTCTTGATCCATTCAGTGATCTAATACGCAAAATTTGTGTGAAATTTAAAAAAAATGTGTACAGGCTCTTCAAATTCAACTATTTCAATTGTTTTGCAGACTATACTATAATAACTCCTATATTTTAATAACACTAGTGTTATTTAATAACACTAGTGTTATTTAATAACACTAGTGTTATTTAATAACACTAGACAACTTAGACAACTTTATTGACTCTAGACCAACTTAGACAACTTTATTGATACAGCACCAATATGAATGTAGAATAAACATAAAGAGTGTTGGATTATTATTACTTTCTCTTATTCCTTTATTTTCTTTATAATTAATTGTATTCTCTAATTTATTAGTACTTTTTAATCACGTTTGGCATTTGGTGTTAAAATCTTTTTGTTTTTTCCTTTATATTTCTTGAATTGTATAAACCAGTGTTTGAGGTAAATGAAGATTGTTTTGGCGTTAAGCTGTATTGATAAGTCACTACTGGTTGTGAATGTGTATGCATTCAATAAATAAAAATAGGCTTAGCCTATATATTAAAAATATAAAACAGTGAAATAAAAATGAAAAGGCTACCTGCGGAGGCCAAGCCTATGTGCAGGAGTGGAGTGTTATAAAAAACTATGTTGAACACATATATTTCAGAACTCAAGGGATTTACAAAAATATCCAAAAACTATTCAAACATATCTGAAAAAAGAATACTTGATATTGAGAAGTTGAGATACAGAGAAGAGAGTATAAATGTAGACAGAATAGAAATGTGTGAAATAGGAAAGGGAAAGACAGGGATGATTCCTGAAAACAGGAAAAGAAGGTGAAAAGGATGAGTTTAAAAGTGGAATGAGAAATACACAATACAAAACTAATAATTAAAAAATTATACATTTTTTGAAGTTCCCTTTTTTAAAGTTAGGAAAAAACTAACAGCAATTCATGTTTTTGAGGAAATAACTCACTAAAATCTTTTGAAATGATCCATGCATCTACTACAGCAAACATTTATACTTAAAGACATATTAAAAAACAAAGCAAAGAACTGATTTTAAACAATTATTAAACTATTAAACCAAACTACAAAAGATAGCAGTATAATTCCAACGGTAATAGAAAGAGGAAAGTTTAAATTTTAAATAGCCTCACTGGAAGTTCCAATTACAGCTGCATTAGCGCTGTTGTTTGACTGTAGTACAGTGACTTTAAAGAGGCAGTGTGGCCATTGCCCCCAGCCACCAGAAATATACATATAATATCTGGATTTTTCATTGCTAATAGGTCACCTAAATAATTTTAAATGCTATTTTCAATCATCTGTAGTACAAAGTAGTTTACTTGCATATTTTCGGTTCAAACAAAATTCAATATTATCAACTTTCTTTCAATTACTCTTTGTCTTTCTATGCATTAAAAGCACTTGCAAATTAAATTAATATTCAATTTAAAAAGAATAAATATGTATTTTTTTAGAGAAATTAAAAAATACCGAAAAATTGGATTATTAAGTTGGAAGCAGTTTTTTGATTATAGTCTATTAATTCATTTAACTAACATACAATCAATGTGAATACAACAGGCTATTGCCCAAAACTGGTTTTACAAAATTAGAATCAAAATCTTAGGTTAGATCTGTTTCACTAGAAATTTCACCTTGAAGCACTAGGCTTGGGATAGACAAGTTGCTTTCCCATTCCTCCTCTCTATTTAACCTTTCAACTATTCAACCTATTACTCAATTTCTTATAACCTATTACAGTATAGACTATTTCTATTCAGCCTATTACTCCTATGCTTGCGATCTTCTGTTACTGATCACGTAAGAACATGAAATAATGCATAATTTACAACTGAATCGCTCAATGTTAAAAGAATAGGAAGTACAAAATTATCGATTTTTGTTTGTTTGTTGAAATTCACCAATAGAACTATCATTTCATGCTAAAAGGGCAAGTGTAATGTGTTATAGTGGGGTATCATAATTATTAGGAATAAAATTATATTTAGTAGCAGTTTTAGAGTCGGGATTCTCTTTAATATCTGTATTTTTCTTTTTTGAATAAACTCCTCTGGATGTTTCGTAGTATCATCCATAGAAATTATTATTAGCTGTAGAGCTCCCGAAGAGGAAGACGCTGAGCAAAATGATGATCACTTATTGGACTTGGTGGTGTTCCTCCTGTTCGCCCACCAGCTTCTCATTTTCTTAGAAAAAGCAGATTTTCTTTCTTCACTCCATCCTGTTCCGACTATTGGAGCTTTAACCTCTGGATTATTATTATTAATGCTACAACTTGTATGTTTACATTCCGTTGTATTTACCTTGACGAATAGTCTGATGGAATGTCTAGATGAATATTCTGATGTCAATTGTGAATTTTAGGTGTCGAAAATGTACATACAATGTGACTTATGTCAATTAATGCTTACTGTATATAAGTATAGGCACTATCAGTCTGTGGAGTAATTAAATTGCTGTTCCGATTGATGTTCTTATGTTAACTTTATTGTATTTACATAGTTTATATATTTTTTAATAGTTGTTAACACTGATGAATACTCCAAGTCTGTTCCAATACGGTTTCTATTTTATAATATCTGATTTTTGTAGTGCTTTTAAAATAAGTTATACTATATGCTGATCAATTATTGTATATAAGAAGGAAATAAACGGTTTTGAATTGAATTGAATTGACTTACATTTCACTGGCCAGCACGCCGCTGAAGTGTTGCGAGATGAATTTGACGGCTGTCTCGTGCAGCCGCTGTGTGACAGCAAACACAGGATCGGCCCACCGCACCTGCGGAATAGTCGCCTCCAGCTTTTCACAGCACATCACTGTGTCCAGCACATTTTCCACACTCTGCAACACAATCCCGATAGTAAACAACTATCTTGTTATTCATCAATAATCCTGTTGTTAATGTTAACAACTCTGGCTTTGATAAAAAGCAATTTGACATGATACATGGATGACTATAACTTGACTATTTTATTCATTTATTTACAAAAATGCAATGAACACAAAGTTGCATTCACTATGCATTAGATGCAAACAGACTTATGCTCAGTTTCTCAGTCGTTCAGTAAAGCTGGGCATTCACGTTCCGATTTTCAGTACGACTTGCAGTCCAACCTCCAAGCTTGGATCCGATATTGGAACGTGAATGGGCTTGTTGGATAGTTGGAATTGTAGATGGACGACTAGAGGGACGACTTCAGACTGTCGACGGTGTTGGAGCGTGTGTGGGGGAGTCGGATCAAAGTCGTCCAACCAATCTCAATCAGTGCATGACCTTCGGGCAACATCGGGCAACTTCGGTTACATTTTTCGGCTCGAGAGCGATGCTCACAGCTGACTAGGAATAAAGTTGGATTGCAAGTAGGAGCGTGAGTGGAGTCGACTATCCATCTAGCAGTACTGCAAGTCGTACTACAAGTTGGAACGTGAATATAATAATAATAATAATGATTTATTTGCCAGACATTTATAAAACAAAAGAAGATGAATACAAAGAAATTTAAATCAATAATGTTTCCACATAACAATATGAAATAATAATCCATCCTGGCACAGCCGGCAAGGGAATACCTGAGCGCCTGCTGCGAGTTCAAAAGTAAAAATAAATCTTTTTATTCGAGATGACAAACAGTATAGTTAGACAGTAGGTCATACTATTTTCATTTATATTGGTTACACATTATCATGGCCATCATCAATATGAACATTGGTTACACTTTAGGCAATGTGAAGTAAATGTGCTGTTTAGTCCAGTAGTTTATTTCCTTTAAGAGAGTTTTTGTGATTTTTTGACTTATGAATTTGAAAGGAATTTTGTTAGAAAGTAAATTACAGTAATATGTGAACTGGTGTCTACAGACTGATAGTTTTATTAAGTCAACATTAAAAGCATTTGTTGTTGCTGGGCGGATAAAATAAGGCGATCTTCTGATCTTGAGCAGTTGAAAATTCTTATTAAGGTACAAGATAGTTCTAACAACATAAGTCTGTCTAAGTGTTGGCACATCCAGGTCTACAAATAGTCGCCTACTAGGGTATAGTCTTGGCTTACTTAAGGCTGCCCTAATTAAATGTTTTTGTAAAGTAAAGATTTTATTTAAATGGGTGTCACAAGTACCACCCCATGCCTCAATCGCATATTGAAATAGTGAATGGGCATAAGCATAATAGATTGATCTTATTATATTACGGTCCTTTAACTGGTTCACCCTGTAAAAATTATATATTAGAAACTTGAGTTTAGATGACAGATAATTCAAATGTAAATCCCATTTTAAATGGTTATCTATTATTATTCCAAGATATTTTATACTTTTAACTCTTTCAATTTGTTGACATGTACAGTTTAAGTCGTTAACAGAGCAGTTTGAATTATTGTGCATTTTTAAATGTAAAGTGTTATTTGGTTGCCCTGTTTCTGTTGGGGAAAAAGTAATGTATTTTGTCTTTTTTGAATTAACTGTCAAAATGTGATTGTTCATCCAAGTTTTCATTATTTTTAAGCCTTTCTCAGCACTTTCATACACTTTTGTCCAGGTGTCACCAGAAAATACTAGTGCTGTATCATCAGAAAATGAATGCCCAGCTTAAATCATTGAGGGCCGCAATTATGAACTTTCCTTCAGTGTCTCTCTTGACTCGAGGCACTCTTGAAATGCCTCTATTTTAAATGCATTACAATTCAAGAGCCCCTCAAGTCAAGAAAACCTAAACTAAAGAACGTTCATAAATACCGCCCTCAGTAATTCTGTTTATGTATAGTTGTCAGTTTGTTCAATTGTCATTCTCTTCAAACTAACTTGTGAGATAAAGTTTGTCCTTGTCGAAAAGCATTGCATCAAGATATTGTTATAATTATTATTTCAACTAGTTGTTATTTACTGGTTATTTTAATTGTTTATTTATTTATTGTGACAAAAATACAATGAATACAAAGATGCAACAGACTTATGCCCGGTTTTCCAATCATTCAGTACATATTGATTCAATAGCGGCCCTAAGGTTTGTTTTACACATACCCGGCGGTCAGGTAAACGGTTTTGTTCACCCAGTTTAGAGACAATTTTATCGTATGGAGCGCTTCACACTCACCCGATTTTTGAAATCATAATATAATACAATGTCCCTAAAGCTGGGTAAACAACACTGGTTAACCGACTGCCAGGTATGTGTGAAACATGCCTTAAGGCCGCTATTGAATCAATATGTACTGAATGATTGGAAAATCGGGCATAAGTCTGTTGCATCTTTGAATTCATTGCACTTTTGTCACAAGAAATAAATAAACAATTAAAATAACCAGTAAATAACAACTAGTTGAAATAATAATTATAACAATATCTTGATGCAATGCTTTTCGACAAGGACAAACTTTATCTCACAATGAAAAATAAGACGAAATTGTCACAACCACATTTATTAAAACTTCGAGAAACTAGTTTCGGTTGTTACACCATTATCAATCTCAATCTAGTTTCGGTGTAACAACCGAAACTAGTTTCTCGAAGTTTTAATAAATGTGGTTGTGACAATTTCGTCTTATTTTTCATTATGGATACCCTCCACAATATCACCTTCGCCATTACTAAGAAAGTTTATATCACAAGTTAGTTTGAAGAGAATGACAATTGATCAAACTGACAACTATACATAAACAGAATTTATTAATTTCGAATTCCTTCAAGTGCTATTAGTTTATACTGAAGACTTCCGCAATGGCGGATATTGACAACAGTATTGAATAGCTGATGGAAATCGATGAATGCTACTGTACAAAAATATCAGTCACCACCGGGAATCGAACCACGGACCTCCCAATTGAACCAATGCTAGTGGTTAAGGCGTCCGACCGGCAATTGGGAGGTCCGTGGTTCGATTCCCGGTGGTGACTGATAATAATAATAATAATAATAATAATAATAATAATAATAATAATAATAATAATAATAATAATGTTTTATTGTTCAAGACATAGAATGCATAGAACATTGTCATAATAAGCACGCAGCTACAAATTAATATTTTTGTATATACATTACTTCTAAATCATATACAGTACAGTCATTAAATCAAAATAATAAAAAAAAACAATGAAATTAAGAAACTATGCTATTCACCTGGCATAAAAGTCACTCAATCTGTAAAATGACCCATGAACGAGGAAGGATCGAAGTCTTGACTTAAAAATATTTAGTGAGGAAGCATTTCTAACGGTCTCTGGGAGATTGTTAAAGATTTTCGGCCCAAGATAACCAACTGAAGTTTGAAAGAGCGCTGTTCTGTGTGGAGGAATGACTAAGAGGCTTTTATTTCGTGTGCTGTACATATGGCTAAGATTATGGGAGGTAAACAGTTGTTGATTTTTAAAAACAAAAATTGAAATTGCCGAAATGAAGAGGGATGGGAGAGTTAAAATTTCCTCTTGTCGAAAGTGATCCCGACAACTTTCTCTGTAGCCCAGACCTAATATGACTCTTATACTTTTCTTTTGGAGTTTAAAAACTCTCTCAAAAGAATACTGAGCACATGTGCCCCAAAACATGAGGCCATAGTTGAGGCAAGGATGAACCATGCCATAATACACTGTCTTCAGTGTCTGCCTGGGTAGAAAAAGTGACAGTTGCCTCAGACAGTGCAGAGATTTGTTAAGACTGCGACAGACATGATCTACTTGGCTTGTCCATCTGAGGTTAGAGTCAATGTGGACACCCAAAAACTTAAATGTTGAAGATAACAGTATATTGTCATTATAATACTTTAACACTTCATGAGATGTGTCAGTCTGTCTGTTGAAATGAACCACCTTAGTTTTATCAACATTCAAGGAGAGCCCATTCGATGAGAACCATCCAGTCAATCTGTCCAGAGCCACCACAACCCTTTCCTCAACATCCTCCCTGGAACCACCACGAACTACAACACTTGTGTCATCTGCATACTTTATAACTTTCTCACTCTCAACTGAGCTTAGATCATTCACATAAAGCAGAAACAACAGCGGTCCCAGAATGGAGCCCTGTGGAACCCCCGCTACAACAATCCTTTCATCAGAAAAAGCCTTGCCCCTTGGATGACCTATTTGAACACACTGGCGGCGACCACTCAAGTATGATCTGAACCACTGAGCTGGCAGTCCTCTAACCCCATACACCTCAAGCTTCTTTAACAACTGATTGTGATCCACAGTGTCAAAGGCACGACTCAAATCACAGAACACTCCACATGTCACCTCCCTCCTATCCAAACCCAGAATAACTGACATGAGCATGGAATTAATTGCATCACAAGTTGATTTACCCACCCGAAAGCCAAATTGGTCATCAGATATAATTGAGTATTTGGTCAAAAAGTCAGTAAGCCTATTGTACACCAAACGCTCAAAGATCTTACTGAAACTAGGGAGAATAGAAATGGGTCTGTAATTATCCATGGAACATTTTTCACCCTTCTTGTAAACTGGAATTATTTTAGACACTTTCATCAGATCTGGAAAAACACCTTGAGAGACAGAATTGTTGAATATGATTGTCAATGGAGTAACTAAACATTCAGAGATGGACTTTAAGAATGAAGGGGATATTTCATAGATGTCACATGTTTTACTGCTACTTAATGTATTGAAAGCATCTAAAACTTCCATCTCTGATGCTGGAACCAAGAAAAGAGATGCAGTGTTATAAAGCATATTGCAACCTGCCAGTGAACTTGACAAATCACATGGTTGGCTGTCAGATGTAGATGACTCTATAAAGTGATTGTTGAAGGCTGAAGCAATGAGTGCAGGGTCACTCACGGTTGAATCACCTTTTTTAACCTCTGAAAGGAATTTTCTAGTAGCACTTACACCAGAAGAGCCCTTGACCACCTGCCATACAGCCTTCCCAACATTTACACTTGATGATATAACATCCTGTGCCACTGCAGCCTTAGAACTGGCAATAAGATTACGATATTCCTTCTTCTTTCTTTTGTATACATCAGAATAATAAGAATCTGGAAAATTTCTTCTCAGATGATACCAATTCTTTAAATCCTCTTTAGCTGCTATGATATCATTTGTCAACCATTTCTTTCTGTCTTTAGACATAGAACCCTTGGTGGGTACCAGGGGAAAATTCTTATTAAAAAGTTCTAGGAAAACATTATTAAATTTACTAAATTGCTGATCAACACAAGTACTGTTAAAAAATTCATGCCAATCAATTTGTGACATATCATAAAAAAACCTCTCCCTATTATGTTGTCCAAACTTACGGGTAAGGACTCTGGAAGACTTGATCAACAAAGGGAAGAACTTTGGAAAACGAATGATCTGAGCCTCATGATCAGATATACAAGAGGATACCACATGAGCCGAGCAGTCTTGAGGATTCAAATTAGTGATAATATTGTCAATGCATGATCCACCAGTGGCACTTGGTCGTGTCACCTCAGTAATGGTAGCCCGCAAATTATATCCTCCCATCAAATCTGTCATTCCAATATCCTCCCTAGTAGATGTCCAAAAATGAATATTAAAATCACCACACAAAAAAACTCTCACTTCTCCCCTCACCAATACTCTCAGAAGCCCTTCCAACTTTTCAAAAAAACGCTCTATATTTCCCCCTGGAGATCGATAGACTGTTATCACTACAATCCTTAGCTTTGGAAAGGAAATAGCAACTGATTCAAAATGTTGATCTTCATTAAGGTAAGCAACATTCTTAACACAGCATTCCGAAATTAGATCATTTTTAACAAGCATGCACACACCACCCCTTGCCCTAGTAGACCTAGCATACACTGAGGCTAGTGAGTAGCCCTGTACACTTAGGCCAAGCTCAGCACCCCCCCTGAGCCAGTGCTCACTCAGGCATGCTACATCCACATTCTCACTGTGCAACAACACCTCAAGAGGACCAATCTTGTTGTTGACACCCTGGACATTTTGGTGAAGTATTGTAAAATCCCTATCCTTAGAAAGTAGCTTTTTTCCTGCCAACAATTCCTGACCCATGAGGTCCTGATTACCACTTTCCAGGACTAGGTTCATTGTTGCAGGTCCTATTCGTTTCCCGAAAGAGGAGCAATGATGGTCTGTGTAAGTCTCCGGGTCATGGGTTCATGTATATGACTAGATGACAATTGATTACACATGACTGGACTGTCTTGCTTTGAATTCATCATCGCAGAATGCATTACACTTCCCAAACGACCACCTCCTACTCTACTCAGATGCCTACCATCCCTTGCCAGATGACATCTATCCACATACCTACCAGCATTCACAAATGTAACACCAAAGTTGTTGCACATCAATGACAACTGATCATTCAGGTTGTGGAGAGCAACATAACTAATATCATTGCGCACTATGATACCATTCAGTATGACTTTGGCAGTAGGGAATTTAGTTCTGCATGTATATAATAGGTCTGCCATGCTATGTAGCATGGAACGTTTACCCCACCCCCCATTATACCCAGGGCCACCATTATAACCCGGCAAAATATTATTAGTTCCAACGCTCAGGTAGATAACCGCTGGTTGGCGGCTCAAGTATGTTAGCAGCTTCTGCTTAATGTCTTTAATTTTGGCACCTGGATTAACATCCACAACAGCACCACTCTGGGCACAGAACTGACCTGAATACCTAAGGATTGAGTCACCAATCAACAGTGATCCACCCAAAACACTGCCGTCTCCTTCACAATCCTTATCAACTAACACATCTACAGGACATTCACAATATTCATTAGCATTATCATTGTTATTGATTCCAGTGTCATCAACAAGTCTCTCAGATAACACTTCATACTTATTTCTATGTACAAAATTTGGTTTACCAAGCTTCATTTTTGAATGAACCTCATTACGATTAGATTTGGCCAGGTCACCAGTGGCTTTAGAGGTAGTTGGATGTCTAAAGCCTGACTCCATCAAAGCAGATTCAATATTAACAACTGGAGAGGGTGACTGGAGGCGTGAGTCAGCAGGAAGAGGCACGGAGAGGGAAGGGATTGAGTCAGGAGAGGCAACAAGTGGAGCCGAATTTGGAATTTTTGAAATTTGCTCAGCCACATCCGCACCCCCCAAGGACCCCTCATACCAATCCAAAAAGGGCTTCTCGATGCCAGGCATGCAATAGTGGTTCAATACATACCTAGCATTTATCAACACATTGATCCCACACTCGTACCCATTTTTTTGTTGGAAACAAGGGACTTCTACAAAGCATTTTTCAGGTATATTAAGTCTTTTCACAACTTTTAGAGCAGAATTATAATTTATGCCAGAAAGAGAGTCAAAATGATAGGCATTAACACTGTCCATATGAATATTTTTGTGAACAAATAGAAGGGACCAATGGCTTCCATCATCAGACCTTTCGACATTAATGCTATTATTAATACATAAAAAAGCAAATTTACAATCGGCATATGAAGAATTAATTATCGTGTCCAGGACACTCTCCTCAGTACCAGCTTTTAGTAACTGGGTTGTAGCTGGGCTGAAAAATAAACATCTTAGATTAGGATCTACACCACTAGAGAAGCAATTAAAATAATCAGCTATTATATGTTCATCTACCCATTTATCACCACTGTTCAACTGAGCATTTCGCTCATTAGACAATTTCAGCTTCAGATCAAGGTTGTTTATAGCAGCATCCTTATTTTTAACGGCTTGTTGCAAATTTTCTAGATTTATATTCAATGTTGTTAGTCTTTTATTTAGGGAAGTTTTATCCTCTGTCATCCGGAGTTCACATTCAATAAATTTCTTTTGTAACTCTTCAACGTCGTTCTTCAGTATCTCATTGCTACGTTTATAATATTCAATAGAGTTTTCACGAGAATGCACTATTTTAAAAATATCTGGTGACTCATGCGAATTAAACTCAGGGTGGTCACAATAAGAGTTTTCATCTGGTGAATCGCCGTCGGTTTGAACTGCGCAGTCAGCTACACTCTTTCCTGAGATGTTCATTATTTTCAACTCATTTTCAATAGAGCGATCAACTGCAGCCTCCCACTCACCCTTCAAACGTGCTATCTCTCTCCTTAAAGTCTGGTTCTCCTGCCAAAGTTCGACATCAACCACACCACATTCCTCCGAAGGTTGCTTGCTGTGCATTTTATCAGTGATAACAGTAGCGGAATGGCTTGAATCTTCCAGGATACAATCAACAGACGTGTGTAGCATATTTCTTACGGGTGTGGAATAGAAGTTCATTTCTACTTCGGTATTACTATCGTTAGCAGAGGATGTATTCTGGCCTATTTGAGATAGCTTTTTGGTTTTCTCACTCGTGAGATTCATAGAGTTCAGAAGATTTGTTGACGTGTGGTTGTGATGAGGTGGTCTGTCATTCATAATTTTTGTGATTTGTGGGTCTGTTTTTAAAGTAGCTCTGCAATCCTTGCTCATACATCTCCATGACAGATCACCTGAGACAAAAACACGATCCTTTCTGTACGAAAAACCATCATATTCTATTTTGGGATTCCCCTTTGTAGTTTTCGTAATTATAAACTTGACCATTTTTTAATTATTAATCACTGAACCACTACAAGCTGAAAGGAATACAAGTATATTCCAGACTAATTGGAAGGACGACAATATAGGCTATTACTTTTCAATAAATAATTGGAAGGAAAGTGCAAGGAATTAAACGTGCCTAGAGAGCAGTCAAGGCAGGAATAGAAAACATGGAAGCTCCTGGAAGGTAGGAATAGATTTAAAATTGGGCATAGAACAGTAATAACTCAGAACCACTAACACAACAGTAAAATATGTCCGTTGTTCATAGTTTTGTACAGTAGCATTCATCGATTTCCATCAGCTATTCAATACTGTTGTCAATATCCGCCATTGCGGAAGTCTTCAGTATAAACTAATAGCACTTAAAGGAGTTCGAAATTAATAAATTCTGTTTACAAACTTTATCACTTACTATGCGGTTGAAAACTATTTTGTAATTACAACAATTTATAATAATTGAATCGCTGATATTGGAGACCACACGAGGCTCATTTTCAAGATTTCTGTTTCTGAGAACAGAAGTGAATGACTCGCGTGATTTCTGCACTCATTCAGATTCTCAGAACGCTATTTCTTAGTGAAGAATAAATTTGACTCCTGTGGTTTCTGACTACAACGTGAAGAGATTATTGGATAGTCTATTTGTACGTTTAACTCCATTTTGGAAAACATTGACTCATGTGATTTCTGATCCATATGAGCGATTAAATGAGATAATGCATAGGCCTAACTTACCATATGTACGACATGCTGTTTGAGACACTTGTCGATGAGCTCGCGGGGCAGAGTGGCGAATCCCTTGGTGGGCCAGACGCGCACAAAGTGCTTGGCGATCCAGCGCAGACTCTTTCTGTAGATCTCGTCCAAGCCATAAGCCGCAGCCAGCGGAAGACATTCCAACACACCCACTGTGCACAGCGCGCACGGCTGCAAATCAATCACAAATTCATGAAAATTGAAACAAAAATTATTATTAAAGAAGTAAATTTTAAGAACAGTTTCATTTCATTGATTTTTTACATAAAAAATCACAGTAAAATTAGGAACAAAAAAAAAGAGATATTACTTGACCTATTAATAAATATTAGATCAAATATACTTATTACAAAATATGAAAATTACAGGAAAATTGAAAAAATTCACAGAAATATTAGGAACAAAATTTGAAAAATGAGTCATTATTGATTTATTAACGCATATTAGATTAAATTCAATATAGCTAACACAGTACTATGTATGTAAATTAGCAATTTTAAAATTTAAAATTACTGTAGAAATTGATCAGAACAAGGCAAATATTAGAACCAACATTTGAAAAAATAATGAGTTTCATTACTGATTTATTAATGCATGTTAGATCAAATATAATTATTACAGTAGATGGCTACAAATCAAGCACAAGTTCAAGGAATTTTAGACACAGTGATTGAATAAAAGTTATGCGTGAGTTACATTATTTGATATATTTATAAATTTAATGTTGGATCAAATATTTTTTGTTGATTTTTTTTGAGGATGAAGCCCACATAGGTCTGAGACCTGTGCGTGGGTAATGAGTTGGATGATGGTGATTTATGAGTTGGACCTACAGTTTTAGGTGGGTTCCGAACCACCCGCAAGTGATTAAATATAATCTTATCAATATGGTGTCCCATACAGGTTTATCGGGGCACCTAAAATGTTTCTCTTTTCAATTCTTTAGTTTCCACTAATACATACTTTATGTAAGTTGTAATTCCGATATGCTTGTTAAAGTAGTGATATTGTAGCTTCAAACCGTAGGCTATTTAGTTTAGTTATTTAGTGGAATTTGTGTTATTCATATTGGAGCTACAAGCCAGATTTAAAGGCATTATTTTGTCATGAGATGAACAACACATGCGCGAATAAGTAAATTCACTAAAAAAGTATTTTCAATAATTATTTCTGTTTAATTTATAAACGTATAAGATTCGTGAATGGGATGGTATAAGGCCAAAGTCACTAAAGACTAAAAGAATATTCATTAAGAATAAGTAAAATTTACTTACTCTGTAGGCCGAGCGCTTTCGAATCTTTGAAATCCGTTTTCAGAGGCGCGTTCCTAGATCATCGATGTCAGTTTTTTGGTCAGAAGAATTGTGGTTTTTGTAAAATGTGATCAAAAAGTTTGAGTGATTTAAAAATTAGTTGTTCGTTGAGGATGTTTTGTTTATTGTGTGTGGTGTGTTTGTATATTTCAAATTGTTCCAAGGTGTTGAGTTCGTGTCCTTTAGATTTTATATGGAGAATGTGTATAAAATCTAAAGGACGTGAACGCAACACCTTGGAACAATTTGAAATATACAAACACACCACACACAATAAACAAAACATCCTCAACGAACAACTAATTTTTAAATCACTCAAACTTTTTGATCACATTTTACAAAAACCACAATTCTTCTGACCAAAAAACTGACATCGATGATCTAGGAACGCGCCTCTGAAAACGGATTTCAAAGATTCGAAAGCGCTCGGCCTACAGAGTAAGTAAATTTTACTTATTCTTAATGAATATTTGACTGCAAGTCGTTAAATCCACATAACAAGTTAATATTAACAACGCAGTTCGTCATGGGAACAAGAAATCCAGGACTAAAATAACTCTTTACGGTTTATAGGAGTACATTGATTTTCATGTATTGAAGGACTTTTTCAGGTTTTAAAAAACAAAAAACAATAGCAAATAGGAGCTGATAGATTTTTTCAAATTAAGAAATCAAATAACAGCTGGGTATTACCTTGTGGAAGAAATGACAGTATTTGACCTTGAGCGTGTACATGATGACCTCTTTGAGGCCCTCGAGACAGAGCATGTCGGCCAGTGTTGCCAACTCTACAATATTTATCGAATCGGGAATGTTGCTGGTGCCACTGTAGATGTGGCACAGTGCAAAGTGAACTGCATTGTACGAGAACCTGTAAATCACATAAAAATAATATCATCAATTAAATAAAAGCAAATTTAATTTACAAAATAAACACTTTTTTTTAGGATGAAGCCCACATAGGTCTGAGACCTGTGCGTGGGTAATGAGTTGGATGATGGTGATTGATGAATTGGACCTACAGTTTTTAGGTGGGTTCCGAACCACCGGGAAGTGATTTTACAGCAGAGAACAGTGTCTTTTTTGCTGGCCAATCTAATCGGTCACCGTTACGAACAGGACCTACGAGAACGCAGCTCTCTGATTGAACAGATACCTGCTACGGCTCGCGGCTATCACTTCCCTAAAATATCACACATTAAAATATGTTTCGAACAGTCTCACATACTGTACTTAATTTTAAAGCTGTTTCCCTACCTTACAAAACTCCTAGCAATTAGTTACCTTTAATGTCCGTATTTATGAACGTTCCTTGAGTGTCTCTTGAAATGTCTATATATATATACATTACATTTTAATCTATAAATTCAAGGGACTCTAGAAATGTCTATATATATATATATATATATACATTACATGTCAAGAGAAACTGAAGGAACGTTCATAATAAATAGGACCCTAAGCATCCAGGTACGCGGGCTCGGACTAAATGGACGGCGGACAGGGCCAGAATACACTACAATTGATGCTTTCAATATAGGTTCCTCTACCAAAAGTGTCAATTGTAGTGTATTCCTGTTCTGTCCTGTTCATTTAGTCTGAATCCGCGGCTTTAGAAAAGTTGTTACTATCTTTATTCAACTCATCCTAGTGATGACTAGAAATGTTCCGGCTGTTACTAAACACAATTCTTACTTTAGGTATAGTCTTTGTAGCCGACGGTCTTGAAAGCAGTAATGGTAATTTGATGATTATAGTGTATTCATCTAACAGACTGTCCTTCGCACTACTAAAAATAATCTTTTACCCACTAAAAGCATATGGCTTTTATTGGTTGGGAGACCCTCACGGGTACTAATAACAATATTCACAATCATAGAACTAGATCAGTCCATCATCTACCCAGTGTAAACTTAGCCGTAGCCAAGAAAAATCCTTCTTTTTCAACAAACTACCAGATGGAATAAAATGTTTAAAAACGGATAGGAATAAATTTAAAGAAGAAATACCAATATAATTGGAGTACTTTAAAAGCAGCATTAGCTCTTTATTGTCAAATGCTTTATTAAATTTTTCCAAGAGTATTTTTATAAGCTTAAGCCGGGGTTTTCTGTCTACGCACTTTCTGCGAAGCGCATTACGCACCAGTATTGCCAGACGCAAGCTAATTGTATTGGGGATTTGTATTGAAATTACCGTATGAAACAAACGTACAGTAACTCGAGCCAAATCCCCACAATTCTAGATTGCGTCTATCATCAATACTGATGCGTAATGTGCTTCACGGAAATTGCGGAGCTAGATTGCTTTTAAATATATATATATGCATATGCATTTTTTAGGCCTCTTGAGTAGGTGAAATAGGTAGCCTAAATTCAAGCTTTGTCACAGTAATTTGCAGCAAAAAATGTGCTTTGTCAGGGGATAAATTTGTGAATTTATTAATAAAATTTATAGGATAGTCTTCACCTATATTTCAAATACATATGGTCTCAGATATGTTGTTGAGCCATTGACATGCATCCTCTCCTGCAGCACGAAGTGCATCCAGTCCCCCTTGGAACGAAAAAAGTGAGCATTCGGACACCAGGTGTTCCATACTCTGAATTTGTCCACATCCGCACCGGCTGTCAGAGGTGTAGCCCCATGCTGTTGTTAACTCAGCACATCTCCCGACATTTGTCCTAAACCTGTTGAGGCTACACCAATCTCTCCGGCTCAGTTCTGTGCCAGGGACAGCTATGTTGGGGTCATCTAGGAGGTTTTTGTTTTTTACTTCAGCCTGGGCCCATCTCTGTCTCCACAGCTCTCTCACATTGACCTCCCTCAAGGCATCAAGCCTCACATATCTCCTTGACTTGAGACGTCTTGGTGGGGGGTTGGCCAGATCCCTTGAAACTGGGAGCTCTCTTTGATTTAGGTGGCTGACAATTCTATTTGTTTTCTCCAGCCTTCGGAGATCTGGAGGCGTAATGTTGCACAGCACTGGAAGCCACTCAGTGCTTTTAAATGAAGTACTGTAATACTATTGATGTATTTATTTTGAATATAACTGGTATTTTGTTACAATGTACTGGTAATTTCAGATGTACTGAATCTATGTGTAATTTGACGACTGTGATGCATTTTTCAATGAAATTGGCGTTTGCTATGATTGCAATTTACCATTTTTTCTTACACTGGAATTGAATTGAAAATACTGGATACGACAATAAATACAGAGTGATCATTAAGTCATGCACATCAGAAGGTAATCAAGTAGTTCTAAGTACCTAGTCAAGTAAACCAAATATATTAACATTAAAAATTATCATTATGTAAAGTATACACAAACTACACATTAGTAAAGTATACACAAACTACTTGAATTTTTACAACAAATGCTTAAAATGGCTGCCTGGTTCAGTACTGAATGCATGATTTTTTTGCTCTTGAGAAAACGAACTGAAAACAAAGCAGTGAACTCAACAATACTAGAGACTCGATGTAGCCAGTATCCATTTCAATGGTGTCTAGATTTGTTATCGGTACTACATGTGGGATGCTATCTTGCGGAAGCCAATTTAACGAAAACACTTTTTACAGGAATGTTTATTCACATGTGCGCGACTTGATGATCACTCTGTATATTATGGTTCTAACAGAACTTTGTTTATTGTTTTTAAATTTAATCTCGATAGGTGTTTAGATCTGAACACATTCAGTTCGGTGCGTACATTACGTAGGCCCCTATTTTATTTCATCATATATTTCTAGTGAACAAACAATATTGTAGATTTGCATTTCATCTTCAAGTATTATCTGATATTATAATTTGAATATTGATGAGTATATATATGAAATAAAATAAATATAATTGAGTTTTGTTTCACCTACCCTTGCAGTGAAATGACATTGCCGGCCGACTCTACCCATCCGCCGCTGAGCATGGCGGCGAAGTACTGACAGCGCGAGGCCAGAATACACTTGTGCGCCTTCAGCCTCCTTCCCCCCACCTCCACAACCACGTCACAGCTGATCTCCTCCACGAACATGCGCAGTAGATCCTCACCAAGCCTCGAGCACGCTTTGTCCCCTCCACCACTCACCGAGCCCTCGTCTGTTGTCGTTGTCATACTGCCTTCTGCAATCACAGTTATTTAATAATAATTATAATAATAATAATAATAATAATAATAATAATAATAATAATAATAATAATAATAATAATAATGGTAGTAATAATATAATTATATTTCCATTAGCAAAAAATACATTTCAATTTACATGTTTAGGAAGAAAAAATGAACCGCTTTTACTAGAAGTGTGACCATTAATATATTCATAAATAAATTAAATAATATTGTTATTGAGTGTGAAATATAACAAGCAATAAAATATATATTGTGAAGAATGGTTCAGTTCAGTATTTTAACAATTTCTTAACGCACAAACTTTCATTATCTTTGTTCCTTATACTTTTCCACACAATTAAGTAATTAATTAAGCCATTAATATATTCCTAAATTAATTGAATAATATTGTTATTGAGTGTGAAATATAACAAGCAATAAAATATATATTGTGAAGAATGGTTCAGTTCAGTATTTTAACAATTTCTTAACGCACAATCTTTCATTATCTTTGTTCTTTATACTTTTCCACACAATTAAGTACTACTTAATATTTGTAAACGACTTAGGTTTATATCTTATATTTTCTATAAGGTACGAAAAATATTGAATATGAGCGAGCTTAAGGGTCCTATACTTTGCTTATGTTCAATCTGAACTACTAATGGTATGGGGAGGATCTTTCGATATTTTCATGGATAGGATTTTTGTTATGCAAAAAATGATTATAAAAGCAATCCAGAATAAACCAAGAACCTATTCCAGTAGGGACACTTTTGACCAATTCAGGGTGATGACTATACGCCAACTATATATAAAGAAACTTATCTGCTATATAGATACAAATATTATTAAAAATAATAATATTATTTGTAAATAGGGATGAGTTTTCAATGAGAAATATATATACTTTGCATAACTTTAGATCGAATGCTCATAACATATAAATAACATAAACAACACTAATTTAACAATAATAGTAAAAAAAACACTAAAAAAATAGTACGGAGGCAGCTGACTTATCTCAGCACAAAGCTAATAAACTTGATCTCCAGTAGTTTGGATGATTTTTTGCTGAGAATAGACTAACGATGGTGAATAGGATAAATGAATGTATAATTGGAAATTTATTCTTTAACCTCAATAGTAAATTATTTTTTTTTTAGTATAAGTTATTATAATTTTTTCTCTTTCTCTTTTTTATTTGTATCAATTGCGGGATAACAGGAACTAATTAGTTCTGAACTGATACTCTCACTCAGCGGACAGGAATTTCCTTTGCTTGGTGGTGCCAAGTTTTACTTTGTTTTAAATTGTGTACGTAAAAAATTATAAGATTGATCATGGCATGCAGATGTATTTTTTTGTATCATATATCAATGCATCTTGCTCTATTTGTGGAATATCAATTTTCCCCCTTTATCTTTCCGTATTACCTAAAGCTTCCACGCTGTTTCTAATCTATTTTTCTTATTAAAATTGCAATAGTTGTTAGTTATAATAGTATTGGTAACTCATTATCTTTAAAATATTCACTAATAAGATTTCTACTGAGTTGCCATGGTAAGTTAGTTGTTTCTCTTAAGTTAGTGTTAGAATTCTACTCCCTCCAGCGGTCCACAAGATGCTACTTAGGTGCTGGAGTGTATTTTTCTCAATTTATTATTTGGTTATTATTTTTTTATTATAAAACATAATATTATGTTTTTTTATCTTATAAAATAAATAATTATTATAAACTAATATTTCTGTTCATCCTTATAAGTTCTGAAATATGTGTCTCACATAGTTTTTTATAACACTCTGCGCACAGGCTTGGCCTCAGCGAGTAGCCTCCTTATTGGATTAGGTTTCAATGTTTAAATTATTATTATTATTCAGTCTGTCTATTTTTATTCTATTTCAAATTGTAAGATTATTTTCGTGTATTTCTTTGAATAGGATTGCTACATTTGATTTGATTTGTAGGCTAAACGTTGACTTGGCCAATTCATGTATTGTTTTTTATTATGGCTCAATAAATTGAATTGAATTAAAAAAGCTCACATAATTTTGTACGCTAAATGTTAACTTAGCCAATTCATGTATTGTTTTTATAGATCAGTGATTTGAATTGGAAAAAAAACTTAGTTTAAACCCTGATTGTGCATACGAGCCTTTATTTAGAGTATTTATTTCAGGTACTAACCAAGCACAGAAGGCTCCATACTGCTCTGCAAGCTGCTCATTTCGGAGACATCCGTGGCGGCGTAGTTGATATCGTCCCTGTCCTTATCGGGCGAGCGCACCTGCAGGTGCGGAAAGAGGCGACCCAGCGACCTGCTGGTGGCCGAGTGTGTCATCAGCCGATTCTCCAGCCACGACCCTGCCTCGGGAATGCTTCTGCTCATTCGATGATTTGACGTCATTGATGACGTCATCGATTTCCTCGCAGACAATTTCACAGGCGGCGGATCCTTATCCATGTCTGACAGCTTCACAAAACTCTTACTACTCTCCTCCTTCACAGTTTGCAACTTCTGGCCACTGGTCGGTAACTCGCCGCCACCAGCTTCCATCACGGGCTCACTATCGTTGGACAGCTCACTGGCCACCATTTCGTGGCTTGGTGTCGACAGTTCCATGTTGCTTGTGGCCGCGTTCGCTACGTTGGACACATCCTCAACAATGAACGTCGAATTGTTGCCTCCCTTACAACTCGACGACAAATCCGACACAACACTATCAGTACGGAGATCGTAGGTTTCATCACAACTCAAACTAGTTTCACTTTGGTCACCACCATTTTGCTTACTAAATCCTGCCACTGTTTTACTTTCCCGTAATTCTTTTCTGGCCAGCACCTTTTGTAGTTCAGTAGACGGCTTGACAGGGCCATGCCACGAGGCGATCATAGCACGACTGTTCCTCTGCATTGTGGCATCGTCAATGGAGGCAGGTCCCGAATCTAGCAAAATCGAATCTTTGTTGTTTTTCACCAACGAGGTAACACTGGACGATTTTTTCTCATCACAGTTGGCAACACTGAATGTCCTGTCGACAGACACGCTGTGTGCGCGCTTGTGTTCTTTCTTCGCCTCCTGATTAGCTGCTACAACAGTGCTACCACCATTCTTACTAGCCGTCTCCAAGTTCCACGAATGCCGCTGTGAGTTGGGCCTCAATCCAGATGGCAGTGTCCTGCGTCTAGGGACGGGGGAACTGTTTTCGGCCTCAATAAACATGAAAAATCCCTTCTTTCTAGATTCGTGTTGACTGCTCAAATCCATTGTCGAGTTTTCATTGGTGGATATTTGTCTACTAGGCGGTGGCGTGCAGTTCAACTGGTCTGAAAACAAATGCTTACCACGAGCCACCTCAGGATGTTCAGCAGGCAACTCAATGCTCGACTCAGAGCTCAGCTGTGAATCGGACGAGCGCAAGTCGTTCGAATGTAATCGACCTACCACTTTCGGCTTCAACTTCTTACTAAAAAACAAATTCGGCGAGCTCGTTTTGCTTTTAGGTGACACATTTTCCGTTGAAGACGTTTCACTGATATCGATAAACATTGAAAACAACTTTTTATCGGGTGGCATAGCACTCTTTTCCGGCCTTTCCTTTTTGTCCAAATTTTTTGTGAGATCGATAAAAAACCCGCACGATTGATTGATGTTGTTTTGAGAGCCCGATTTTGAGTCTTCCATAGATTTTTGCTGTTTAGAAATTTTCTCAGATTTGGGATCGTCCAACGGTATGAAGAAACCTAGAGCTGGATTGCTTGATTTCTTTGTAGCATCAGATTTATCATCATGTTCCTCACTGGAGCCAGAACTCCTTGCTGAATCACTCCTTTTTTTCTTCCTCATTTCCGGCGATTTGACAGCATCACTCATGTCCACTACCCAGGAAGCAGTAAAAGCATTTGGTTTTGGTTTTGTCACCTTCTGACCTGTTTCATTCATCAGCACCGATCCGCCTGACAAAATCGGCGCCATTTCGGTTTTGCGTCTCGCCAGAGGACTTGCACAGCTTACTGGCGGCGAGAAATCACTAATCGAAGCTCCACCTGACACAATCGGCATCGATTCAATCCTATTCAACCTGTCCACACTGCCCACACTTCTACTCAACGTACTACTGCAATCACTCATCCTACTACTGCCCCCATTCTCATTCACCGATGAATCATCTTTATCACAATTTATCTTATTCGAATCATACTTGAAACACTGATCCAAAGTATTTTCCACATTATAAAACAATCCACTATTGTATAGTTTCACTGAATCGTACTCGTTGCTATCATCTATACTACTAATCTTTTCTTTGTTTACTTTATCCAATATTCGACGTTTCTGTTCTTCTTTGTTTCTATCTTCAAACATAACCTCCATCGGCGCGTCATTGTTTAATGAGTCTGGGGAGTGAATTTCGTCGTCCTGAATATTTTTAGTTACAATCAACATTGTGTCGGGCGATTTAGGAGGCTTTTTTACAACACCACCACCATGCTTATATGTAACACAACTATTTTCAACCACATCTTTCACAATTATTTCTTCATGATTATTTTTAACACAACTATTTTCCACCACATCTTTCACGAGTATTTCTTCATGATTATTTTTAACAAGCACATCTTTAACGATTATTTCTTCATGATTATTTTCAACACAACTATTTTCAACCACATTTTTACTCTTTTCAACCAGCTGGACCAATTTCTTGCCATCATCCGGCTCCAATTCAAAAGTGTTACGCCTTATCAGACTAGTTCGTCGTTCTTCAAATGTCAGTTCACTGCTTGGGCTCAGTTCCGATTTCTTTTCTTCTACCACACAACCGTTAACTGCATTCGTGTCACCATTTTCATTACATGTTTTCTGATTCTCCTCAGCATTACTGCAACCAACTACTACTACTTCACCACAAGAACTAGTATCACTTGGACAATAATTAACACAACTTGTCACCTGCAGATTGGCCAACTCACTCTCATCCAGCAGACTAGACGCATCGATGAAGAAATTATTTTTAGAAGCTACACAATGATTGATGGGTGATTTTTCCGGCGTTTTTCCCTCACCGTTCGATTGCTTCACTTCAGGTTCACAGCTGAGATGATTTTCCAAAGTATATTTTTCTTCCGGGAGATGATTACTGAGACCATTTTTGGGCCGAGCGGGCTCAAACAGGTCGACAGCATTCAAGTTGTTCTCCACCTGCACTAAATCGGGTAGGTTGGCAGCAGTGACGGGCGGCGGGAAAGTGGTGTCCCAGGTGCCTCCATCGGAGGACACCGACGACGACGAGGCTCCACCCTCTCTGACGTCATCGTGGGGCATATCCTCACTGGATGCCGCCTCCGTTACGTCGACTCCGAACGTTTCCTCCGACATTGAGACAGTGTGGTCACGTGGACTGCTGCCTGTCACATAGCCGGACGAGGCAGCATCCAAAACCTCTGTCTCCGGGTTGCTCATCGTGTCATCCGTCTCTTTACTCACAACCCCTCCAGCACTCTCAACTTTGTTCACAAGTTTATTCATAGTGCTTTGTTCCATATCCAAACTGGACTGCACATTTCTATTACAATTATTTAAACTAGATTCACGATTTGTACTTTTAACTAATTCCTCCTCTTCTTCGCTGTTCTTTTTCCTATTTTCGCCAATTATACTTTTCACCTCTTGTTCTGTATTCTCTTCTTCGCTGTTCCTTCTCCCACAACTTTTCACCTCCTGTTTTATATTATCCAACTTCCTCTTACCATAAATTCTATCAATGTTAGTAGCGTAGTGTTTTGGATTGAGACTAGACGTTAACGACAACGATGTCGGCTTTGTTTTTTTCTTTAATTTTGTTATGTTGGTAGTACCGGTGCGCTGTTCCTTGTTCAAAATTGATTTGAACGACTTGAACAGCTGATCCTGCTCGGCCAATTCTTTTTCTAGCGCTCCGCCGCCCGTGCTACAGTCACTGTCGAACACCTCATCGATCGGCACAAGCGAATAATAGAGTGCCGCATTGTTCTTATGACTATCTAGATGACTGCTGCTATCGTCGAGCACAAAGCTATCGGTGGAGAAGCGCTGATTGGTGCATCCGCCGTCAGAGGGCGACGCCTGCGGTGTCAGATAGACGTCAGATTCGGGAGTTACTACCTGCTGCTGCTGCTGTTGTTGGTAGAAACGTTTCAAATTTCCCAGCTGCTTCAGAATGTCATTCTCCTCTTGATTCACATCGTTACAAAAGTAGAGAGTCCTGTTCGCAACAAACAAAACAAAAATACTATTAATTTTCTAAAAACAACAGAATTATATCAATTTACTTGAGAAAAAAACAATTTCAATACTAATTGTGAGAAAAGGAATTGACAACAAAAATACTATTAATATTTCTAAAAATTATATCAATACTAATTGAGAAAATAAATAATAATCTTAATATAAAAATAGTAAAAACGGTTTATATTTGTTTATTCCACGTATTTTGTTAATTGTAAGCTAAATACAACATAATACCAGAAAAAATAACATATAATTATGCCTAAAAGATTTAAAACCTATCACGTGATTAAACAATTATTAAACTGAGCATTGCATTATTTTATTTTTAATCACATTTCTGTATTAATATTCCAATAGGTAATGAATACATTTAGAAACATATATCCCATCTTATTAGTAATATATCTAATATTATACTATTGGATCAAAACCTTACATTATTGTATGCAATTTTGAAAACTCATGACCTCATCTCACAGAAAAATAAATACTGTTACAAAATTTCAAATATTAACTTTTTTAATAAAAACGAAATCATACAAAATGTTAGAAACGGAAATAATCTAGCAGTGCACCATGCAAACAAAGCCTGTGTTCAGTCACAGAAAAATCCAGTTGATTCGTGTTAGAAGTATAATGACCAAAATTAATATAATGCATACAAGACAATCACAATTCACAGCTGCGTAAATATTTTAATCATAAAGAGCACATTACAACAAATTACAATATTACATCATGTCGTGTAAATTCAATGATCAATGATGCTTTAACACAACATAAACCGCTGATATTTTAATAATAAGACACTGAGGAAGCTCCCTAATGTACTGATGGGCTTCTAATGAAGTGTAATACTGAAAGCTGTGCTGGGACAGCTTTGAAATCAAACCAATGGTTTTCAATGAACGCATAGCCACCAAAAGCTGTGCTGTGCTGTGAGTGGCTGAGCGTTTATTAAACTAATATACTTTTGAAAGCTGTACCAGCGCAGTTTTTAATGGAACGCTCTTATGGCTGTGCGCAGGGTTTTTGTTCATAATTTTTTGTTCTCAAGTTTCTTGTTTTGGATATTATTAGCGCTATTGCTGTGAGGAAAATATTTTCTTCAATCATTTTATGAAATATGGGGGTTCAAAGTTGACATTTTTCGGTTTTTGGTGGCAATTGATCTCATGCCTATGATAACCTTTTGATAAATTTTCCATATCTAAAAGACACCTTGAGGAATAAAATGGCAAATAAATTTTTTATTTCAATCTAACAAATAGTTTTTTTAAATAATTTATTGTTTTTTATACAATTTAAAAAAAAACTAATTGCTCGATTGGAGAAAAACAATTTCATTTTATTATTCAGGTGCCTTTCAGTTAGAGAAATTTCATCAAAAGTTTAAAATCACTCATAGGTGAGATCAATTGCCCCCCCCCCCCCCCCACCAAACCAAAAAAGTTCAACTTACAACCCCATATTTCACAAAATAATTGAAGAAAAACATTTTTACTCACAGCAATAGATAACACTTCAAACCCTAATAATATTCAACATAAGAACTTCGAAAATAATTATGACCAAAAACCCTGCGCACAGCCTTAAAGGTATCATCCCACAGGGAAGAGTTAGAGGTAAGAGTATGCAGTATGTAAGTTTTAAAGATCCACTATAAAATATGGACAATTCAAAAATGAAACCTTACATATGCAGAAAGTAGGATGTAGGTTAAATTACAACTACTGTATATCTAGCACAACTCAACATCACGAACGAAAACATACAAAATTATAAAAATCAAAAATATAAATAGTAGAAAGCCGTCCAATCACAAGCAAACACAAACGGCTATAGCCTAACAACAACACTAACACAAATGAACAAACTAGAACTTTCATAAATAAAAAAGCAACCAAAAAAATATAATAGAGAAGTTAAGCATAGCATCATCTGATAATTTTCACGCTCATTAATTTTCTCTTATGGGTCAGTTCACATGCGTCGACTACCACTTATTTGAAAAATAATGTTGTAGCCCAAACAATCTATGTCTCAATTTGCTCTACAACGTCTTACATTTAGAGCAAGGAGAGGTATAGAGTGTTCAGGTTAGAGCCAACTAATCTAGAGCAAGGAGTGGTGTAGAGTGTTCCAGTTAGCACCAAACAATCTATGTCTCAACTTGCTCTGCAGTCACTAGCATTTAGACCAAGGAGAGGTATAGAGTGTTCAGGTTTGAACCAACCAATCTGAAGCAAGGAGAGGTATAGTGTGTTCAGGTTGGCACCAAACAATCCAAGTCTCAACTTGCTCTGCAGTTACTAGCATTTAGACCAAGGAGTGGTATAGAGTGTTTAGGTTAAAACAAAAAAATCTATATCTTAATTTGCTCTACAGCCATTGCATTAAGAACAAGGAGAGGTATAGAGTGTTCAGGTTAGAACCAACTAATCTAGAGCAAGGAGTAGTGTAGAGTGTTCCAGTTAGCACCAAACAATCTATGTCTCAACTTGCTCTGCAGTCACTAGCATTTAGACCAAGGAGAGGTATAGAGTGTTCAGGTTTGAACCAACCAATCTGAAGCAAGGAGAGGTAGGCTATAGTGTGTTCAGGTTGGCACCAAACAATCCAAGTCTCAACTTGCTCTGCAGTCACTAGCATTTAGACCAAGGAGTGGTATAGAGTGTTTAGGTTAAAACCAAACAATCTATAGCTTAATTTGCTCTACAGCCATTGCATTAAGAACAAGGAGAGGTATAGAGTGTTCAGGTTAGAACTAACTGATCTAGAGCAAGGAGTGGTGTAGAGTGTTCCGTTTAGCAACAAACAATCAATGTCTCAACTTGCTCTGCAGTCAGTAGCATCTGGACCAAGGAGAGGTATAGAGTGTTCAGGTTAGCACCAAACAATCTATGTGTCAACTTGCTCTGCAGTCACTAGCATTTGGACCAAGGAGAGGTATAGAGTGTTTAAGTTAGCACCAAACAACCTATCCCTCAACTTGCTCTACAGCCACTTGCATTTAGAGCAAGGAGAGGTATAGAGTGTTCTGGTTAGAACCAACCAATCTATGTCTCAACTTGCTCTGCAGTCACTAGCATTTAGAGCAAGGAGAGGCATAGAGTGTTTAGGTTAGAACCAAACAATCTATGTCTCAACAGTTGCTGAACAGAAACTTGCATTTTGAGCAAGAAAAGGTTTAGAGTGTTCAGGTTAGAACCAACCAATCTATGTTTAACTTGCTCTACAGTCACTTGCATTTAGAGCAAGGAGAGGCATAGAGTATACAGGTTAGAGCCAAACAATCTATGTCTCACCTTGATCTACAGAATTTTGCATTTATTAGAGCAAGGAGAGGTATAGAGTGTTCAGGTTAGAATTAGCATCATTAGCGCGCAGTTTTGCTCAATCAACTACTGCAAAAACCGTGATGCCATTTTCACATGCACATAATTTTGCACCGTCAGCAAAATCTGCTGGTCTTACCTAAAGAAAGCTTCAATCGAGTGACGATCGGCCCTATCGGGCAAAACTACACTGCGCCTATTGGCACAGACCTTGGCATAGAATTTGGGCGCTCGCGACTGTACAATACAGCTGTGAGCCCGAACTAGTGTAGCAGCACCGCCACCACCAGCGCCACCGCCACCACCTCCGCCACCACCACAGTTCACACTCACTTCCAGATCAGTGTAAAGCGACTGTTCATACGCCCTACAAACGTCAACTTATCAATAGTACACTGGATAAGCAAGCAGGGTGTACAAATGCCATACCCCGGTTGCACAAACGTCCTATTTTTTGCGGATGTTACCCACATGAGTCTGGAGACTTGTGCGTGGGTAATGATGTGAATGGGTGAATAATGAGAAACATCCATGGCTGAATGGGATTCGAAACCAATTCCGTATGAAACGAAGCCAGCCAGAGCCTTATCTTATCACAGACTAGCGCTCCAACCAACTACGCTACCAGAGCCGCCAATCATAATGGTTCATTATTCGTTCCACTTTTATACAAAGCTGCTATGTGAAAGCATATGATTATACATATATATATATCTTGAATGGTGGAGCACATACCTAGTTTCATCATTCACCCAAATGCGCCATCTTGTTAAAACTCAACATAACCTAAAACAAGCCTAAATAATAGTCACAAATAATGCATGTATTTTATCATTCTAGAAGCTAATTTACTCTCCAACCCATACTATAGTTTATTCACATTATTCAATAATTAATAACGAATTGTATAACTAATTCATATATTATATTTCATGCTCAGCTGATCTTGGAATTTGAAATTTTTAGTTGACTGTTGTTAATCTAGCTAACATTGCTCGAATAACAGAACACTTTTATACCAAATAATGGACCACTTTTATACTGAATGACGTGATGGATAGTAAGTAGCCTGGTTTAAAAGTGGAACCATATGATAGGACGTTTGTGCAACCGGCAAATAGTGTTAAAAAAATAGTGACCCAATTTAAAGGTTTCACAAAAAAGGTCATATTTTTTGAGTTTATCAACAATAGTACAGTAAATAAGCAGGGTGTAAACACATACAGCATAATATTACAAAAAGAATGAACAATTTTGGGGGTTCACAAAAGGGTTTGGTCATATTTTTTGGAGTTTCTCATCAATAGTACAGTTGTTAAGCAGGGTAGAAATACAGACAGCATAATGTTCAAAAAATAATGACCCAATTTTGAGACTTCACATACGGATTTGTTAATAATAAATTTTTGAAATTGCTCAGATTGGCGACTATATGATGCATACATCATATCATATCCATATGATGGATACAATACATCTGTACTTAGAGGTATTACACAGAAACACAGCATCTTTTCAAAACAGAACCCTTGGACATGATACATGAAACAGAAACCGCTAATGTTTCTAGAAAAGCTAAAGAGACACTTAAACCACTCAACACCGAAGATGTACAATTGCAGCATGACAAATCTATCAAAACCATGCATTTGAAGAAAACACATGTGGAATTTTATCAACCTTTGCTTAGTGACAAAGCATAATCAACAGCCATATCTTCTGTAAAAGCAGATAAGTGGTGTGAAGTTCAATACAAATTTAGCTATCGCCTAGATTCACTGCTAGCGGTGAAATTATTTGTGTTAACATACCTAAAATTAGTATTTTGCAGTGCATTTTATAACTGTAGCAGATTTACATTATTTTTTAAATATAGCGTTTTAAAATTGGATCATTATTTCGAAAAACGCTGCATTATTATGTGAATAAAGTCTACAATTACTCTACATATAAACTCTACACCTAAAGGAAGAAAAGGTTTAGATTATGTTAGTAATGGAGGGTGAGCTAATGGGTGATATTATAATAGGAATTCAATTAAGATTTCTAGCTCTATTGGAATTTTAAGTTTCATAAAGAAATTACAATAATACTCTACTATCAGTTAAGCAGGGATTCTTGACATATTTTTGTTATATCATTGTTATGATGTTTTTACTGGTGATGATAGCAAAACAATTAATGACAAGAATTATATTGCCAATAAATTATACATTGAATATTGAGGAGACAAAAAGTATATATTGAAGATTTCCTATTTTAATATATCATTTTCAGTGTAAAAACCTGCATAAGGCAGTGAAGAATTTGTGGATGAAGAGACAAAAACCAGTGTGAACACCTGCATAATATAGTACAGAATTTGTGGATTTAGAGACAAAACCCAGTGTAAACACTTGCATAAGATGGTACAAAATTTGTGGATGAAGAGACAACAACCAGTGTGATTACCTGCATAATATAGCACAGAATTTGTGGATTTAGAGACAAAAACCAGTGTAAACACCTGCATAATATGGTACAGAAGTTGTGGATGTAGAGACAGAAATCAGTGTGAACACCTGCATAAAATGGTAAAGAATTTTTGGATTTAGAGATACGAACCAGTGTAAACACCTGCATAAGATAGGATAGTATTTTAGAGGCAAAAAGAAAAAGATCAATAGAAGAGGCTCTCATAGTCTTGCACAAGTTACCCAACGAATAGAGAATATATTATATAATTATAAAGATCTCAACCAAAGGATAGACAGAAAATCTTGAAGAAAGTTAGCATAGACATGTTAACCATAACCATTTTATTGGCTCTGACTGCATGCTTGGCAAAATTACATTGCATTATCAATACCAAATACTAAAAACTTTAAAAAATAATTTTCATGACGATAAAAATACAGTATCCTTTGAAAAATCTACTATTCTAGTATGGCAATGTTATTATTTACATTATTATTATTTACAATAATAATAATTAGTATTTATTACTATATTTTATACCATTGCGGCAATGTTAAATTGATAATGCATTGTAAAATCAATTGGGCAACAAATTTCATCCACAACCCATAAACACTCAACATTTGATTTATTTACAAACATTGAGGGAAGTGATAGCCATGAGCCGTGGCAGGTATCTGTTCAGTCAAGATAAGCTACGAAACTCCTGGGCCCTCTTTGTAAGGGTAACAGTTTAGTTTGACCAGCAAAAAATACTCAATTCTCTGCTGTAAAAACACTTCCCGGTGGTTCGGAACCCACCTAGAACTGTAGGTCCAACTCATCAATCACCATCATCCAATTCATTACACACGCACATGTCTCAGACCCACGTGACCTTCACCACCAAAGAAAAACACCATGAAGGTATACATAGAGATTTTATCTTCAGGTTTTATATTTTTCGGGGTTATATATATATATTTATTCACTAACGAAGGTTTACTATCTTTATTTTTAAATTTTCAAGTTTTTAAATAGTTTATATCCATCTAACTGAAGCCTCATAACAATCCTCAAGGAGCCTTTTCTAACAATTCATTTCATTCATTAGAGTACTGAAATGTCATTCATTAGAGTACTGAAATGTCATTCATTAGAGTACTGAAATGAAGATATACTAATTCTTTCAACGACAAGATTTTTGTTCCTTTCAAACATTCGTCCATTATTCAGTGTTGCTGGATTAAGTAATTAGCGAAAATTACTTTTTACAACACTGATCAATGCAATTGGGTCACATTCTCTATTACGGCTTTGACACTTGATAGTTCTACAAATACAGACAGTTTTAAGCAGACTGATTGCTTCAATTATGAGCACAATATTCTTCAATTGTCATTCAAATTTCACCAGACAGTAAAATGTCTTTCTCAAACCAACAACTAGTTTGTAACCAAGATAGCATCTATAATTACATACTTTACAAATAAATCTATTTCATGTTGAAAACCTAACAATCTGGTTCTTTAGACCTAGAGTTTTAGGCCTAGATTGTTCAAAAGAAACTACTTTATCACTGTGCACTATTTAAGGAGAAAATCAATATTAATTAATTGGAAAATTGGGCTGCAGCATTCACTTGAATACAGCGGTGAGTTGTTACATGTTATCACATTACAATGCTAAATGAACCGTTTCTTAAGCAGACAATATCTAGAAATTACATGAAACTCTACAGTAATAATTATTAGAGAGGTTGAGCAGAACTACACTAAATACTCGTTAACGCTAAAAATACGTTAACCATTTCAAAGTCGCAATTGCTCTGCTACAAAACGTTAACATGACCGTTCTGGTTCCCATATTTGAGCGAAACGGATTATGCTTTGACATGCATCTGGCATTGAAACATTCTTTTTGCCATAATAAAGTAGCTGGTAGGCCAAAATGATTATGAATTGTTAAAGATTATTAATAAATAAAATATACAAAATTTAGAATCAGTAGTTGATGCACTTTAAAATGAAATTCCTAGTTGAATTTGGACATTACCCAAAATTTGGGAAGTAGAGAAGTTTCATCAGGATTCTCTTTAGAAGCTATCCTCAGTATAAGTGAAAAAAATCATAATTTAAATAGAAATACAGAGCCAGTTTTGATATTAGATTATTCATTCATTCGTTTATTGAATCAACTGCATCATTTCTGATCCTTTATTTACAAATCCCTCTGAATTTTGTAAAAATCAATGATTCTTTGTACCACATTCTCGCCTTCAAGTGTACAAGTAGCCTGAAACAGTTTTGCGTAGTTTTTAGCGTAGATCTGCGCAACCTCTCTCTATAAGTGTATAACTGGCTTGAAACAAAATATCGTACTTTTTAGCATTAACGGATTTGCGTAGTTTTTAGCTTAGATCTGCACAACCTCTCTACAAGTGTACAAGTGGCTTGAAACTGAATATCGTACTTTTTAGCATTAACGGATTTTTAGTGTAGATTTGCGCCACCTTTCTATTACAGGATGACCTGTTCTAACTGATAATTGGTATTTTCAAAATGTATTTGATGAAAGATGATGAATGAACTTACTGCGTTATTTCATTACGAAGCTGTTGACTAAGCTTCTGATTGAGCACGGCCAATTCAAGTGTGACTTTCTTCTGAAATTGCAGTGTGAAAGTCTGCTTGTCGATGCTTACTGCCATTAGGCATGACTTCCAGAAAACACACGCGCGCACACCCCATCAATAGCCAACACACACACACCTGAAACAAATCAACAATTAAATACTTTTTTAAAAACTAATCAGGATAGAATTACAAGTAAAACTAATATCCAAAACCTATATTTATTGAATATACTAATTTAATACTAGTTCACCCGAGCTTTACAAGGGGATTCAAGGTAAAGTATTAATATACTTTTTTTTTGGAGGATGAAGGTCTGAGACCTGTGCGTGGATAATGAATTGGATGATGCCGATTGTTGAGTTGAATCTACAGTTTTAGGTGGGATCCGAACGACCGGGAAATGATTTTACAGCAGAGAACAGAGTTATTTTTGCTGGCCAATCCAATCGATCACCTTTACAAAGAGCGCCCAGGAGTTTCGTAGCTTAGCTCTGGTTGAACAGATACCTGCTACGGCACTCGGCTATCACTTCCCAATATTAAACATGTAATATATGGATTTCAACCGCCAATGCCAATACAATTAAAAAAAAAAAAAAAAAAATAGGAGTTGCAATATTGATAAGTGAAACTTAATCTTATGTTTCTTAATCAATTTATACTTGTAAAATTCATTTCCCCCACCTTGATGCGTCTAAACCCTTCTGTCATTATTTTAATTATTTCAATTCTCAATTGAAACAACCATCGTTTTCCTTACAGCAATTATGTATTGTTTTTAAAACAGCATACACTAAAACTCTATCAGTTTCCTAAATCATTGTATAAATAAAGCACAGATAACTAACTGCGGGCCGCTTAGCGCATTTGGTTGAGGCGTCGTAACTTCAGCTTGCTGTCGTTTCAGCGGTCGTGGGTTCGAATCCCGCTCCTCCGTCTGGCATCTATGTGTTATCATTCATCTCATTACCCACGCACAAGTCTCGGACTCTTGTTGGCATCACCAGCAATAAAATAAATCAAGTTATCATGAAAAAATACCCAAACATTCTTTTGTTATTAATTATCATGCAACATTCTGTTTGTATACTTATAAAAAGGTTATTATCAACGAATTTATTATATTCTAGATGAAGACTTGACAAGTTTTAATTTGACTTGATTTCTGGCTGGGTGAGGCATTTGTGCTATCACACTTCTCATACTTGTTTTAAAAATAAAAAATAATGCTTTATTTTCATATTAACTCATTTCAGGCAGTTTGAGGTACATTAATATTACTATTGGAATGTAAAGCGCGATGGAACTGAAAAAATTATTCGATTTTCGAATCATTCGTAATAGAAAAAATAAAATCATAAAACGTGATTAGCATTTGAATTAAGCTTGTAGAAATAATGTAGAAGAAAAAATGGGAAAATTCCAATCTACATGTAAAACAGTAATAAGGAAGCACAATTCAATGCTGCAATGAACAACGTGTGGCTGTTGTAAACGAAAGAAGCCTATTTTTAATGGTAGCTCGATCAAGGTCTTTGATTTAAAAGCGAGAGAAAAAAGAATCAAATGACGACACTGGATTGGCTCATCGAAGGAATTACAGGCAAAAATAGCAGGACAAAGTGAAAGGAGGATCATCGGAATTGGGAGATTGGTCGCTAAAACAGTGTGAAGGTCAAGACGAGATAAAGTGAAGTACAACATAGTCAAGAAAAGATGCTATCTAGAGAGTATGTTAGAAGAAGATGGAAGTAGACGATGTGAAGAAGATGGAGAAGGATAGAGAGACCTCACTCCAACACAGCACAATACAATGTACAATGCAAGGTAGATGCCTGCTGTGCATTTCAAGGGAACATTTGTTGATTGTCACTAGGCTTATCGCCCATGGAAACATAAATACATGTAAGAAATACATAAAGAGAATAATTATAAACAAAAACTGTATTAGATACATGATAAAATATACTTCTTGGATTTCTTGTTCCATAACGATCTGCGTTGTTAATATTAACTTTTTGTTGTAAATTTAACGACTTGCAGTCAGTTTTAGATTGTGAATATATAATAAATGTAATCACACTTGGCCGAACGTTTTCAAGTTATTGAAACTCATCTTCAAGGCATCTAGATCGGCGATGTTGGTTAGAAGAATTGTGGTTTTTGTATAATGTGGTCAAAAAATTTGTGTAATTTAAAATTCCCTCAACATCCTCAACGAACAATCACATTTTCAATCACACAAACATTTTGACCACAATTCTTCTAACCAACAAGCCAACATCGCTATCTAGGATGCCTTGAAGATGAGTTTCAATAACTCGAAAACGTTCGGCCAAGGGTGAGTACATTTATTACATATTCACAATCTAAAACTGACTGAAAGTCGTTAAATTGACAACAAAAAGTTAATATAATATACAATAAACTACTGCTGCGAAAATCTCTAGTACTGAATATGGAAGAGATAGTGGCAAGGATGGATTCTATAATATTGTATAATAAACAGCTACTTGATGTTGTCTGTCGGCGAACCTCCAATAATGCGGGGAATAGGGGATTGAAGGAGGAGAGGAAACAGTATGAGGATAAAAATAAAGAGAAAGGAGAAGAAGATTATGAGGTGCAAAACCGTTACCTGGATTTTGACCTGATAATCCCGGTGTCGCTCCGGGCCAACCAGCTCGAGTCGGCGGGTGGTCGGGATAAGGCGACGAGTCCAACACTTCCTTTTGAGGCTCCCGCCGCGCTTGGGGTTGCCTCACCGGTTGGAAGTACCGTCGTTGGGCGCCGTTTAACTTTCCCGCTCGCCGCGTGGCGAATTCGGGATTCCGCGGCCGCGCGGACCGGCCGCGACCTAGCGAGGAGCAGTGTTTGCTCCCTCGCTGAGGCGTAAGAAGGAAGGGAGGGGTTTCCTGGGGATAGGGAAGGAAGGGCCGAAATATGGCTACTCCTGCCCCTTTACAGCGGAGGCGGCAGCCTCTGCTGCTGCGGGTAGGAAAATAGGGGTTTTGGGAAGGGAGTCGGGAAGGTACCCGGCCGGGAGAGGACGCCTCTGCCGCTTTCCAATGGGGGCGGAAGCTATTACCCCCTGCTGGTCTGTGGCCGGAGTTCCAGGCACTGCTAACCTTAGCCGTTCCTGGTTCTCCTGCCCTGTTAGGTAAAGTGAGGTGAGGGATGGAGGGTGACGAGGATGCGGCGGAGCACAAATCACCTGCCTGGTTAAAGCGCGGGTCTTTGTTCCTCTGCCGCGGGATAATAGGGACGACTGGTTGGGATCGGTACACCCCTGCCCAACACGAAGTCGGCCGGAATGGCTTGAGCTTTCCCAGTCGGGGAGAGAGGAGGAGAACGACAAACTCCGGCAGGTACACCTCTGCCGCGGAGGCGGCGGAGATTGCTTAGCCTTCTATCGGTCGGGGAATAAAGGAGATGACTCTACGACCGTGCGGAACAAATCTCCCTCGGCGCGACGTAGCCGCGGGCCGAGTCGAAATGATTCCTCACGACCGAGGTGGAAGGAAGGGTTTAGGAGGATGGCGGAGGGTCGCGGAGGTTATTATACCCACTGCGGATATCAGCGGGGGTATATTGGCCTCTGCGGACAGGAGGTTAATGGGATGAGGGATTCTAGGAGTAAAAGGAAATAGGGAAGGAACGGGATCGCGTTCGAAACCACGAACCGTTTGGAAATTGAGAATTCCCAAACCCACGTTCACGGATTGCGATAATCCGTGACCCGCGCCGCGACCACCACTTCAGGATTCAGTACTCGCTCGTACTTCGTCCTGACCGAACTAACACACGTCACTCCGCGCACAAGTTCGAACTATCGGCCTAGTGAGTTCAATTTTCACCACGTGAAAATTGACTGCAGTACAGCTCCTGCTTCACGACCGATCAACTCGAGGACTTCAGGAAGGAGTTTTTTTTCTCACTGACTCGCTTGTCAGCAGACCCATTCCCCGATGGCTAAGGAACTGGTGGGGGAGGCCTCGGCGCAGTAGTGAGCACTCCACCGGTCTAGATCGTTATCAACGTTCTATGACTTGACCGGTGGCTGCTCCTCTCTACTTGGCCGGGCGCCCCAACAATAATTAATTAAATAATTAATCATTTAATTAATTATCCGGCCGTCACGGCTTTGCCACGTGACACACCCGACCTACTAGGGGATGGGGGGGGGAAAGAGGTAGGAAAGCCGAAACACTATGCCCCTGCTCATAGGAGGAAGGTTAAGTGGTTGGGGAAAAGAGAGAATAGGCCGGAGCGGAAAAGCCACTGCCCCTTAGAGGAGTGGGGTGAGGAGGGGAGCTAGCAGAGTGTTCCTGTGTCGTGGGTGGCGGGTGGCTGGGTGGAGTTACCTTAAACTCAGCAATCTCGCACCCAGATCCTTCGGCCGTCCGCGAGCTTCACCCTCACACGTGGGCGTCCCGCTCGGTGCCTACGGCCCATCGTGTACGATTGTCGTACACGACGTCGTTGCGTTGGTTCCGCGGGCTTGGGAACCGCAACAAACGGCGCCGAGCCACTACCGGGTTCGGCCGCCTCCGTCATCGTTGAGACGGTCCGCACTACCAGCGACCCCGTCTCACGATCGTCCCTTTCTCGGACCTCGAGGAAGGGAACTAAATCCGCCTCTTCCTCCATCGCCACGTCGGAACACCCCGGTCTTTCCATCTCGGAAGGGGTGCCGACCGCTGGCTCCGCGGGGGTCGTAATAACGGCCACCGCGCCCATCACCTCCTCGGAAGCCTCCGCCGTCGATTCGGCGGGGTCCGCAGGTGATTCCGCCCCGTCTTCCTCCCCTAAGGGATCTGGAAGCCGGAGCGGCGGAAGGCAAAGCTGCTTCCGTTCCTGGGTCATGTTGTCCCAGCCCTCGCACATCTCGACCCACGAGGGTCTCTCCTCCGCCCGCGGCAGGGCAGGAATGAGGTCTTCATCCTCCGCGTAGTATGACGGGGACAGCGAGAAGTCTCCACCTCCTTCGCCCAACAACGCCTCCTCCTCCGCGGCGCTCAGCGGAGGGAGGCTGTCGAAGGGGTCGGCCGCCGCTAAGATGTCGCCGACGGTCACCATTGTCACTGCCTGAACCCGGCGTTGATGCCGGTCGCCAGGTGCGGCGACCGTGGATGATGCCGCGGGATCCCGCGGGCGCGCTAAGGTGGGGTAGGAGGTGTGGATCTCCTCGACGGCCTCATCAGGGTCCACGGAACCACGTATTGGGGCCCCGCGGATTAGGTCGTCGATTTGACACGCGATGACCCGCTCCGCTTGCCACCGCGGTAGGTCCGCGTCGCCGTTACGGTAACGGGATTCGTCGTAAGACTCCCACTGTCTTACCTTCTTTGCCCTGCTAAACTGGCGGATTAACGCTACCAGTCTAGCGCGCTGGGGCCGGTTGATGATCCTAAGCGGATCAAACAACCGTATCCGGTGCGTGACCGGGTCGACAACGGCGACGGCCGTCTTGTCGTCGACCTTGACCGGCACAGCCCAAAGCACTCCGCGACTAAGCCGGGAGAGTGGACTGACCAGAGCCTTAATAGGGAGACTCCAATGTCTCGTCTTCAGACTCTGGAATGGCGCGTACCGCATGCGGTTCGTACGCGGACGTGCCTCGGCTAGGCCGAGAAACGTGTCGAGAAATCCGAGGCGTTTGGACGGCATTGCACAACACTACACGGCACGGCTGACTCGGTGATGATCCGGAGTAGACTGACGCTTGTTATTCAGATAGAACCGATCACCGGTTTCTACCTGTACAGATAAGGCTCGGTGAACGAGGTACCTTATCTCCCTGACCGACGGTCAGATTCAGGTGGACAATTGATAATTTCTACCCCGAAATTTATCAATTGTCACCGACCCGATATCTCTGTGATATCTCAGAGCTACAATAACGAGTGCTTGCCAGGCTACTCGTTATTTCAAGCTTACAGCTTTAAAATTCTAGGAATAATTTTCCTCAGTTATTTTCAGTTTTCAATTGAAAATAACTACTTCCTTAACGAACAGCCCCGTTCGTTAATACATAGCCACGGCTATCCATTATGCAAATATTTATTACATAATGCCCCCGAATAACACGACACAATATTCAGGGTATCATCCGAATAAAGAAAAATACTTTATTCGGATTATCATCTTACATTATGTCGTAAGACAATACTTAGAAAGAATCACCCTTTCTTCCTTCGATAACAATAACCTTCTGTTATTGTTATCTGACGCTCTTTGCTAAGCGTTAATAGGGGGAACGATTCTCTCTTGTTATATTTTGAGAACGGAACGCTGGGTGTGTTGTTCCGCTCTCTCACCTTAGGTAGGCTATTATAACAAGTCCGGCCACACTTTATGTGGGTGAGCCTATTACACCGCCATAAACTTATGGTGTGTAATCAGGTTTTTCCCGCCTCGGAAAACCTCTAGCCTTTCCCTTTCGGATTCGTCCCCACTCTGTCTGTACCGACAGGTGGTGACGTCATTCGCTCGGGGGGGTTTCTCGCACCCACCCCTGCGAACCCTTCGCGCGGCAACTTGCTCGCCTCGCCCGCAGTTTACTGACATGCAGGTCGAGGGGGTAGTTACCCTCGCCCGCACTATTTCTCCGCAGTTTACCGACATGCTGGTCGAGGGGGTAGTTACCCTCGCCCGCACTACTTCTCCGCAGTTTACTGACATGCAGGTCGAGGGGGTAGTTACCCTCGCCCGCACTATTTCTCCGCAGTTTACCGACATGCTGGTCGAGTAGCTTCTAGCCCGCTTGTCGCACCGCCAGAGCGACTACTCGCACCGGTGTTTCCTCTTCCTCTTCATCCTCTATACTTGGGGGAAATAGCTTCACATCCTTGGCGTGAATGACTATTAACCTTCCCCCCTCGGTCCTTAGCTGTACCGTTGTCGGACTCAACATTTTCACGACTTCGTACGGACCAGAGAATTTCGGGGCCAACTTAGCCGCGAATTGATTCACTCCAGAGGATAAGTAGTGTTCCCTCTTAAATACCTTTTGCCCAGGTATCACTCTCAGAGGCCTCCTACGCAGGTTATAATACCGGCTGGTATTTTTGTAGGCCTCTTCGAGGTTGTCTACCACTATTTCCCGCAATTGTGATAGGATCTTCAACCTCCTCAGTTGGGTAGGCTTACTACCCAACTCCGCTTCAAGGCGAGGGTCGTCCGTGTACCCGCCTTCCAAAGCGCCTGGCTCGCGTAGCTCGCGGCCAAAATTCAAGTACGCTGGGGTGAATTTCGTACCTTGGTGTACTGCGGTGTTCATTGCGAAACAAAATTCGGCAATGTACCGATCCCATTCCACGTGACTTTCCCCGAGATAGAGTTGAATCATGTTTTTCAACACTCTATTTACCCGCTCGGTCGGATTGCAACTCGGCGAATATGGCGGAGTAAAAAATGGCGTTATTCCGTTATCCTCACAGAACGACTTAAACAATTTGCTGGTGTATTGGGTACCATTATCGCAAATTAACATTTTCGGAACTCCGAATCTTGCTATAACCAGCTCCCTAAGAGCTCGGAGGACCGACACGCTATCCGCCCGTGCTATGGGCCGCGCCTCCGTCCACTTCGTGAACTGATCCTGGAACACGATGAGATATCTATTCCCTCTCTTGGATCTTGGCAGGGGACCTACCAAGTCTGTGCTAACCGTCTCCCACGGATGAGATATCCGCCGCGGTTGCGTCATCTGCCCGTACGGGGCACGTTGTTCCACTTTATGTCGGAGACACGTCTCACACTTCCGTACGTATCTTACTATGTCCCTGTAGAGTCCAGGCCAATAGTAACTCTGAGCTACTCGCTCGTACGTACGGTATACGCCTTGGTGACCCGCGGTTGGCGCATCATGGCTCTGCTTCATGATTTCCATTCGGTACTCGCGCGGAATACAGAGTTTCCATCCGTCGCTGCTATCTTTGTCCGGCTGCCGCCGCCTGGACCATACGTGACGGTAAAGCAGTCCGCTGCGTACTGTGTAATCGGGGTACTTTGCAGGAGTCTGAGAGATGCCCCTCTTTATTTTTCGTACCCAGTTGTCGTCTGGAATACGGTCGCTAGTCGTCGCCACTGGATCTCCTAGCTCTGACCTATTGTCCTCGCCTTTCTCGCTCGGTATAGAGCGAGATAGTGCATCTGGCACGACATTCAACTTGCCGCGCCTGTACTTGATGATCAAGTTAAATTGCTGCATCTCCATAATCCACCGCGCCAAGCGTCCGGAAGGATTAGGGATGGCCCGCAGCCATGTCAACGACTGGTGATCGGTAATCACCGTTGTCTCGTACCCCTCGATATAGGGCCGAAATTTGCGGAGGGCGAAAATTACCGCCAGGCATTCCTTTTCGGTAACGCTATAACGTGCCTCGGCTCCCTTCAGTCCGCGGCTCGCGTAGGCGATTACCTTCTCCTCACCGCCAATCTCCTGCGTCAGTACGGCGCCTAGCCCGTAATCTGAGGCATCCGTTTGGAGTTGGAACGGTAACTCAAAATGCGGGTACGTTAATACCGGCGATTTGGTGAGTGTTGCTTTTATTTTGTTAAAAGCAGCCTCCTCTTCTTTACCCCACTGCCACTTGGTGTTCGTCCTCAACAGGCGGTGTAGCGGGGTTGCTAAGTCCGCGAAATTGGGGACAAAGCGCCTGTACCAGGATGCCAAGCCTAAAAAGCTACGTAGCTTTTTTATCCGCTGAGGGGTTGGAAAATCTACCACAGCCCGGATTGTTTCGGGGTCTGTCTGTAGGCCTTGCTCCGTCACTATGTGACCTAAGTATCTCAACTCGGACTTGAGGAATTGACACTTTTCCACGTTGATGATCAGGCCAGCCTCCCTCAACCGCTTAAAAACCTCCGCAAGGTTTTGAATATGTTCTTCCAGTGTTTCTCCCAACACTATAACATCATCCAAGTAGGCAAAAGCGTTGGGTTCGAGCTTCGGCCCTATTACACGGTCCAATAGCCGCTGAAACGTCGCGCCCGCCGAATGTAGGCCGAACGGCATGACTTTGAATTGAAATAGGCCTCTACCGGGAACGGTGAAGGCCGTTAACGGCTTACTCGCCTCGTCCAAGGGTACTTGCCAATATCCATTTTTCAAATCGATAGACGATATGTACCGGGCCTTACGGAGCCGGTCTAAAATTCCCGTCATATTTGGGAGTGGATAAGCATCCCTATGCGTTATTTCGTTCATTTTCCGGAAGTCAATACAAAATCGTAACTTTCCGTTCGACTTCCTAACTAGCACAATCGGCGAACTCCATGCGCTACTGCTTGGTTCAATGACCTGTTGTGACAGCATCTCATTGACCTCCTTGTCGATCACCTCTTGCATCGCAGGGTTGCGAGGGTAGGGGCGTTGGCGGAAGGGTTCCGCGCCGTCCTTTAGCTTTATCCGGTGGGATAACATATGAGTCATACCGGGTATGTTCTCAAATTTTTTCAGTTCCGCTGCTAGGAACTCATCAAAACGCACTCGTTCTGATATTGTTGCTGCCGCCTTCCCTGACCTGGAAGTGGGTAGCTGCATCCTCCTCTTGGGGATATCAATGCGGGCTCGCATCATTTTCAAGTGACTGAAACCTAGAATCATTTCCGACTCTAGTTCGTCACTTACCGCAACCCGTAGAAAAAACTCTTTTCCACAAATTTCCGCGGCTACTCTCAACTCCTCAGCGACAGGTAGCACCTCGCCGTTTATCAGAGTAGGTTGATGAGTGGCCGCCCGCGACTTACTGTTTCCAGCCGCCTTAATTTTCCTGGCTACGTTGGCCGAAATGTACGTCCATTCGGCTCCCGTATCGACCAGAGCGTTGAGTTCAACTCCTTTGAACCCAACTCGCATAAAAATGCGGTCGTCCTTCTTGCGGCGCCCTTCGCAGTGCGTCTGGATAGGGGCCATTCCGGTTTTCACCTTATCACGGCGCTCCGCCGGTGTCCGCGGGGGTTCCACCGCCTCGCGCGCGGTCGCGCGCGGTTCCCATTCAATTTCTCGAATGTCCGTGTGAATGTGAACTTTGTGCTCACGTAAAAACTGCATTCCGAAGAGCAAATCAGCGCCGAGTCCTTCCATGATAGTAGCGCTCAATGGGAGTACTATCTGGTCGATCGTGACGTCTGTCACTATTTTCCCTCTTAGCCGCGCCGCTGTCCCGTTGGCGAGGATCGCGCGGTGCTTCGCGGGTTCACTCCTCACGAGTCCTGTCTTTCGAAGACTCTCGAACGTTTCCGAGCTCACATAGTTCGACTCCGCGCCAGTATCTAGCAATGCTTGACACCTCTGGCCCGCTATGTAGGCGGTAATATACAACCGGTTATCATGGCTTAGTTCCGCGTCCAATTCTAACCGCCTTGTCGACCGCACCACCGCAGTCTCAGTAGACTTTTTTGTCTGCTTTCCACAATTACAGTCCTTCCGCGGTTTCCCGCATCGCCTACACGGAGCGTTGTCTGGGCAGTCTGATTTCCAATGCCCTGGTTTTCTACACTGCCAGCACACTGGTTCCGTGGTTTCAGGGATAGGTTTAACCTTGCCCTGGACCTTTTCAGCCTCTGCCTTGGGCCTTGTCGCCCGCGGCGGCTCCTCGATCTTACAATTTCGTACACCTTGCCGAAGTTGCTTTTCCTCGGACTTAATCTGCTCGTACTGCCGTGCTAAGCGTAACAGATCGTCCAACGTCCGTACATCCGTCTGGTGGATATACAATTTATATCGAGGTGAGAGGTTTCGATACAACCTCTGTATCCTACTCTCGTCCGAGTAGTCGCCTCTCCGCCTCATCAGGGTGAGTAAATCCTCGACATATTCGTCGATTGACTCGCCCTCGCGCTGTCTCCGCGCTAAAATCTGGTTGTCTAGGTCTTCATCGTACGTCAAAGGGTAGTATCTAGCCTTGAAGTCGTTCATGAAGTCGCCCCAGTTCCTCCATCTGTCTCTCTGGTTCCTCATCCACAAGGTGGATCGGCCCGCCAGCAGCTCGGGTAAGGCAACTAACAACTGATTGCCCTCCAACCCGTAAGCCTGCTGTAACTCGCGGAGTCTCTCAACAAAACTGGGCGCATCGCCCTGTCCGTTAAATGAGAGTTTCCAACTCCGGACCTTGTCGCATACCGCGCCCGGGTCCATGAATGAGTTGGAATCGGTCATTGCCCTTATCCCAAGTCTGGGAGTTCGGTCCGCTGTATCAGGATGCCTTTCTGATACAACATTTCTTGAGCCCGCTTCTCCCGCGGCGCTCCGGCTAGTCCCGGCCTCCTCGCCTATGACCTTAGGGTTGGTCGGCGGGGTTGTAGCCCTCCGGTGGTATTCAACAAGAATCCTCCGAATTTCCATCAGGGTACCTTCTGTTGGCAAATTGAGGAGTCTCAGTATGTTCACTGCCTCTTCTTTGCGCAACTTGTACACCCATGACACGCGTGGGTCATTTGCCGACTCCTGCACGTCTTCCGCGGCGGCTTCCGGCCTCCGCTCGTCCTCGGATTCGCTCCGCTCGGCACGCTCGCCGTGCTCACTCATCCTGACACTGTTGTCCTCGTTACCGGCCCCACGTTGGGCGCCAATTTATGAGGTGCAAAACCGTTACCTGGATTTTGACCTGATAATCCCGGTGTCGCTCCGGGCCAACCAGCTCGAGTCGGCGGGTGGTCGGGATAAGGCGACGAGTCCAACACTTCCTTTTGAGGCTCCCGCCGCGCTTGGGGTTGCCTCACCGGTTGGAAGTACCGTCGTTGGGCGCCGTTTAACTTTCCCGCTCGCCGCGTGGCGAATTCGGGATTCCGCGGCCGCGCGGACCGGCCGCGACCTAGCGAGGAGCAGTGTTTGCTCCCTCGCTGAGGCGTAAGAAGGAAGGGAGGGGTTTCCTGGGGATAGGGAAGGAAGGGCCGAAATATGGCTACTCCTGCCCCTTTACAGCGGAGGCGGCAGCCTCTGCTGCTGCGGGTAGGAAAATAGGGGTTTTGGGAAGGGAGTCGGGAAGGTACCCGGCCGGGAGAGGACGCCTCTGCCGCTTTCCAATGGGGGCGGAAGCTATTACCCCCTGCTGGTCTGTGGCCGGAGTTCCAGGCACTGCTAACCTTAGCCGTTCCTGGTTCTCCTGCCCTGTTAGGTAAAGTGAGGTGAGGGATGGAGGGTGACGAGGATGCGGCGGAGCACAAATCACCTGCCTGGTTAAAGCGCGGGTCTTTGTTCCTCTGCCGCGGGATAATAGGGACGACTGGTTGGGATCGGTACACCCCTGCCCAACACGAAGTCGGCCGGAATGGCTTGAGCTTTCCCAGTCGGGGAGAGAGGAGGAGAACGACAAACTCCGGCAGGTACACCTCTGCCGCGGAGGCGGCGGAGATTGCTTAGCCTTCTATCGGTCGGGGAATAAAGGAGATGACTCTACGACCGTGCGGAACAAATCTCCCTCGGCGCGACGTAGCCGCGGGCCGAGTCGAAATGATTCCTCACGACCGAGGTGGAAGGAAGGGTTTAGGAGGATGGCGGAGGGTCGCGGAGGTTATTATACCCACTGCGGATATCAGCGGGGGTATATTGGCCTCTGCGGACAGGAGGTTAATGGGATGAGGGATTCTAGGAGTAAAAGGAAATAGGGAAGGAACGGGATCGCGTTCGAAACCACGAACCGTTTGGAAATTGAGAATTCCCAAACCCACGTTCACGGATTGCGATAATCCGTGACCCGCGCCGCGACCACCACTTCAGGATTCAGTACTCGCTCGTACTTCGTCCTGACCGAACTAACACACGTCACTCCGCGCACAAGTTCGAACTATCGGCCTAGTGAGTTCAATTTTCACCACGTGAAAATTGACTGCAGTACAGCTCCTGCTTCACGACCGATCAACTCGAGGACTTCAGGAAGGAGTTTTTTTTCTCACTGACTCGCTTGTCAGCAGACCCATTCCCCGATGGCTAAGGAACTGGTGGGGGAGGCCTCGGCGCAGTAGTGAGCACTCCACCGGTCTAGATCGTTATCAACGTTCTATGACTTGACCGGTGGCTGCTCCTCTCTACTTGGCCGGGCGCCCCAACAATAATTAATTAAATAATTAATCATTTAATTAATTATCCGGCCGTCACGGCTTTGCCACGTGACAAGATGGAGGAGGAGGAGGAGGTGAAGGAGAGGAGGAGGAGGAGAATGAGAAGAAGATGGATGAGGAGAAAAAGGAAAAAGAAGGATGAGAAGAAAAATGATTTTAAAATGAGCAAGAGGAGGAAAATGAGGACGACGAGCAGGAGAAGAAGGAAGATGAGCAGGAGGAGGAGCAGGAGAAGAAGGAGGAGGAGGAGGAGGACGAGCAGGAGGAGGAGGACGAGCAGGAGGAGCAAGAGGAGCAGGAGGAGGAGGAGCAAGAGGAAAAGGAGGACGAGCAAGAGGAGGAGGAGGAGCAAGACGAGGAGGAGGAGCAAGACGAGAAGGAGGTGGAGGAGCAAGAGGAGAAGGAGGTGGAGGACGAGCAGGAGGAGAAGGAGGAGGATGAGCAGGAGGAGGAGGAGAAGGAGCAAGAGGAGAGGAGGAGGAGGACAAGCAGGAGGAGGACAAGCAGGAGGAGAAGGAGGAGGACGAGCCGGAGAAGGAGGAGGAGGAGAAGGAGCAAGAGGAGAAGGAGGAGGAGGACGAGCAGAAGCAGGAGGAGAAGGAGGAAGAGGAGAAGGAGAAGCAAGAGGAGAAGGAGGAGCAAGAGGAGAAGGAGGAGCAGGAGGAGCAGGAGGAGGAGAAGGAGGAGCAGGAGGAGGAGGAGGAGCAAGAGGAGAAGGAGGAGGAGGAGGACGAGCAGGAGGAGAAGGAAGAGGAGGAGGCGGACGAGCAGGAGGAGGAGGACGAGCAAGAGGAGCAAGAGGAGGAGGAGGAGGAGGAGGAGGAGGAGGAGGAGCAGGAGAAGAAGAAAAGGAGAAGAGGAATGAGGAGAAGAAGAGGGATAAAAAAGAAAAATACTAGTGAATTTTGTAGATGGGCATTACACTTTCTAGAAATCCAGATTTAATTGAATCGGGCAAACTGCTAGTAGAAAGATAAAGATGAAGTATGTTTACGAGAGTGAATGAGTGTATGTTTACGAAAGAGAGAGTGAGTGTGTCAGAGTGAGTAAGAGAGAGAGAGAGAGAGATAGAGTGAGAGAGAGAGAGAGAGAATGTAAGTGGGTGATTGAGTAAGAGAGAGAGAGAGAGTGTAAGAGAGTGAGTGAGTGAGAGAGAGAGAAATAGCTCGTCTGGTATGTATTATCGCGGTGATTGGGTCCTATCCGTTATCACGTCCTGAGCCAACTACAATTTTGTGAGTGGCCTCTTCTCAAGATCACTGCTTCGACTAAAACTTTCGACACACTCGAATACTAGAGTCACAGCTGTCTGAAATAAATTTCTGAGACACACAGAGACGTGCAGCACACTCCTCTAATGGAATCCTCTTTTGTCAGAAAAAAAAACACAAGAATAAAACATTGGAAAGCCATCAATACAAATGGATGAAGACTATCAAGAATTTAATTTATTACTACTTGTCTCTGAATGAACTTGTATATTTTTCATTTGCAGAGTGGAAGAAAATTCTTGGACCAACACGTAAAAAGCATTAGTACAGTGGAAGGGTCAACCGTACATTATAAGGCTGAGTGACAGAATGAAATAGCACACAGTTTCAAGAACTTCTAATAAAAACAGAACATTAGAATATAAAATCACAATAAAATATTAGACTATAATAAAATATAAAATTTTTAAATAATTGTGTAATCAAGAAACAATAATACTTTACACGATTTTCCGATTGTTTCAAAAGTATTTATCATATAAAAAATAAAAATTAAGATAATTACTGGTTTGCATCCTGTTTCTATGGCATTGGGAACAATAATATTATTTACAACTTACAATATTATGAAAGACATCGAAAAATTGAATTTCTACAAGAAGGTAGATCCAAATTAATAGGATATGACACTAAATAATAGGTACTTTAAGGTCATAATACTACTACTGTGTAAAGGTGGGAGTGGAGCTTAGGCTTCGTTTCGGTAGGCTTGGCTTATAATTATACAACTCTGTTAGCTCAGTGAGGAGAGTAGTCGCAACCTACCTCACTCCTCGTTTGCGTCGTACGCTCTTTGGACCAAAACATAATGTTGAGGTCTGAAGGTTCATCTACAGTCGAAATCGGCTAAGTCATTATACATGCATACATCATAAGTTATCGATGTGAAATGATAATATAAAAGCATGTCTGAATTTTGCTGGAGTTGAAGAAGTTTTCTTAAAAATATACTACCTTGTGCTTTCATAGAGTTAAATAAATACGTTTGAAACCATCTATAAAATATATTTTTCCTACAGTGACCCGAAAAAGTGCCTATTTTTGCACTAACTGTAGCACGCAAAATAGTCTATTCCTGCTCCAGTGCGAGAAAGTAAATTACAGTGCGGGAAAGTACTTTTCCGCACTCCAAATTTGCAACCTAACAACAAAAAATAGTGAGCATGTAATACGCAGGTTCCTTATTCTGCATTAAAAAATAGGTTGGCTACTCTGCTTCAGCTGTGAAATAGTTGTTGCAGTTGTTGTTGATGAAATCGATTTGATTCGAAGATAGGTTATGTGAGGAATTTTCAGGTTATGTATGCCCTGTTTTGTTCTGTTTGAATTACTTTATACATTACTGTAGGAAAAATTTAATGTGTAATTCGAGCGCAAAGTATTGTTTCTGCACTCGAGAAACTTTTTTCACTCGCCTTTGGCTCGTGAAAAAAACTGTTTCTCTCGATGCAGAAAAACGCTGCTTTGCACTCTAGTTACACAAATAGCTATTTTTAAACATATTCTTCACCTTCTTCCATCCTCGGCCTAGACAGAAGTGCCTGATTCCGGTCTCAAGCCCCTTTTCAATTTGAAATTAATTGATTAGAATTTATTTACTTTATCCATAAAAATTTATCATCAAATTAATTATTTACAATCTTTTCCAGGACCTACCAACATTTCAATATCTTAACTGACTTCAAACAGCATATAATGACATCATAATTACGTTTTGATTAAAATTTTAGTTTGTCGTTTTCAAAGTGAACTTCTAAATTAATATTCTTGTTTTTGAAAGAATCAGTAATTTTACTTTGAAGTGAAACTTCTAGTTATACTTGGTCCTAACCTAAAATTTGGATTTTTTTGTAGAAAATTTGTAAAGAAAGCAGCAGTGGGCTGTGCCTGTTGTATCTTAGCTTGTGTTTTTGTAGTGAATGAATAAATGAACGATTAAAAAGCAATATATAAAAATATATAACAAGAAATCAACAACTGCACATAAAATAGTAAAAATATTGATGAATGATAAAATATGAACTATGATACATCTACAATCTATTGCTTCCGCGTCAAAATTCTGATACACCGAATATTATAGCAAGCAGGGAAGTGATAGCCGAGCCATAGCAGACATCTATTCAGATTAGATAAGCAACGCTCTCCTTTGTCCTCTCTGTAAGGGTGACCGATTGGATTGGCCAGCAAAAAAACTCTGTTTTCTGCTGTAAAATCACTTCCCGGTGGTTCGGAACCCGTCTAAAATTGTAAGTCCACAATGTTTCCAATAACATGGCTCAAGCGGCGAGAGGTGGAACTACCCGTAATCCATTTACTTTTACTTACCGAATACTATGGTGTGCAATATATACAACTTATTGTTTCGGGTATCATTGACACCATTAATAATCAAAAATTGTCACGTATTGAAATATTATTTGACATTTCCTTCTTCCTAATAAGACTGAAATTTATCAATGAGTTGCACAGAGTTGAATAATTGAGGTGCTATCAAATTACGACCACCACAGCAGAGTGCGCTCTGTAATCTGATATCACTTTGTTGCAATAATAAACAATAGCCTTCTGCCTACGGCACGATTATCATTGGGAGGTTTAATACTGCTCGCCTAAGCCTAAAGCCTTAATAAAACACTAAATCATTGATAAATATCAAAGAAAAGTTTTCGATCAATCACCGTGCTTCAACGACTCGATGTTATACGATTCATTATCACTTACCTGGTGGTTCGGAACCCACCTAAAACAGTAGGGCCACCATGCTCTCCATAAAATGGCTCAAACAGCGAGGAGGAACTACCCGTTTGGGTCTCCCACCAATAAAAGCCACAATGAGCATTCAAAAATGGCTGAATATTAAATGAAATTGTTAGTGTCAGTTGAAGTAGATTTTAAAACGAAAAACTAACACATAAGAAAAAAAATGCTAAGCAAAATTGATTTTAGCTACTATAATTATTTCTGAATGACATTCATCAAAAATATGTTTTGTATTAATATGTAGAATCTTGCTGTGCAGAACTGACCTTTTTTCAATTGCGGCGGACGCGTTTCGAACTATGTGGTTCTTCTTCTTGCAGACGCAGTCTTCAACCAAGCGCCGAAGAATAACCACATAGTTCAAAACGCGTCCGCCGCGACTCAAAAAAGGCCAGTTCTGCACAGCAAGATTCAACATATATTAATAGAAATACTGCAGTTCACGAGAATGGATATTCACAACAATTAATATGTTTTGACTTCACATCTTCTATATAGATTTCTAGAAGACATTTCAAGTTTTGGATGATGACCAGCGAGCTGCTTGATAATTTCAAGTATTTTATTTATTTTTTAATTATATATATTATATATAGAATTATATATAGATATATAGAACAGCTGACGGCCTAGAACCAAGCCGTGGTAGTGTGCTTTTATTTATTTTATTTTTGTCTATGTAATGAAGATTATTGAATAAAGCGCGATTATATCTATCTATAAAAGAAAAAAAAGTATATATATACACTTGCTCTAATATTATAATACTGTATCCAATGAGGCAGGTCTTGGCAATTGATCGAGTCGCCGAATGGACTCGCATTTGGGGGGGGGGGGTTCTGGGGGTTTGGGGCTACCCCTCCCCCCCACAGGACACCAAATCGGGTCACTTGATATGGGGGTAGACTAGTGGACAGGTGCTATTGAACCCTTCGAAGGATAGGTACAATCAACCCTTCCCCCTACTACCAGCCAATCCATCGCCCACATAGATTTTGACCACTTTCAGTTTCTTCTTCCTCATCCGCTTCACCATCTTCTTTTTCTTCTTCTTGAACAGCTTGTGCTTTCAAGTACTTTATAATTGTATACATAGTACCATAGCCGATTTCGACTGGAGGTGATTCTTTAGACCTCAACATTATGTTTTGGTTCAAAACACGTACTACGCAAACGAGGTGTGAGTGAGCTAGGTTACGATTACTTTCCTCATTGAGCTAACAGAGTTGTAACTACAGTTGAGGAACCATTAAGTGACAGTTAAGTAAACTATTTGCCTGTTTAAAACGATTTATTTAATTGACAAAGTACATGAAAAGAGACAAATGGAGAGGCATCATACGATAGCTGGCAGCAGACTGACTAAAAGACAATGAAATGCTCGCTAATACAAAAATACAAGTTCAGCAGAATAAGTGAATACAATACAAGTTTAGGAAGGGGTTGTGTAACTTATAACAAGCCTAACAAGCCCACCGAAACAAGTTCTGAAGCCCTATGTTCAACAGTCCATTCTCACCTTTACGCAGGGTCTGACTGCACAGGTGAGTGCGTATACTGTCCAGCACACCTCTGAGCTGGTTCCTGCGTTAAAGCGTTCAAGCCATCATTCGTTTAATTATAAAGATTGAATGCCAATTTTCAAACTCTAATATTATTATTCTTTCTTCTCCAACTTTACTAGTGGTATAGTTTTTTCTTTCAATTTACTTTAGAGAGTTAGGCACCCTACCTAATTTATCACAAAAAATACAAATTTTGATGTATTTAACAAATTACTAATTCTCTCTAGTAGGCTATACTGTTATACTGTAATCTCACTTCATTTTTTAGTTTTTATTGACGAAGCCTATTGTACTGTAAAATGTATTTTATGGCCAATTTATATTCTTGTACAAAATTGCTTTATTATATTTGATTCAATCAGATTTCCAACCTCAACCTTATGAGTTATCAACTAAGATGAACTTTCTGATAAAGCCTGAGTATTACACTAGACGCCATTTTCTGCTGGATGATGCCCACATCCTTCCTATAGCTTTTTTTTAAAGTATGAGACCTGTTCGTGGGTAATGGTTGGGATGATGGTGATTGATGAGTTGGACCTACAGTTTTAGGTGTCCCGAAGCTTCAGGAAATGATTTTACAACAGAAAACTAAATCTTTTTTGCTGGCCGATCCGATCGGTCACCCTTACAGAGAGGGCACAGGAGTGCGTAGCTTATCTAATCTGATAGAACATCTATTGTCCCTAATTTATTATCCTTTAATTATAAAATGTATCATCTTTTATCCCTCATACATGATTCATCGTTCCTAAGCTACTTAAAAAAATCAACCGTAAATGGACTTTTTCAAAAAAAAATATTTTTAATAATTACATTAATGTTCTTATATTTATGTCACCTTAAATACTTGTACTCAATATTATTTCTCGACTTGTGTTTAATGTAACTTCATTTGTTAGTACTGAGACGGTGACAGTGATTATTTTGATTTTGATTATATTGCATTTTTACATGTATTGTATTGACGTTTACAGAACATTCGATGTAATGTACGTGCGAAAAATGAAGTTATTATTATTACTTCATTACATTTTTCTCCAAGAAATACGTTTAATTTCTACTCACAAATAGACGATCTCACATGCCCAGTAGTTCAATTCAGAGTGTCTTTTTCATTGAGATGACCTGTAGACTGAAGATCTATTTTCACGGTATAATCTGCAACCAAAAATCACCACAGCAATCAACAAACTTCAATGAATGAACAATTGAATAAATAAATGAATGAATAATGAATAGATGAATGAGTCTGCACTAAAAACCAGGAAATTCACGCAGTTTTGTTTGTCTACAAGCTATGACTAATCGGTCTGAGTATTGAGCTTTCAACACAAATTGTTTAAATGTTGAATTTATTCAAGCAAGCGTACGCGGCCCGACACAATAACCAATTATCGAAAGACAATCATTTTTGCTGTGTGCAGACTTTGGACCTTGACAATAACTTTGAAACAGCATAAAGTTGTTGTCAGACTGTTTGTCATACAGTGAAAAAAGTTTCAGACTTTTGCTAATTGTTTCAAATATTTGCAAATAGACTAATTGCACACAGTCGTTGCGAGTGAGACCTTGTTAAATAAAGTTCAAGCCAATATCGTGCGCGTATATATGGCTGAAACCCGTACAAGTAGTTTCACCTCGCCGTTTAGCCATATTATTAATAATATGGTGGATTTAGGTGGTTTCCGAATTACCGGGTCAAATAATAATAATAATAATAATTACAATAATAATGCTCAACACGGTATCCATGGTTAGGGCATTTCGTAATTTAACAGTCTGATATTGCATCAAAGTCTTGCCAAAGGCTGACTTTGACAGCCATACTCACATTGTTTGTGATTAATAATAATAATAATAATAATAATAATACGTGAATTTTTGAGCGAACTTTTAAATCGATAGTCTTCAAGTGAAAAAGATCAATTTATAATTTCTAGTGCAAATATAAATAAAAATATAAATTTCAAATGTTAATATAAATTGTTAGAGTCAATTAACCTTAATGTTTTAGAGTTTAGACAATATAGCTTAATCAAAATTTGTGAAGAGAATAGTTTTGGACTTTGTAAGTTGCATCTTCACTTAATTTATATTCTGCCTATTAATAAATAACTAACTAACTATTGAACCTTTCCAATTACTGCAGTCGCAATCTATACAATTAATTGCAATATTATAAAATATTTGTTGAGTAAAGATGGAATAGACAGAGGAGTCCTAAGGTTCAGTCAAATACATATTAAATACATATAAATATAACTAACACATATTTAAATACCCTAATTGTGGTAGTAACTAGTGAATAAGTTTGATAATATTGCACATAATTGATGATCTGACTTGCCTTATTATTCTCCATAACCGGAGTCTTCAAGACGTAAACACAACTTATTACGTATTTGAATTACAGAAACGTAGCAACCTTTTTGCAATATAGTAAAATACTTAAGCGTGGGCCTACTAGTACTTGTATTGCGGTAGGAAAATTATTATTTAGCAATATAGTCACGATTTTTCTGAAATAGGAAAGCCCAAGCCGTAGATGTAGACACAGCTAACTGAATAATAATCAATCGAGACGGCCTAGAAGCAATAATTGATATTTCAACACACACCTCGGCTACAAATATAGGCACATGTATTTGGATAATTGCAGTAGAAATAGAAAAAGGATAATATTGAAAGAATAACATTGTGGGCGAACAGATCTGTTACGGAAAATGTAGCCAAGAATTACTTAAAGATCTAGAGCAAACTTTTTTGTCGTTCGAATACTATTTTTCATTTTTGTTATAATTGACCGAACGAAGAGAGTTCTTTGTTTCAAGTCGACCGTTTTGCATTTCTCTGTTTGTGAACACCTGTCAGTAAAACCTGAGCACGCTTTTAAAAGTACTTTTCCTACAACTGCTCGTAAAGTAGTTCTTTACGTACTGAAAACTAATTGTAAAATACCTCTTTACTGCTCCGCAAGCGGTAAAGTAATTTACGCTCGCCAGCTGTTTTTTTACGTTTCTGTTTTGATTTTGATGTCATCTCATTGGTGGATCATGGAATCTGTGAAATTCACATAACCTCATCAATGGCGAATGCTAACCAAATCCGCGCATGGTCTGTGATGTTACAAACTACAAGCTTCTATTGTGTTGGAATCCAGAACTGCAGTTTTAGGAAAAATATTGTATGCAATTCGCGCGTGAAGCTTCTTTATCGCTCTCGCAAAATTACTGCGCTCCGCTACGCGTCGCGCAGTAAATGTTTTGGCTCGAGCGATTATAAAGTCGCGCTTCACGCTCTTAATACATAAATAACTATTCCCGCACTGGTGCAGGAATAGACTATTTTGCATGCTATAGTTAGTGCAAAAATAGGCACTTTTTCGGGTCACTGTAGGAAAAAAAAGTTACACTGAAAACTCTGTTCATTTCCAGAGAAAAAACTGAATACAATTTTATAAACAAGCAATCACAAAATAAATATTTGACCGAACGAAGAGAGGTCTCTGTTTCAAGTCAACCGTTCTGCACTTGTCTGTTTGTAATGCATTTACGGCTAAACGTGTGGACCAAATTCTAAGAAATTTTGCATGGCTCTTCCTTCAAGGAATGTCCAGCGATGTGTAAGGATTTTCAAAATCTGCTTACACTTGAAGGATATTTAAAAGGAAAGACACTCAGGCCTTCTTCCATAGGAAACATATGATTTTTACATATCTTCTTTTGCCCCTCTACTTCTTCTCCACCATCTTTTCCCCTTCTACTTCCTCTTTTTTCTTTTTCTACTTCTTCTCTTTTCCCCATGTCCTTTTTTCTCTTTTCCCTTCTTTTTCTTCTGCTTCTCCACCATTTTCGTCTTTTTCATCTTCTCTTTCTTTTCTTTTACTCTTTTTTCATTCACTTTCTTCTTTTTTCTTCTCCTTCTCCTTCTCTTTCCCCTTCTTCTTAATTTTTCTCCTCATTCCTCATCCTCTCCTCCTCCAATTCCTTATTTACCAGATGTTTCGACGACAGACAACAGCAAGTACCAGTTTATTATACAGGATTTTTTAATCATAGCCTCAAAATAGTCATACATTACGTTTCAGGTACAATCATGGACACTTATAATAGCATTTAATAAAGTAAAAATAAGAGAAAAAACAAGAGAAAAATTAATACCTTGAAGCGAAAGTCTGACACTTGAATAAATTACTATTCAGCAGATGTGATTCATACTTCTTATCAGTCCACATATGCAGTCACTAGAAAAGGCGAATTGCAATTAAACGCAGGAGTTGAATTGGCAAAAACGTTCAGAAACACAGCGCAGCGCATGCTGTCTTGTTACGGGGTCTTTTTCAATATTAGCTGCCAGCATCCAACACTGGCAATAAATTATTCCAACACAAGCCAGTAATTATAAGACCTGCTACAACTTTTCATATCACAGCTAAATAACAATTTCAAATCGACACAAACATATTATTATAGTTGGCAAATGACATGCAAATTACTCATTTAACGTTAGTCAGTTTTGTAGTGGCTAATCTGGTGGCAATACAGATTTGAAAACAACAATAAGGACCAAGATTAACTTGCGGTCATGAGCTCATTTTCGGGAATAAGTAAACAACTTGGAAGATTTGCAATAACTGAAATCTCCAACATAGCCATACAATTTTTAAGGACCGAACAGGGCCTCACTGAAATCGTACTTTTATCAGTTCGTATTTGTCCTAGCGCTTGAAATAAAGATTCTACACTCTCGAAACTTGGTATATAGCTTCCTCATAGTCCATGTGAGATCGCTATTGATTTTGGAATTTGGGGTATATGTAAATCAGGTCTAATATAAAAAGAATCATGTTATGATGTAAAACAGATTTCCACTATTGGTTGTAAATTAGTTCAGGCTCATGCTTAGCCCAATTATCAACTTTATTTTTTTACAGTGCAAGCGTTGAAGCTTTAATTTTTGTGTTGGAATATTTTCTTAAATTAATTTGAATCGTCTAATTAAAAAAAAACAAAAAAAAAACTGAGAAAATATTGATGCATGATATGAGATGTTGAACAAGAACAACAAGAAGTCATTTTAAAAATAATGCCTGGTTTTTCAGTCGTTTAGTAAATCATTCAGTACATATTGATTCAATAGCGGCCCTAAGGTTTGTTTCACACCTACCCGACAGTCAGGTAACCGGTGTAGTTGTATCTACGATTTCAACACTCGGGTGTGAAGCACTCCATGTACGATACAACGTCCCTACAAACCCGAACCCAAACCACTCCATGTACGATACAACGTCCCTACAAACACGAACCCAAACCCGACTGCCAGGTTTGTGTGAAACAAGCCTTAGGACCGCTATTTAATCAATAGCTACTGAATAATTTACTGAACAACTGAGAAATCGGACATAAGTCAGATTAATTTTGTTTGAATAAAATTGCAAAGTACTGCGACTGATGATCTAAATATAATGATGCATGTCTTCTACTCATGGGCTTTCCAATTGCCACTAATAAGAAATAGAAAGCAGGTTCACATCATTCAATGAAGTCTGAATTGATTCTTATCAACAAAACACTCGAATTCAACATCATCCCAGTTATATAAGTCTTATCTATTGCCTAAAATCTATAACAAGTCTACTAATTGATGTTTCTCGTAGAACGTACTAAATTAAGTATCTTGTTAAGCAAGAGTATGTGTGAAACTATCAACATTAACTTGTAACACCATTAACTATTTATGTTGTTTATAAGAAATTTTCAACTGTTGAGTGCACGTTGGAAGAGTACAATCATCAAATGTATACATTAGAGAAATTAAAAATTAAAAACCAAAAAATAATAAATCACTTCTAGTTTGAACATTGAAATAATCAATTTCTTCAACAATAATAATGTAAAACGATTGCTGTACACCTGTTTCATAACAAATTAGAAACTAAAATCTAAAATCTTTTGGAAGTTTCTACATGCAAATATTTTAAAATTGCAATATGTAAATTCATCATTAATGTACAGCCTAATAAATGTACTGTAGTATTCATATAACTTGGCAGCGTGTAGCAGATGGGACATGCTACATATGAACCCAGCATACTGCTGCCAATTTATATGAAAACTACAGTAGAGTTGTTTGTTGCAAAAGATTATAGATATATTATCACACTTAGGAGTTGCTTGCATAAAATTGTATCTAAAAATAAATATAAATATTAAAAAAAAAATGTATCTATAACGGTTCACATTGTCAGAATTGAATATGCTGTATGTTATTTTAAGAAAAGGAATAAATTTGATTTAAAAAAAATTGAGGCACAGTTAATTAATTACAATAATAATAATACGCGTATGGCTTCTATTGGTGGGGAGACCCTTACGGGTAGTTCCACCTCACCATTTGAGGCATGTTATGAAGAAAATAGTGGACCTACCATCTTAGGTGGGTTCCGAACCACCGGGTAGAAACAGTTCAAACTAAACTCAGACTATTTCATACACATGCTCAAATTTCTTTTTCAAAGTTTTGAATAATGTAGCTGTCAAAATTTATGAAATTTATAATTTTTGAAGAAAGCAGTTTAGGACTATCTAGGGTCTGTTAAAAGGTTAAGTGTAAGAGAGGGCCGGCTGCGCTCTAACTTCGCCCTCCCAGGAAAATAATAAAGGCAGTCAATCAAAACAAATCAATTAAATCTGTTGCATCTTGGATTGTAATTTTGTCTCAATAAATGCCTAAAAATAAATGTGTCTATAAAGGTGCAGTTCATTCTTATTTCTATCACAAACTCCAACATTTCAGACAACCTTACTACATGCTCAAAATGGGTCCAAATTATAGAATAAATACATACATGCAACGCAAAGTATATTTATATATAGACAGAATAACAATGAAGTGAAGATGCAACAGACAAAGTTCAAAACTACTCTATTCACAAATTTCTACTAAGCTGTATTGTCCAAAACATAGAGGTTAATTTACACTAAAAATTCATATTTATAAACTTCACTCCAAAAAAATAAAATGTATATATTTTTTTAACTAAAAGGCCATTAATTATATATTCTAATATCAAAACTGACACTGTATTTCTATCTAATGTATGATTTTCACTCACTTATACTGGAGGGATGCATTTCACTGATAATAATAATAAGCGTATGGAGTTTAATGGTGGGGAGACCCTTACGGGTAGTTCCACCTCGCCGTTTGAGCCATGTTACTGATGAAGCTTCCCTTTAGAAGTAAAATGCATCCCTCCAGTATCTCCAGTACAAGTGAGTGAAAATCGTATATTAAATAGAAAAATACAGTGTCAGTTTTGATATTAGATTGTTCATTAAGTATTTCGTCATGGGAAACATCACAAATTACTGTCACACTTTTTCATACACACTAAGGGCGATGCCACACTGAGCAAGGGGACTAGAGACAAGTACGTTTCACACGAGCAGGAAACAACGAATATAGTCAGATATGTTCGAGTGATACTCATATATATATATATATATATATATATATATATATATATATATATATATATAATATACTTATATATATACTCACTTATCACCTTAGTCAACTCCTTGAAATTGATTTGTTTCTTCCCTCAATCAAGTTGTGTTGATCCGTGTGTGCGCTTCCATATGATTGTATAGAATAGAAAAAGTTGCGCAGTCTCTGTGTGCACTCATCCACTAACTGTCCACATTTTACTTTACGCTGCAGTGAACAGGTGAGGCATTGGGTCAGACTGGTCTCTCATAGTCAAGGTCAATTGACGTGGAAACTTTCATCGGACCTTTCATTCATTATTTTATCATTATTTGTTCTTATTTCTTGTCTCTACTCTATCATCTTTCACCTTTATTTATTCATTTATTTACTAGTAGTTCTGTGAACAGTAGACCTCACGCCCAAGAATAGAGTGCTTGCACTGCTCGAGTATGAACATACTCGAAGTACTCAATGATAATCAACATCACAAAATTAAACAATCATCAGACCTAAGCATTCATTCAATGTCTGTTTTTCACAAAAGTTCATTCTGACATCAACAAGGCTGTGTTTTCTATTTGCGAGACAGCTGATTGCTCAAATTAGATTTCAGATATCTGATGAATGAGTTTATAAAACAATATTAATTAAATTTGTATTTCCTTTAAATTTGGCGGCTCTGGTAGCGCAGTTAGTTGTGATAAGATCAGGCTCTGGCTGGCTTCGTTTCCTGCAGCCTTGGGTTCGAATCTCATTCAGCCATGGATGTTTCTCATCATTCACCTCATTACACACGCACAAGTCTACAGACTCATGTGGGCATCATCCGCAATAAAAAAACTTAATCACTTGTTATTATGCTTAATTGAAATATTAGAATTGATTTGTTTCTCTCTTAACTTTATTCATATGAAGGCTCAACCATATGAATAAGGGGCCCGAGGGATATCAATGAGTCTGATCCCAATTGCATATGATGGAGAAGCTCATTTAAAAAAAATCATACGTTCCTATTGAAGGCCTAAAAGCCTTACTGTTTCCTTTTAAATATCCTTTAATGCAAGCTAATTTCGAAAATCCTTACACATACATCTCTGCGCATTACTAAAAGGAACATTCATGCCAAATTTCAAAGAAATCGGTTCACGCGTTTACCAGTAAATGCGTTACAAACCATCAGACAGAATGCAAAACGGGCAACTTGGAACAGAGACCTCTCTTCGTTCAGTCAACAATAAACTCAACACATTCATCGATCCTTTTTATGACTGCTATAATAAAAAAAAGAAAAATAATAAAAAAACCTGTGAAATATCATGCCACTCAATTGATGACTAATTAGTAATCTAATATCAAAACTGACACTGTATTTCAATATTATTTTCACTCACTTATCGTATACTGGAGATACTGGAGGGATGCATTTCACTTCTAAAGAGAAGCATGGTCAGCCTCCTCTTTAGAAGTGAAATGCATCCCTCCAGTATCTCAAGTAAAACGTGAGTGAAAATAATATTGAAATACTGTGTCAGTTTTGATATTAGATTGTTCTTCAAGTATTTCGTCACGGAAAACATCACAGACTAATTATTCTCTAGCTAGTCATCTACTAAACTCCCTCTGTTACATCTAAGTATTTTCTATCTTCTTTTTTATTCATCCTTTTCTTTCAACTATATTTTACATGGCATACTTAAGTTTAACTTCAACCTAATTAAAGTAATTTCTTTCCCTCTAACAAATTATTTATTATTTTCTACTTTTTCCAATATCTTTGATTATTTATTCTCTTTCTTGTAATATATCTTTGATCATTTCTTCTCTCCTTATTATTGATTTATATATAAAAAATATTTTCAATCTTTTTTCGACAGTCTTGAAATTTGTATGTCATTAGAGGCTCTCAATTGGTTGTAGTGTGAGCTTCTGTATGTAAATAAATAAATTAGCTTGGAAATGATAGTGAGCAGCATTTGAAAAGGTAAGAGACGAGCAGATAATTTGCAGGTAGATAATACAGAAAAAGGCCGGATATAGACGCGCGATTTGTAAACAGAATTTTCCACGCAAGTGCCTAGTAAGTAGAGGGCGTGTCACACAGCGACAAAGAATGGGCACAAAGGACAGCTTCACACAAACAACATTATTGAAGACCGGTGACAGAAACCTATGAGGTAGCAGAAGAGCACACTGGTCTCATTCCACTACAAGGTACCGTACAGTAAAAGGCGGGTTTCAAACTCGTGTTTCATACATCGTAACAGAACTGAATGCAACAAATGCAGGCTTCTTTAGTGCAGTAGCGGATTTAAGGGGGTGCTTCTGGGTTTGCAACAATTATTTGGTACGGTCCTTGATGAAAATAACTCAACTCAAGTAAATGCGTATGGCTTTTATTGGTGGGGACACCCTTACGGGAAATTCCCCCTCACAGCTTATTATAAACATTGAGAACCTACAATTTTAGTTGAGTTCCGAACAACCGGGAAGTGATTTTACAGCAGAGAACTGAGTCTGTTTTGCTGTATCCATTCGGTCAACCTTACAAAAGGCGCCCAGGAGAGCGTCGCTTATCTAATCTGATTGAACAGATACCTGCTACGTGTCACGGCTATCACTTAGAATAAGATTTATTTCCCAATTAAACAAAAATACATCAATTTAAATAAAGATATTAACTAAGATTCTAGACTATTTAGTTACCCATATTTCGACCCAGCAAAGCATAGCTTGAGCGCCAGACCGACCAAGGAAACATAAAATAGTAAAAATCACTACAGCTACAATATAAGAAATAATAAAATAAGTATAAGTAAAAAATAAGGACAGATAATAAATACAAATAACACATATAAGATCAAGTAACTAGATTAAATTTCCTATTTTAAAGAAGATATTCTCTTTCTACAATTTTAAAAATAGATGACTTCCCTGCTAAAACTAGATGAAACATTAGTTTATTGATGCACTCACACTGATTTATTGTATAAAATAGAATACTGTATTGGAATTATAGGTAAAGTGAATCAAGTCTATGGTGTGTGTGTCAATCACTTCCATATTAGATTTATATTCAGTTGAACCAAAAAACGGGGGTTTAAAAAAAATGTTACCGATATTTTCAATTAAAGCTGCGCATAAATCGTCTTTTTAATGCGACATTTTTGAAAGATTGATCTGATTTAGGCTTAAAATATTATAGTCATCATACTTGATGATCCTCAAAAAAATGACAGCATGTCTTTCGAACTTAGTGTGAATAGCGGTCGCTGTAACACAGATTCGATTCCATCACATTCGTAGCGCTACATGAGCAGAATAATAATACCTGATAATAATATGGCTGCCGACAATAAGTTAGTTCGAGATTTCATCAGCGCATGATATCATCTTATTCATAACAGAAATCATTGAATATTCTACAACCGTTCACGCCGCCACACCAGCTAAAGAATTCCTGGATTTCTTGTTCCATGACGAACTGCGTTGTTAATATTAACTTTTCAAGTGAATTCAACGACTTGCAGTCAAATTTTTATTAAAATAAATAGTATTTCACTTACTTCTGTAGGCCTAAGGCTTTCGAGTTGTTAAAACCCATCTTCAAGGCATCCTAAATATCGATGTTGGTTTGTTGGTTAGAAGAACTGTGGTTTCTGTATAATGTGGTCAAAAAGTTAGTGTGATTTAAAATTTAACTGTTCGTTGAGGATGCTTTGTTTATTGTGTGTGGTGTGTTACAATTTCAAATTGTTCCAAGGTGTTGAGTTCGTGTACTTTAGATTTTATATATAGAATGTGTAAGTTGGTAGTGATGTCAGTAAAAGTGTGTCCAGTTTGAATGATATGGTCTGCAAAAGTCCATTCTGTTTTTGTATGTAAAGCTTGTAAATGTTTCTTGTAGCGTTGTTTGAATGTGCGGTCTGTTTGTCCTATGTAAAATTTGTTACAGTCAGAGCTGTTCAGTTTGTAGATCCCTGGGAGATCGTGTGTGTTCATTGTGGTTTTTGGTGCGAGTGCATTTTGGTTTTTGTTCTGAATGCGATGGTATGACCAGCTTTTTTGAAGATTTAATGTATTTTCGTTGATTTAAGATTTTGAAGGGTTAATGTATGTCATTGTGATGTATTTTTTGTTGGTGTTTTGTTTTTTGGTTATTATTTTATGGTTGAGTTTGTCAATTAGGTCGTGTTTGTAGCCGTTTTCTTGTGCTAGGTATTTTATTGTGTTTAGTTCAGTGTTGTAATTTTCGGTAGATAGTGGTGTGTTGTTCAGTCTGTGTAGATTTGATCTGAATGCTGAGTGTTTGTGTTGTGTTGGATGATTGGATGTGCTGTGTATTAGGGTATCTGTCATTGTCGGTTTTCTGTAAATGTTGAAGCTGTGTTTTCAGTGTTCACAGTTCTTCTAACCAACAAACCAACATCGATATTTAGGATGCCTTGAAGATGGGTTTTAACAACTCGAAAAAGTTCGGCCTACAAAAGTAAGTGAAATACTACTTATTTTAATAGAAATTCGAATGCAAGTCGTTGAATTCACTTGAAAAGTTAAAGAATTCCTTCTGGATGCGGGGTCATCAGCAATTTATACAGCTTTGTATCAATCTGACTGTTCGAAACCCAACTAAAACTGCACGTCCAGCCACCAAAACAGTTAGCGAGAGAGATCCAATGGTGAATGGGGTAATATTTAATAAACTCCCTAGAACTATTAAAGCACTCCATGGAAGGAAGTTCCAAGTAAAGCTCAGGGAATTCATGGTTCAGAAATACCTTTATAGCTTATGAGAGTTCTGAAAATTGTTATGTGGGTGACTATTTTGACAATTACTTGTTTTGTTATAGCTTTTGGCAACCAATGAATTCTAGTGATAGCACTGTATTTATCTGTTTTTATTATTGTTAAAATTTCGCTGTTACTTTTATAAGATATTGTTGTAGTTATTTTTACAGTATTGTACGCATTTTGAAAACATAGTTGATACGTTTTGTATTTTCTGACGTTTCTAAATTTGTATTGTTACAAAATATGGAAATAAAAACATATTATGATTATTATTACGCACGCACAAGTCTCAAAAACCTATGTGGGCTTCATCCTCAAAACATATAAGCATCTACAACGTATTCAAACACTAGCAGGTTGCCCGATTCAATTGAATCTGGATTTCTAGAATGTGTAGTAACCTATCTACAAATTGAATTTAATAGGATCTATTTTCTTCTTCACCTCCTCCTTCTTTTTCTCCATTTTGTCCTTCTGCTCTACTCCTCTTCCGAATATAAAAATAATATTGATTATTTCTCAATTATTCAGTTCAGACCATAAACTGAATGATAGTAACAGTATTCTGCATATGTATACAATATAATTACTAAATAAGAATTCGTTGCCTGTGATTGAAAGGCATGCTGGAACTCAGCACCATCTATGAAGTCTTTTACTGTTAGGGAGACCCTTACGGGTAGTCCCACCTGGCCGTTGGTCTGAGACCACCTCCACCTCACAGGTCTGAGACCTGTGCGTGGGTAATGAGTTGGATGATGGTGATTGATGAGTTGGACCTACAGTTTTAGGTGGGTTCCGAACCACCGGGAAGTGATTTTACAGCAGAGAACAGTGTCTTTTTTGCTGGCCGATCTAATCGGTCACCGTTACAAACAGGACCTACGAGAACGCAGCTTATCTCTCTGATTGAACAGTTTGAGCCATGTTATTGGAAAAATGGTGGGCCTGCAATTAATTTTAGGTGGGTTCACCGGGAAGTGATTTTACAGCAGAGAACAGACTCTTTTTTGTTGGCCAATCCAATCGGTCACCCTTACAATGATAGCCCAGGTAGCGTTGCTTATCTAATCTGATTGAAAAGGTACCTGCTACGGCTCATGGCTATCACTTCCCACATCTATGGGAAGTGATACTTCCTTAACTTCTTATGTTGATGGTATAATTAAAATCTACTTCTTTCTATTTATCGAATTTTACTATTCTTGATTGATCAAGTATCATATTATTATTGACTTTGTAATCTTATGTTCAGTAAATAATCTACATTTCCAAAATTATGTCTGTAATGAAGACATTTGTATTATGTATTGTAATTTAAAACTCTATATATATTATTTTGGAGCTGTACTAAATTATGTTACTTTCTCATATGCTCTTAATTATTCTTATATATTCTTATGCATTATTTATAAAGGGAAGTAAAAGCTGTGAGCCGTAGCAGGTATCTGTTCAATAAGATTAGATAAGCAGCAATACCTGGGCTCTCTCTGGAGGGGTGACCGATTAGATTGGCCAGCAAAAAAGACTGTTCTCTGCTGTAAAATCACTTTCCGGTGGTTCGGAACCCACCTAAAATTGTAGGTCCACCATGCTTCCAAAATGAAGCCTCACCCCAACTAATTGATATAGTAATTATGGTATCTAGTGTATAAGAGTGTTTAATTGTTGATCTGACTTGTCTTATACTCCTTAACTGGAGGAGTCTGCAAGACGTAATCTACAACAAATAATAACATGGCTAAAGCGGCGAGGTGGAACTCTCCACCAATAAAAACCATACTTATTCATTAATTGTAATTTTTTCAAGCGATTTATTATCTACCCCGTAAATAAAAAAAAATGAAAATAAATTCAGCTGCTTCTAACACAATATTGCCAATTTGCCACACAAAAAATGAATGAAAATAGTATTAGAATCAATTAAATTTTATTTGAAAACATTTTTTTAATAAATAAGCGAGGGTAAGGTCTAAATAATTTCTGTGTCACGTCACCAAGACTGCGTTTCTATTTGCGTGGGGCGTACTAACGAAACTAAATCAGCAAGGCTAAGAAGAAGTTATTTATAAAGCAGTGTTTACGAAGATCGTTGAGAAGATGAGGGAGACCAATAATTGACTGGAGAGCTTTTTCAACTGCAAGCAACTGATCAGATGGACATCTCACAGAGAGGACAACTGTATCAACTTGTTTATTGGTATAAACGTACAGCTCAACTGTAGAAGAAAGCGACCTCAAGCAAGGTCCCACTATATATATAGGAGGTAGGCCTATGTATATGTATGGCAGACTATATTATAGAAGGAGAACTTGCCTCAAGTACTTGTAAGTAGGCAGACACACATACAACAGACAGAGAAAGAAGTCAGAGAAAAGGAAAAGCGACTACGAGACAGCTTTCGCCGAAGAACGGTGGTTATCTAGAAAGATTTCAACCATAAAAAAGTGTATCACATCGATTAAAACCAGAATGAACGATTTAAAAGAAACGAAGACGGCATGAGTCATTCCCTCTATTCCTACATTTGTTGAATATGAGTGAACTAAACTTGTCTTGTATTACCCTCCTGTATGAGTTTACTTTTTACACATTTTCGGCGAATAAGCTATATTAAGTGTAGCAATTCTCCTATAATGTTTTCAGGCACAACTTAAATTTTTTTTTGAGGATGAAGCCCACATAGGTCTGAGACCCGTGCGTGGGTAATGAGTTGGATGATGGTGATTGATGAGCTGGACCTACAGTTTTAGGTGGGCTCCGAACCACCGGGAAGTGATTTTACAGCAGAGAACAGTGTCTTTTTTGCTGGCCAATCCAATCGGTCACCGTTACGAACATGACCTACGAGAACGCAGCTTATCTCTCTGATTGAACAGATACCTACTACGGCTCGCGGCTATCACATTATCAAATTATTGGATAGGTATTGTTCGTACTTGATTTTTCTTTACTATTAGATGTTTACACCTATAAATATTGATACAAATTGAATTTTTAATCATTTTGAAGGCCGGCTCGAGTGTCATTACAAGTTGAACATTGATATGTTCAACAGAGGTGTTCACCTTTGGGATTTATTGGTTCTAAAGATATTTCGCCGACCATATCATTCAAACTGGACACACTTTTACTGACATCAGTACCAACCTACACATAAAATCTAAAGGACACGAACTCAACACCTTGGAACAATTTGAAGTATACAAACACACCACACACAATAAACAAAACATTCTCAATGAACAACTAAATTTTAAATCACACAAACTTTTTGATCACATTTAACAAAAACCACATCTCTTCTAACCAAAAAACTGACATGATGATCTAGGAACCCACGCCTCTGAAGATGGATCTCAAAGATTCGAAAGCGCTCGGCCTACAGATTAAGTAAGTTATACTTATTCTTAATGAATATTTGACTGCAAGTCGTTAAATTCACATGAAAAGTTAATATTAACAACGCAGTTCGTCATGGAACAAGAAATCCAGGAATCTAAAAATATGTTGTGTATTTCAATAATCAACATTTTGTTTATAATTTTTACTGTTAATGCTTCTTGTACATGTTTTTAAATGCGGCAATAAATAAGTTTCAGATTCCAATTCATATTTTACCACTAATGCCCAGTTTTTTCAGTAAATCATTCAATCACTCGAATTATGTATCAAAGCCAAACAACAGTATAACGGAATACAAAGAGCACATATAGGCCTATGTATAACCCCGCCAAAGGGAAGAAAATAGGACGACTCCCCAGTCACAAGTCACTGTTGGGAAGACCCAAGAAGTAAAAGTAAAGTAAGCAAGTAGCTACAGATACAATAGTGGCCCTAAGGCTTGTTTCACACATAACGGGCAGTCGGGTAACCGGTGTTGTTTACCCAGCTCTAAGAACACATGCGGGCATTAGTCATAGATATTTGTATTAGGTATGATATCATATGGAGGGCTTCACACTTACCCGATTTTATAAATAATACGATACAATTTATTCATAAGTTATAGTGGGGTGTTCATGAGTAATCAATTTGGAAATATCTATACACAGACATTGTAAAAATTTATTATTATGTATCAAATGCAAATAAACTCCTCTGGACAGGATTGTTCCGAGAAATTGAATTGAATGTAATTATGCCGGGTAAACAACGCCGGTTAACCGACTGCCGGGTATGTGTGAAACAAGCCTTAGGGCCGCTACTGAATGAGTTACCGAACGACTGAGATACTGGGCATAATAATTATATATGTTTGTATTTCGGGTACTACAGGTGTAAACTGGCAATTAAATTAGATCAAATAAAACTAGCAATATTGGTACAAATGTCGATATTAAACACTCCTCAGCAAGATTAGTCAATAGAATCCCATAAACAAAAGCAAGTGGATCTTGTCTCAAAAAACGTTCTTGTTCTTGGGTCTAAATTCTACAGCAAATTAACAGATAATATAAAATTAGTCCATAATTTGACAAAGCCTCTCTGATGAAATTTAAAAACTATTTTCAGCTCACATCCAATTGTTTTCTTCTCTATTTTCTATTCAAGATAAGTAATTTGTTCGGGCAAATATGGTGTTTTGCTTCCTTTGCATATTTTTATTACTTCATTGCCAGTAAAACACATTTTGTATTTTCTTTTTTTCTCTATTTTGTATCTGTAATTTCTTTTATAATTAAGAGTATATATATATTATAGGTTTCTGTGGTTGGCTCATCTTATGCCATTCGCTTTAACCGTGAATTTGCATTATCAGTGACGGTCCTGTCAGTGATCACTCTGTTGAGTGAAAGAGAGGGCCTTGGGTCCAAACTTCGCCCTTCATAAAGTCAATTCATCTATCTATCTATACAGACTAATCGGGAATTGACATTCATAATATCCAGGATAAACCTGACATTGATAATATATCAATTTTTATATTGCCTACTCTCAATCTCCCAATAGAGTCAAATTTGAGTACAGTGCAATCTCGCTAATCCGGCACTATATCGGGATTGGTGTTGTCGGATTACCGAAAATGCCGGATTAGTGGATGTATGGATAGAAAACGTTCAAAGCACATACAAATATAAGTTGAAATTTAATAAAAACACGTTAAAGTAGAACAGTACAGTACTGTACTCTACAATACAAAAGTACTGTACAATTAAGAAATTATAAAAGTAACAATAAAATGGATACAGTAAGACTACCAATTGAAAATGATAGTAAAACGAACAATCTGATTATTCGTTACGGGTAAGAAAGAAGTCTTTGCTGGTTTTCTGTTTTTTTTTTGGGCGCCCGCACAGTGCCGGATTACTGAATGTGCCGTACTGGTGCACGGCCGGATTATAGAGACTATACTGTATTTATAACAATACCAACACAATGACATAATTACAGAAATTTTGTCTGAATATCAGGTACTGTAGTCAACTGTAACTCTACACCCGCCTAGCTTCATGGCCACTAACCTACTAGTAGCGCAATAGTTAGAAAATTCAAGACAGGAACGAACGAATATTTAACCTAGGCCTATAATCAATTCACTCTAAAATAAAGTAATTAAATTACTCAGGAACGGGTCACCCAGAGCCTTTAAAATGATGATATGGAGATATTACATACATTTTAAAAATCAAACATCAGTCCAAAATTTTCAACAAGACTGCAATAATATTCTTTTGTTTCTTATCAAGATTTTAAATTTTAACCTATTATCCCATTTTGCTCAATTTAGTGCAAGTTCACGATTGGGGAACTGGAGCAAATTCCTTATACAACCTGTCATCAGAAATGCAGTTCATAACTCAATATAGAAAGCTTTTTTCAAATGATACAGATTGCGCCTTTCTACTTATCACTGCCCAACCTACCTTTTCAACGGATGCAAAACATTCATTCAGCTGTATTCTTCGTTATTAAGTATTATTCTCAGAGGTTCAGTATTTGAATAACTTATTAACTTCCGAATAAAAAACATACAACATTGAGAAACACCAATAACATACTCATGCTTGCACAGTAGCTCAAGTAAAGTAGCTTCTTGTTTTAACATTAAATATTGAGACAAAATAAACAATGAATCCTTTCTGAAATCTACTTTGTACCTTTTTTTGCATTTATACACAACGAAATTGAAAGTGGAATGCAATAAATACATAGTGAATAAAGTGCATTAATTTCAAGATAATTATTTGGAATGTCGAGAAAGTTTTGACTTTATTCCCCAGACTAAAATAGACATGAATTAATTCAATACTACTTTTCTTGAGGGAAAGAAGTTTCTATAGAAAGGTGAATAGAAATTCAGATAACTGAATAAAGATTACTGAAAATCCTGTCACCTTAGAATTACCCTACTTACAAAAAGCGCCATAGGATTTCAATACACTTTCAAACAGTTCAATAATGATAAATGAATATTAATGTGTTAGATGAGAGGTTTGAAATGTAGTTTAAATATAATTGAATCTCTCACCTTTCTTAGATATCCAATAATCCACGCACAATTTATAAAAACATTCTCACTGCACAAATTACCACTGACAGGTTCAGAAGAGCAGACATTTCATTCAGGCACCAGGGCACCACAGCAGATTTGATTTTTCCAAGAGCGCATAATCCTTATTCAGGACACACCTCTAAAAATAATGAATTGATTTTATCACAAAAATTGATAGAGCAGATAATTTATAAAATTGAAAAATATTCAAAACGAGAAAAATTATCAAACTTATCAGAATGTCAGTGGGAATAATGTTTTATAACGTCTAGTCTGTTATCATATTTGAAACCGAACACAAAACTTGAACATTGAAACCAATTTAAATATAACAAGGTTTGGAAATAAATATATTATCAAGCAGTAAATTCAGAAAAAATATTACATTGAAAATTAATAATGTCGATTGATCAGCAGTCTTTGGGTTGGTACAAATGAAGAATTTATTTTTGACGTCACAATCACAACATAAAAGTGAGGTTACAAATTTTCCATTTCTTCAACATCTTAATGCATGTTTTGTTTTGTTTAAAAATAATAATAATTGTTTAATATTCTTCTTGTGGTCAACTTGTAATCTGTACATTGAATAATCCTATCCATTATGATGCCGAATCGAGTGAATTCTAGTGATACCAGTACGATTATGAGCATTAAAGACAAGGAAAAGTACATAGAAGAGTTTGATTTTCCATTTTGTGATGAGGCTTCCAAGTATGAGAAAATTGCGAAAATTGGACAGGGAACATTTGGGTAAGCATTTTCAGTTTTTTGCTATTTCATCTTCTCTTTTGTTATTTCTCGTCTGTTAACTTATAGTCGTTCAATCCAGAATCATTCTGATGATATAGAATATCGAGGTGTAAAAATAGGTCCATCAACAAATTTATGTTAATATTGCATAAATTTATCTATTTTTGTGAGTGAGAGTTTGCTGTCGTTGCAGCATAGTTTTGCTGTGGTAAAAACAAATCAGTCTAAACTCTCAACCCAACCCATCTGTGAAGGTTATGTTTTGGTGAGGTTCAATGATTATTTCATAATATTAGGGTCTTCATGTCAGCGCACAAATACTTGAATCAATCATTTTCTGGCTATTCTGTTAAATTTCGTATTAAAACGCAAAGTTTGACAAGTAGGTTGACATGATTGTATGTTTCTGATATAGCCTAACCTTGTATTTTGTGAGATTTCTGTTTAATAGCCAACTTTTATTAAATGAGTTTTTAAAATTGTACTAAACAAAATACCTGTTGATATAGAAACGATTGATTCTGGAAATTGGGCCTCTTTTTTAAATTGAATTAGGTGGAGGCTATAAATAAGTATATATTTTGCCCGTAATATATAAATGAAGTCCGTTTTCTGCAACTCCAAAATTATGTCATTTTTAAAATAATGCTAGAAGATCTAATTTAATTTGTATTTTTATTTTCAGGGAAGTATTCAAAGCTAGAGAGAAGGCGTGTCCTAAAAAGATTGTTGCCATGAAGAAAGTTCTAATGGAAAATGAAAAAGAAGGCGTAAGTACCTTTCAATTGCATTTTTTTTTTAATTTATCTGTTGAAATGAATGTTTAAACAAGTCTAGACAACTAGTGTATTGTAGTACAGTATACGAGAGCTAATCTTTTAAACGTTTCTTTGTTTCACTCAAGATCCATGCGCTGCATTATAACCTTTGTCATTGCTTGTGCAAGCCCGTATGCTACACTTTGAAATTAAATTTATGACATGAAAAATGATCATCTGAATTTCAACCAAGATCTAACATAATTTACTATTATTCACCTAATTTTAATATAATTTTGACCATTTCAGTTTCCTATCACTGCTCTCCGAGAGATAAGGATATTGCAGCTATTGAAACAAGAGAATGTAGTGAATTTAATTGAAATATGCAGAACAAAAGGTAGGCTAATAGTCATTGAAATTTTATACTCAATATTTTTATTAAAATTACTGCTTATTGGGCATGTATTAGTTTCAGTTGATAAGCTATCGACCAGTCGGTGGTTTGCTATGGTATCTCATTATGAAAGTGGTTCGGAACCCACCTAAGAAAGTAGGCTCACCATGTTCCCCGTAACATGGCTTAAAACCGCGATGTGGTCTCCCCACCAATAAAAGCCATATGCATATTATTATGAATAATATTAATAATGATATTTTTATAAGTAGTACACCACTTATGAATATTGTGTTTTTTAAATCATTATCTTCCTGATAATTAGGGGTTGTTACAATGCATCTGTCCTACCTAGTTCTAACTTTTATAAAAATATGTGTTGAACCCTGTATTTAATATTTAATACGCATATCCAATATGACGTAACAGTGAAAGATTGAATGCTACTTATTTTTCAAATAAATCAACAATTCAGTCTGGTAAAGGTTTTATCAGCCAGCTTTACTACATGTAGAACATGCCCTTTTCAAAATCAACCTTATATTTATCAGAAGATGCATCTGTCCTGACTATCTCACCAGAATATGATACATCAGTGATAGGCCTAGTTTGAATTTTATTGTTATTTTTAAAATTCAATCAAGACTGAAGCTGCACTCACGTGGTTCACCACTTATGAATGTTGCTTTCTCCAAATAAATCAAAAATTGAATTGGAAAGCTCCAACGATATTATTTACTGGTTATGAATCTTGCATTTCTAAATAAATCAACTAGCTAATAATTATCTGATGCTGATGTCCATATTACTTTTTATCTTATATTTAAACATAAAGAAATAGTTAAAAATACTTTACATGTGAATTTAACACTTATTGATTGATTGATTGAAAACCCTTTATTCATTAAATGTACATAATATACATAGAATAGTGTCATAAACTAAAATTACAAACAACAAAAGTAAACACAGACACAAGAAATCCAGCATGGATAACAATCAATTAAAATACACATATAGAAAATCAGCAAGAGGAAATATCATAACATCATTCTTTTTCATAAAATTCTTGTAAAGAATAGAGAGACAGCTTAACCAAATATTCTTTCAAATGTGCTCTAAATTTGGCAGTATTATTTTCCAATTGCAGAGATTGCGGCAATAGGTTAAAAAATGTCAATCCCATATATCTTGCTTTTTTCTTGAAAAATTCTAAATTATGTTTTTCAACTGTCATTTGATTACGGTTATTGTAGTGGTTAATTTTCTTATTTTCAGAATTTTTCTTAATTAGCATTATCACATCAAAAATGTATTGGCCATAGACAGTTGGAATACAAAGCTCAGAAAAAACATGCTTAACCGAATCTGTTCTTCTTAGATTCATTATAATCCGCAATGCCCTTTTTTGATTCAAGAGTATTTTGTCTAAGTACTTACTTATTCCCGTGATTGCTGTATTGGGTTAGGTTAGGTTAGTTTAGGTTTAGCACTTACTATTCCCGTGATAGCTATTTCGCACTGGTGTAATGCTTCCTCAGACACGGCTAGAGGCCTACTGGAGTAGACATCCAACCATGGCTTTACACCAATGCGAAATAGCTATCACACGAATTAGTAAGTTAAATTCACCTGTAATGTATTTTCAACTATTATTTAACAACATAACAAGGATGTTGTTATGCATCTGTCTAAACTGTGGATCCTATCCAACGGTAGACTAGATCTTATTTTGTAATCTTGTAATCTCTCTGATTAAATTAAATATTGGTTGAGTTCTTGGGAGCCTTCTCATTTACCGGTAAATGTTACCGCTGGCGTCTGATTGGTCTGTTCAAGTTCATAGACTTTTTGAATAGACCAATCAAATGAGAGCGCACTCATGAACTTAACCATTGTTGGTCTGATAGCTTCTGTAGCTCTTTTAGTCTAATATTTATTGTTTGTACTTATTCAAGGCTTGATGATGAATTGGTTAGTGAGTCACTTGACATAGCTTGATTAAGATTATTTTGTGAGTTGGTTCATTTCACATTAAGGATATTGAATTTAATTTTACAGCGACTGAATTCAACAGGTACCGTTCAACGTTCTATCTTGTGTTCGACTTTTGCGAGCATGATTTGGCCGGACTGCTTTCAAATGTTAATGTGAAATTCAATTTAGGAGAAATAAAGAAAGTTATGCAACAACTATTGAACGGACTCTATTACATACACAGCAACAAGGTAAGTGGAATTGGCAAGCACAATTGGCCAGCAAAATAGACACTGTTCTCTGCTGAAAATCACTTCCCGGTGGTTCGGAACCCACCTAAAACTGTAGGTCCAACTCATAAATCACCATCATCCAACTCATTACCCACGCACAGGTCTCAGACCTATGTGGGCTTCATCCTCAAAAAAATAATTCGAACAATCCAGTTTACTGTTAAAGTGACGTGACGCATGGTGATTTTTGTGGAACACAGGAAAGAATTAGTTGGCTCAAACAGAAGCGAGGTTGAGGTCTGGTTTATTGTTGTAGCCTACTTCAGAAAAAATCTCCAAAGTCACCCCATTGGTATGTAATTTTGGAGGAAGAAGCTCACATAGGTTGGAGACCTGTGCGTGAGTAATGGGTTTGTACCTACAGTTCTAGGTGGGTTCCGAACCACGGGGAAGTGATTTTAACATAATTGGTTTGTAATGATGTGATTCAGTGGGAAAGTTAGTACTTCGCATTCAAATTTCTTCTTCTTCTTCTTCTTCCTTTCACGGTTTAGGCATTACTGCCTGTTCCGAACCTCATCTGCGCCTCTGCAATCTGACCATCTTTTCCTGGGGCGTCCCCGATCTCTCCTCCCAACTGGCTTATAGGTACATAAGAGCCTGCTTGGGGATCCGGTCATCGCTCATCCTATTCACATGTTCGAACCATTCATCCCTATTTCCCGTTATCCTGTCTCTTATGGAAAAGATGTTAAGCTGTGCCCTTATGTCCGTATTCCTGTAGCGGTCTTCTCTGCTACATCCATAAGTTTTACGGAGAAATCTCATTTCTGATGCCTGCAATCTGCTCTCATCCCGCTTGGATAGCACCCATGTTTCACTGCCATATAACAAGGTTGGTGCTGCCATCGTTCTATAGAACTTCATCCTGGTTTCCTTGCTAGTATTATTCTTCAAATTTAAGCAAAATAAATGTAGTAAACTATATTTCACGCCACGAGATTAGGCTGTTCAATGAAATTGCGGCTTAGCAAGAAAAACTATGGTGACAAACCATAAGGCTGCTAGCGTCAGACTTGTAGACTGGGTAACTCGGTACGAGTAGCGTTGTCAATTCGTGCATTGAGGTTGGTGATTTTCTACTGTCAGCTGCTGGCATGGTCCCGTATCTGGCAACACCGCATTCTTTCAGAGCCGCCTTATTTGGAGGCGTGAACTATAGTTATGATATTGCCAAAAATATTTACAGCCTTTCTACGACTGGCGTTTTTTGTGCAACTTCCATCAGTGGGAAAAGATCTTGTTTGTATCTTTCTGCTGGTAGGGCTATGAAACAAAAAAAAAAGAAAGAAAAAAATAATAATTGCATAAAATTATTATGTAGTTTTTACATTTATTTCGAGGCAATAAAGAATATTTGATTTTATTTTTATAGATATTGTCTTATTGTATACTTGCAACATTACAATAAAGTATGGATTTCTTAGGGTTTCTTGTGAAATGTTTCTTGAAAACGAAAAATAAAAGTTTTAAATTCACCAATAATCACACTTATATAAGTAATAGACGTGAATAATAATGTGGACGAATCCGCATGCCCCTTTTATAGGTGGTCAATGGATGATGGATTATGAAATGAAAAAAAAATGATATCAGAGTCTGTCAATAATCCTTGGCAGTGCGCAGAAACACTCAATTATATTTGTCCCACTACGTATCCCTGGTAAAACAGAGTTTTAAGTGGCTTTACTCATATGACGAATCTCACAGCATAGAATAGTATACAAAAATAATTACGTAGGAAATAACTGTTATATATGTCTTGTATCGATTAATTTTAAAACAATCTTTCCTGTTTATATTTTATTGAACCTCATAGCATGAGTATGCGACGAATTCATACAACTGCCAAGAATAAGTTGAGTGGCTGTTATACTAGTAGTTCTGTGAACTACATTGCATGCTCAATGTACTCAATGACTATCACTATCACATTACTAACATTACTAACCCTTGATTAAATTCACGTAGTCTATTTTCATGTCTGTTTTTCACAAAAGGTAACTCTGTTTCACATCGACAAGGCTGTGCTTTCGATTTGTGAGACAGCTGATTGCTCAAATTAGATTTCAGATGTCTGATGAATCAGCTTATAAAAAAATATTAATTAAATTTGTTTATAATTAAATTTACTTAGTAATCACTTGTTAGTATACTTAATTGAAATATTAGAAATGATTTGTTTCTCTCAAACAAAAATGTTATTCTTATTAATGATAACTTTATTCATATGAATAAGGGGGCCGGAGGGCTATTTATGAATCTGTTTCCAATTTAATTGTCTAGATGAGAAAGCTTTTTCATTTTGGTTTTGATTGGCAATAAGTCTTTTTTTTCTTTCTTGCAATATCCTTTAAATAGTAGTGATAGCCTCGAGCCGTAGCAGGTATCTGTTCAATCAGATAGATAAGCTGCGTTCTCGTAGGTCCTGTTAGTAACGGTGACCGATTAGACTGGCCAGCAAAAAAAGACACTGTTCTCTGCTGAAAATCACTTCCCGGTGGTTCAGAACCCACCTAAAACTGTAGGTCCAACTTATAAATCACCATCATCCAACTCATTACCCACGCACAGGTCTCAGACCTATGTGGGCTTCATCCTCAAAAAAAAAAAAGGCAAGTAAAATTTGAAAATCTTAACACATACATTGCTGGGCATTCCTTAAAAGAAAGATCTATGCAAAATGTCATTGAATTTGGTCCACGCGTTTAGCCGTAAATGTGTTACAAACAGACAGACAGACAAATTCAAAACGTTTAACTTGAAAAAGAGACATCTCTTTGTTCGGTCAATTATAGTAATGTGATTATGGTTCTAAAATTGTTTTTTTTTTTCAGATTTTACATCGTGACATGAAAGCAGCCAATGTACTGATTACCAAGACAGGCGTACTGAAGTTGGCTGATTTCGGGTTAGCACGTGCGTTTAGTGCCACTAAAAACGGCCAGGTCAATAGGTAGGTGGCTAGTGTTTATCACTGATTGATCAGAGGAATTCAACCTGAAATTCTAACTCATACTCCAGAATTACAAAACGAAAATTAAACCAACACTATTTTCCAAAAATAGAACATAATAGAATTTATCGCCATTTTTATAAACACAGACAAAACTTAACAGTCTCCCTTAAACAGATTACAATATTCATACAGAATATAATAGTAAAATTACATCATAAAAAAAGAATGAGTTTCAAATTTTATTTTGACTTTTCAAGTGAATTCAACGACTTGAGGTCAACGATTTGACTGCAAGTCGTTGAATTCACTTGAAAAGTTAATATTAACAACGCAGTCCGTCATGGAACAAGAAATCCAGGAATTTTATTTTGAATTGCTACACTATTTTTCTAGGTTTTCATCAGAAAATCAAGGATGAAATTCATGTAATTCAGGTTTTTAACGTACTGAACGGAAAATGAAAAATCAGGCTTCGAGGTGCATTGAATCGAGTTTAGAGGAATGTGCCAAATTTAGTGTTCCAAATTTCTGCCATTTTTGTGAAATGCGTAAGACAATAAAACACCCCTACTCTCTCTTATTAAGAGAGGTCTCTTGTTTCCTTTCTGCTAGGCGATAGGAAGAGAGTAGGAGTATGCTTTTGTTTTGTCTTACGCATTTCACAAAAAACGGCACCTTGCTGGTTGCAGTTCGATATCCCATCCAGTGAAATAGTCTCAGGAGTTTCGATACTTGACAATATCGATTGCAATTGTGTATCAAATGGTTCGTGTATCAAAGTATCGATACAGTATCGATTCTTCCATCCGGTATCAAAACTCCTGCGGCTATCTCACGGTATGGGATATCGAACTGCAACCAGCTAGGTGTAAAATTCGTGTTCCAACCAGCTAGGTGTTCCAAATCGTTGCCGGTTTTTGTGAAATGCGTCAGACAAAACAAAAGCACATTCCTATATGTGCTTGAGACACTCTGTTTTGTAGAGAAAAATGAGTCAATTTTTAAGCGTGGTGATGACATACATTTGTGTAATACCAGGAATAGGCATTTACTGAGGGATGAGGTTCAACGCTCCACGTTCTATAAGCGAGGTGTCAGGAGTTCGGGAGTCCGTTTGTATAATGTTTTGCCGGATTCCATCAACAAATTAAGTGAAAGGGAGTTTAGTGCTAAGTTGAAAAAGGACTTGAAAAGTATGGTATTTTATTCCATAGAAGAGTACCTAGATTTCTATTTAAACGTTTTAATTTAGCAACACCCTGGTTTTGGGTAAACAATTTTAGCTTGAAAAGGATCTGATGTTTACTTTGTCTTGCGCTTGATCATTCTATTGCTTTTGTCTACGTACTGTGCGTTTTAAATTTTTTTGACAAGCTCCAGATCCCCCTGTATAGGAGGGCAGTGGGCGCTATTAAATCTATCTATCTATCTATCTACTTTCTCTTATTATACAGATGCCTGGCAGAAGTTAATAGGTTGAATGACATCAAAATTATAAGAACCATATATCATGCCTACGGCCACTCTTTGTTTGAATATGGGATAGAGTTGTGGGGAGCACTTTGACACACATTTCAATAAGATATTCACTTTACAGAAACATTTGATTAGAGCAGCTTTAAGAAGACCCAGATCATATCCTAGCAAATGTATATTTGTTGAATTTAAAGTTCCTACGCTCAGACAGGTCTTTGCTAAAAAAAATTGTCACTTATTAATAAAAATAAAAATCTTCTCACATTAAATACTAACTTACACAATATACGTCCATCTGCATTTAATGTTTATAATAAATCATTCACCAGATTAACTACAAATAAACACCAATTCACATATTACATGGAGTACCTCGCCAATATAATCCCCAATCACTTCATAAATAGTAGATTTGCTAAGAAGCTCAGCACTGCAATAGATGAATGGATAAAAACTAACATTTACTACAAAATAGTTTAATGTATTCTAAATAACATGTCTCCCTTCCTTTTCCTGTATTTTCTTTCTTATTTTTTCACTTTCTTGCTTTTCTGAACTTACCTAAATTTTGTGCTCACTGCTGGCGATCAAGTCCTACTTCTGCCAGTAGTGCCGTATTTAATGTATAAATAGTTATGTTTGGATTTGTTATTATCGTTAATTATGTATGTTCTTTGTTTTCCTTCATTACCCTGTCTCTGAAATCATTATCATTATCTTGTCAATTGCATATAACACTTTTACAATTTTAGTTACATCTCTGTGGTTGACACGTCTGTGTGTGAGTGGTGTGTGTGTGGGGGGGGGGGGGGGTGCGTGTGGGTGTGAACGCATGTGCTTGAATTTGAATAGAAAAAATATATATAATAAGAAAAGTAGCATAAATTTTTGTCAATGTACTGGACTCTTTGACTCACAATACAGACCAGTTAGGTCTATGTGGGCTCATATTATTTCAACTATGGATAGTTTAAAATTTATAAAATGATTGATATATTGTATAATAGGTATATATATATATATTATTTTCTATTATAACATATCTTTTCATTATGTATTTGTAATTCACTGTCTATCCTGGAAAAGTGTTATGTATTTTGTAGATTTTAAATGTTGATGAAATAAAAAAAAATTCAAATTCATTATTGTTTTGTGTGAATATGGCAAATAAATGAATTTGAAGTGAAACAGAGAGCTCTCTTCGTTCGGTCAATTATTGTGGTGTTACAGGTACACAAACCGTGTGGTAACGCTGTGGTACCGGCCACCGGAACTGCTGCTCGGTGACCGAAACTACGGGCCGCCAGTCGATCTGTGGGGCGCCGGCTGCATAATGGCCGAAATGTGGACGCGCAGTCCCATCATGCAGGGCAACACTGAGCAGCAGCAGCTCACGTTCATCTCGCAGCTGTGCGGCTCCATTTCGCCCGAAGTCTGGCCCGGCGTCGACTCGCTAGATCTATACAACAAAATGGAGTTGCTGCGCGGACAGAAACGCAAGGTTGGTCTTTGTACAGGTTAGGTTAGGTTAGGTTCTCACAAAATTCTCTTGGGAGACACAGCCAGGGATCACTGCAAACCTTAATAATAATAATAATAATTAAATTCAATTTATTTCTCAAATATGAACAAACAGTTTCATATACAATCAGTGCGAATACATCCCTTCTAGATGTAAACTATTCAAAGGGAATTCAAAATCAAAAATCAAAATCAAAATTTATTCAGATTCTCTTTTGACATATACAAACAAAATAATTTAGAACATTTTAAAGAATCCATTATACCTGCAAGGAACAATCCTGTGCGCAGGTATGAGTTGCTAAATAATTTTTTTTTAATAAACAATAATACAAAAAATGAATATAGAAATAAAGCAGTGAACAGAGAGAAAATAGAAGGAGATGAAGGAAGAGAAAGAGAGAGAGAGAAGAAACGTAGGGTGATGGAAGTGGTTTGAAAAAATGCCGTGAAAAATGAATTTCATGTAAAAAAAGTAAATTCGTATGGCTTTTCGTGGTGGGGGGACCCTTACGGGTAGTTCCACCTCACCGCTTTTTTTAACGACTGCTTTTTTTTATGCAACCGGGACCGACGGCTTAACGTGTCCTCCGAAACACGGGAGTGGCTCGAGAAAAAGATCTTGTACTCAACTGGGATCGAACCCAGGACCTTTGGCTTATCAGACCAGCGATAAGCCAACTCGGCTACGCCGACTCCAATTTCATGTAATAGTAGACTATTAGAATATTTTTTTCTCAATTTTGCTTGTCAATATCCATGAATCCATTTCAGCCTTAAGTTTATTTTTGTTCCTGTGAGTATTTTCAAGAAATACTGAGGGAATGTGATTAATTAGTTTGGTGGATGTGAAAGAAAATTGTCTCCTACACACATTCAAGTCCATTCTAACATGTTCAAATGAGTTTTGCAAGGGACGTAGATTAATAATGCAATAAAAATAAACAAATACAACAACAATAGTAATTGCAGTACTTGCAATAATGGTGGGAAATTTTCAAGATTGTACCTATTACTATATCAAATTTCTATGTAACTATTGTCACGGTGCAAATTCACCAACCCCAAATTAACAGTAATATCATAATTAATCTGAGAAAACTAGGTTTAACATTAAATACTCACTCAGAATTACCAATTTTATTATTTAATTTTATGTAAACTTAGATGCACAATCATTTGCCTAATTTGTTAAAACAGCGTCCTACAATGGGCTGGAATACAAAAGTTGTTTACTTTAAGTGAAAGGTTAGCTTGTCGACTGTCCTGATAAAACCGGCTTATCAAACAGCTGTTACCGGTTAGTAATGTCACTTTCCTTTTCACAAAAAATATTCGTATTGTTATTTATTTCCTGTATTTATGTTATTTGATCGACTTGGGAAATCTGCTTATGCTTGTCCTGCTAATTATTAATTTCTTTAATTTAATTATTATTTCCTCCAATTTTCAATCTGTTTAATTTTCTTACGTATGGTACACCGTACTTAAAAATCGGGTGTAAGCTCCTCATTGGAGGAAAATAATTTCCTGCGCTGTTATTGGCAGATTTACCGCATGACGCAGCCTCTTCTTCAAGTACTGTGACCAGAGCTTGAAGAAAGAGGACTCCACGAAAAACTAGGCTGGCAGAGGGAGAGGTTCCGTTTTAAACCTCCCCTACTCAATAATTTTTAATTTTAAAGAAATCCGATCTAGTCAAATTTAAATGTTTTTATATCTGTTTTAAAATCCCGCTGTTTGAGTGCAACCCCAGTATTGCCGAATTTAAATAGTGTATCAGTAAAAGTATCAAAAATATTCGCGAACGACCACGAGGATCAATCCAAGATGTCTGAGGGTGATGCCAACTAGTGACGAGCCAAAGAAGAAATATAATACTTCGACTAGTGCGCGTAAATTGGGCCCAAATATCTGGTATGTGCGAAATATATTATTCATACAAGGTTTATAGAAATAATCGGCATATCCAATTGTAAATTGCAATCAAACTACTCTCTTGGAACTGAGAAATCCTTAGGCTAGAGACCTAAATGCTCATATGAACAATTTTATTAAATATATCATTTTTAACTTCTGAATATTAGTGGTAGGGATTGAAGGTGAGAGTTGCGTCTCCGCATTCGAATTGCTACCTTTCATTGTATTTTAAACTCCTTAATATCAATTTACATTTATTAAAAAATCCATTGTAATTTCAAAACCTTAGTTCTGATTTATAATCCTTGCTCGACCCTGGCTGCAGGTTATAGTTATATATTATTTCAGCGGACCATCAAGCAGTATAGCCGAGAGGGATATATCGCCTCAGTAACTTTCTGGTTTGTCCTTATTGAAGGACCCTTGGAATTAAATCTTTCGATTATTTATTGGAAGGATATTTGTATCAGGAGTATTCCTTATAGCTTTTCCACCTCACTAGCGTGAATTGCGAGGAGAGTGCAACAAGCAAGAGTTGCATGTTCCGCACTCAATCTCCGCTCACGAGAGGGACTTAGCTGAATTACTCCTGATTTTAAGTATATCTCTCTTTGTTGGATTATAGTTGCGTGGGCGTAAATAACAGCTATTCTGTGTATCACCCCGCAACTGTATTCCGCAAGGACAGACATTTTCTCGTATGGGTTTGAGCTGGAGTGGTGTGTCCCCACAATTCTTCGGGAATTTGCCCGACTGCAGCTTCCGGCCATCAAATTTATCTTAAGCGCATATAAGGTACACACCCCCCCAAATCGAATACCATATAAGTGGCGCCCGAACAGGGACTCAGTAGAGAGAGGGGATATTATATGACATGTATTTTCTTTACAGGAAAATCTACGGCAACCTGGAAGGAGATAATTAGCTTTTCTATTTCAGAATTATACTGCATCTCCGGTGAACGTCCAACCTACCGTCGAACTTATGTGCCTGTCTGATTTAGTTTATAATCACAGCCAGAGTCGATTAGTGTATGAGCGTTTGGGACTTAAAAGCCGAGGGATATCCAGTATTAATTTAAGAATTTCCGAATTAAGCAGATTTCTCAGGTTGACCGTTATATGTGCATTTTTCGCAAAAATTTGTGATATTTATCCTGCACTGTTATTAACATTAAGTTTGATTAGTCTTTATACAATTTTATTTGATATTATTTTATTATATTGTCATCTTAATATCAGCGCCTAATGCGCACAGCCTAGCCGAAATTTTGTGTAGTAAATTTTATGTGTATTGTAACTGCGATACTTGTCTCGCCGTTTTTCGTGTTGTGGGGGCTTAACTACAAGACTACAGCTATGGACTGACCTGGTTTCGATATCCAAATCTCTTGTTCCTGCACTTCACAACACTTCACTATTTTTCTTCTATACTCAGCTGACTCATCCCGCGATCTACCATGGCTGACAGTGGATCCACCATCAACATACCTGCTGATGATACGCCATCCTCACCAGAACTTCAGCCTAAAGAGATGAGACAAAATACCACTGAGGTTGAGGTAGGAACATCTCCACGTAGCGCACTTGAGGAAATAATGGAAGAATATAGCAAGAGACTAGGCCGGAGGTGTGTGCTGGCAAACAATGGATTATTATCAACCTCAGACGTGAACATCATCCTGGAAGCCATAAATAAACAAGCCGAACAGCGAACTCAACACCTTGAAAAACTCACGACGGAACTAAGAGCTAGCATTTTACAAACAAGAACTAGTATCGACCATCGGACTGAACAACAGGAAAAATTCAGGATGGAATTAAAAGCTAGCTTTAAGGAAGTAAGAGAGGTTATGATTCACATGGCTGAGCAAACAAGATCCGAGTTGAAAACGGTGATAGTTCAAACGACTGATAGGTTAGTTGATAAGTTAGAAGGAATTAGTAGTGCAGATAACCACAATCAGCATAATAAATCGAATTATCACACAAACCAAAACCCACATAGAGACACGGAAATTGAAAATAATTCTCAAAGTGGAAACAGATATGATAATTCATTTATTGCAAATAAATCCAACAACCCACCAAACACTAGGCCCGAGAACAATAATAAACTGAGTTGTCACAGAAACCAACACCGACACCAAAATAGATTAGTTGGAAATAAATTTCGACAAATAAATAGAGGTAATAATTTATTTGCTCCAATTCAACTTGTGTTTTCGAAAACTAGGCTAGTGAATAAAAACACAAACAGCAACAACCACAACACTAGCAGCTCAAGACCACCTCGATCATCGTCGACGCTGCCTCTTGAATCACCGTCACCGCCGTTCTCTGCATCAAACAACTGGCAGACCGGTTCACACCGATGCGGCAGACAAAAATCTCCCCACAATCCTTGGATTGGAGAAGGCCCACGGAGAAAGAAAGGAAGGTGGAAATCATCAACAGCTGTCTTTGGTAGAAAAGACAAATACTATTCTTCGAGAGCGGTCCGGAAAAAGGCAAACCGCTGTTGGAGTGTTTGTCGCGCTAAGCCCGGCTGCTGGGAAGATGCTGCCACCTGGTGGAGAAGAAGCGTACCTCTGCTGTCACACTGGTGCTACCAAACTCGCTGCCACCACACCAGCGCTACTCTTGAAGCACAGTCTGCAAGCGACCGACTCCATCCTCCAGCTCGTGGAGCATAGCAAACCGAGTCAGACCGGCTTCACCGCTACGGTAACAATTCTTTAGACCATACTGTCTGCGATACAACACACCGGATTGACGAAAACCGAGTCAGACCGGCTTCACTGCTACGGTAACAATTCTTTAGACCGTACTGTCTGCGATACAACACACCAGATCGGCATTGGATATACCGAGTCAGACCGGCTTCACCGCTACGGTAACAATTCTTTTAGACCATACTGTCTGTGATACAACACACCAGATTGACAAAAAACCAAGTCAGACCAGCCTCACTGCTATGGTAACTCAATTATTTTAGACCGTACTGTCTGCGACCTACAAACTGGCAACACCCCAATCGGACCTACAAACCAGCGACATACCAATCCAACCTACAAACCAGCGTAAATACTCTGTCACCGAGAAAGAGTTCCTGAGCATCGTCCAAGTCTGCTTGAAGTACAGGACTCTCCTCCTCGGTCACAAGACATATGTCAACACCGACCATCGGGCATTAATTTTCTTGAAAACGGCAAAGATGACCAACAATCCACTTGAGATATCCAGTCAGACCGGCTTCACTGCTACGGTAACTACTATTTTAGACCGTACTGTCTGCGACACATCAAATCAGCATTAGACAAAACATGTCAAATGTCTGCGAATTATAAATCAACGTGAGATGACCAGTCAGGTCAGCATCATTGATGACTGCCATGGGATTCCGTAGACCATGCTACCTGCAACGATCTGATTTGCTTCACAAATCCTTTAGTACTGGGACAGACATGATGTTGCCGCAACATAATGCCACACATATGCTGCCAAAGTAAAATTTTAGAAAAGTGCTTGGATGCAACCAACTCCAGAACTTTGAGTTGGGGCATCAACACTTCATTGAGATCTAAGAAGTAGATCAACAAACTTAAGATGTACCCAAGAAACTAATTGCTGGATGCGGAGCGAGCCACCACATTCCTCACCGTGTGTATTCGTCCTTGTCAGTGAGCCCGGCATTCGAAGTCATCCCGGCGTATCGTTATGGATCCTGCTGCATCGAGATGTTCCTCTGCGCGCCATCGAACCCTGGAGCTTCACGATGATCATCATCATCCTCAGCCTCGCCACCCCACAACACGAACATGGTTACAAATATGTTTATTTGTTTTACTGTAATATTATGTGTCATAATAAGATTTCTGCCATGCACTATTATGCATGAGCATAGAGCTAAAGGCTCAATCTACCTTTACATCCTTAAAGGATGAATTTTTGTACAATATTTTTTTATTAACTTTTATTATTATATAATTTAGAAAATTACCAGACTAAAAAAAAAAAAAAAAAAAAAATCATTAATCATTATAATCAAAGAAACTGAGAAATATAATCTCTAAAACAAAAAATTATATACAAAATTGAATAAAAAAAAAAAAAAAAACAGTCTGTGATAATTTCCAAAAAATATTCCAAAGGTGATAGTAAATTATATATTATATTCGTTATTTATTGTTATTATATTATATTTGGTGTCATGTTTTATATTTTTATATTGTTATTTTCTAATTTCTAAGGATAAATCTCTATTACTGTTTTTATTTGAGATTTTATACTATTTATATTATATGGAAAATTTATAGAAATTAATTACTAGCTTCATTGAAAATAACATTTAGAAGAAAATTTTAAGAACAAACAAATCAAATAGAAACAAAAGCAAAACGAAAAGCAAGCAAGAATAAATGAAGAATTGAAGTGGACAAAGCAGAATAAAGTTGAAAGCATAGAATTTATTGAGAAAAGGAAAGGCAAAGCAAACAAAGGAAATATATACAACAAGCAAGCACCTTCATGCACAACTGGCAAACCTGCAACGAAAGAAAAATTTATTATTTTAAGCTAAACAAGCTGTTATCATTGGCAATGCCAACTACACCAATAGATGCCACCAACTGACACCGCACTACAGATATGCTGATCACGCACCATCACCCAAGCACCTCTGCTATTAGGTCTGTGACGAGGCTCTGGGGGCTTGTATGCTAACCCATCCCGTCATCGTAGGGAATTTAGGATTTACAGTAACCCCATGGCTGTCTAGTGCATGTGGCAGAGATCCACCTCTGCACTAATGTATCCTCTTTTTTTTGTCTGAGTAAAATCTCACGACTTTTAGTTGTGGTCCCGACACCACCGCTGCGGCGATAAGTCGAGAATAGTTGCAATAAGCACTATGCATTCTAATGCAGACTGATGTTATTGGCTGTGATATTTGTGTGTTGTAGATCCTAAGTCGTAGTAGTTGTAAGGTTCATGTTAGGTTAGTGCACCTTAGACGGTGAAAATTAGAAACACTTGAGTTTCAAATATTTCTAATTTGGGGGCTTTATGTCATGGTGCAAATTCACCAACCCCAAATTAACAGTAATATCATAATTAATCTGAGAAAACTAGGTTTAACATTAAATACTCACTCAGAATTACCAATTTTATTATTTAATTTTATGTAAACTTAGATGCACAATCATTTGCCTAATTTGTTAAAACAGCGTCCTACAATGGGCTGGAATACAAAAGTTGTTTACTTTAAGTGAAAGGTTAGCTTGTCGACTGTCCTGATAAAACCGGCTTATCAAACAGCTGTTACCGGTTAGTAATGTCACTTTCCTTTTCACAAAAAATATTCGTATTGTTATTTATTTCCTGTATTTATGTTATTTGATCGACTTGGGAAATCTGCTTATGCTTGTCCTGCTAATTATTAATTTCTTTAATTTAATTATTATTTCCTCCAATTTTCAATCTGTTTAATTTTCTTACGTATGGTACACCGTACTTAAAAATCGGGTGTAAGCTCCTCATTGGAGGAAAATAATTTCCTGCGCTGTTATTGGCGGATTTACCGCATGATGCAGCCTCTTCTTCAAGTACTGTGACCAGAGCTTGAAGAAAGAGGACTCCACGAAAATCTAGGCTGGCTGAGGGAGAGGTTCCGTTTTAAACCTCCCCTACTCAATAATTTTTAATTTTAAAGAAATCCGATCTAGTCAAATTTAAATGTTTTTATATCTGTTTTAAAATCCCGCTGTTTGAGTGCAACCCCAGGATTGCCGAATTTAAATAGTGTATCAGTAAAAGTATCAAAAATATTCGCGAACGACCACGAGGATCAATCCAAGATGTCTGAGGGTGACGCCAACTAGTGACGAGCCAAAGAAGAAATATAATACTTCGACTAGTGCGCGTAAATTGGGCCCAAATATCTGGTATGTGCGAAATATATTATTCATACAAGGTTTATAGAAATAATCGGCATATCCAATTGTAAATTGCAATCAAACTACTCTCTTGGAACTGAGAAATCCTTAGGCTAGAGACCTAAATGCTCATATGAACAATTTTATTAAATATATCATTTTTAACTTCTGAATATTAGTGGTAGGGATTGAAGGCGAGAGTTGCGTCTCCGCATTCGAATTGCTACCTTTCATTGTATTTTAAACTCCTTAATATCAATTTACATTTATTAAAAAATCCATTGTAATTTCAAAACCTTAGTTCTGATTTATAATCCTTGCTCGACCCTGGCTGCAGGTTATAGTTATATATTATTTCAGCGGACCATCAAGCAGTATAGCCGAGAGGGATATATCGCCTCAGTAACTTTCTGGTTTGTCCTTATTGAAGGACCCTTGGAATTAAATCTTTCGATTATTTATTGGAAGGATATTTGTATCAGGAGTATTCCTTATAGCTTTTCCACCTCACTAGCGTGAATTGCGAGGAGAGTACAACAAGCAAGAGTTGCATGTTCCACACTCAATCTCCGCTCGCGAGAGGGACTTAGCTGAATTACTCCTGATTTTAAGTATATCTCTCTTTGTTGGATTATAGTTGCGTGGGCGTAAATAACAGCTATTCTGTGTATCACCCCGCAACTGTATTCCGCAAGGACAGACATTTTCTCGTATGGGTTTGAGCTGGAGTTGTGTGTCCCCACAATTCTTCGGGAATTTGCCCGACTGCAGCTTCCGGCCATCAAATTTATCTTAAGCGCATATAAGGTACACACCCCCCAAATCGAATACCATACTATATAATTGTTTATCTATTCTATAACTCCATAGACATACAGCCAATGCTACCTTACATTGATATATACTACTAGATGCGTAACTAACCATCATGGTAATAACAATAAAAATTCTTTATTTGCCATTTAAATATATACTTTACATGAATTGAAATACTGCCTTAGATAGTTACAAAACAAAATTTACTTTAAAATTAAAAATACAAGAAAGAAAATTGGCACCACCAGCAAAATAGAAAATTCTATTTATCTCATCGATTAATCAATCATATTTTTATTCAACACAGTACAAATTTTATAAAATGTTGTACAGTTCTATATGGTAATTTATCTTCCTCGATTTCTTGTTCCATGACGAACTGCGTTGTTAATATTAACTTTTCATGTGAAATTTATCTTCTGACATCACAAAACTACACAATAATAAAAACAAAACATATGCTAAAATACAATCGTTATAATTACTATTTTAATTCTATTTCATTTTTATATATTATTACAGTGTATTGTTCTGAATAAGGTCTGTTATAAGAATTTTGGCTATCAAAAATAGTACCGATTGTATGCTAAAACATCCATAATGCACACATCTGGCAATCAATAGATTTTTAAACTGCACTGTATTTCACCCAGGAAAACTGTTTAAACTCAACGTGAAGAAGAAAGTCGATATTTGTATGGTATTCTACCTATGGAAATATAATTTATTTGTTTCCCCCCCTCCTCTTTTTTAGTCAGATAGCTTAGTCAGATTATTAATTATATATTTTTTCTATTAATATATTGTATTATAATGAACTCACAGCTAGCGCACAAGTTTCTCTTTGCTGGTTGTGCCATATTATATTCGTAAACAAATGTAAATTGAAGTTTTGTGATGTTGGGTGTGTAATAAAATAATTAGTATAGCAAAGTTAAGACGGGTGTACCTTCACCATGCATTAAATTATTTAAAATGAAAAGGATGAAAAAGTAAAATACTTTCTAATGGGGTAACGCTTGGCATACGAGAGGTGTTTCCGGTACTACTCTAATCTCATGAGGAAAGGTGCTACTATTAAAATTACTTCAGATTGAGTTCAGAAAAATAATCTAAATATTTATTTTAATGTTATAATAAAAAATGGTAAATGCTAGTAAACTTATCAAGAATTATAAAAAGAATATGATAAAAATTTAAAATTGTAGAATGGGTCAAAGAGAATATCTTCTTTAAAATATGAAATTTAATCTAGTTTCTTGATCTTATATGTGTTATTTGTATTTATTATCTGTCCTTATTTTTTACTCATGCTTATTTTATTATTTCTTATATTGTAGCTGTAGTGATTTTTACTATTTTATGTTTCCTTGGTCGGTCTGGCGCTCAAGCTATGCTTTGCTGTGTCGAATTATGGGTAACTAAATAGTCTAGAATCTTAGTTAATATCTTTATTTAAATTTATGTATTTTTACTTTATTTTACTTACAAACGGTCACTTGCTCAGCAGGGAAGAGTGTGGTGGGTCATCTGCCGTAGATGTAGCCAGCTCCGTTACTCGACACGAGCCACTCGTTTTCCAGCACAATTTCATTTGTCATGAATTTTCACTGACCTCATCAATTTTCTTTTGATATCTAACAATGGCTCTCTCCTCCTTTTGTGAAAATTCATGGCAAATAAATTATATGTTGTTACAGGTGAATGAAAATATTATATCATGTCTGTCTTTTTGATAAGTCATCAAAGCAGGTAATTAGTGAATAATTATTTGCCGTGAACTTGAATCAGTGTGTTTTGATTTGTAGGTCAAGGACCGACTGAAACCGTACGTCAAAGACCCGTACGCGTGTGATCTGATCGACAAGCTGCTGGTGTTGGACCCAAGCAAGCGTTGCGACGCCGATTCGGCGCTGAATCACGACTTCTTCTGGACGGATCCGATGCCGTGCGACCTTTCCAAAATGCTCGCCCAGCACACACAGAGCATGTTCGAGTACCTGGCTCCACCCCGCCGCCCCGCCAACATGCGGCCCCACCACACGCACGCGCACCACCACGCGCATCCGCATGCGCACTCCAATGCCACGCACACCACCCGCGTCCCCGCCACCGCCACCACCGACACCACCTATCAGGACAGGGTGTTTTGAGCGGCTAACCTAACCTAACTGCAAAAAGGACTCAAGCTGGGCTTCCCTAGCTCCGCATTTTCTGCGCAGCGCATTGCGTGCCAGAAACAAGCCAAAGAATTGTGGGGATTTGGCTCAAACATTACCGTACATTAAAATAGCTATATTTTTAGCTTACTTCTAACAATAAATTCTGGTGCACTACGCAAAAAGTGTGGAGTTAGGAAAACCCGGCTTAACTGGGAAAAATCACTAACCCACGCTGACACAAATATCTTCTTATAATTATGCTGAAATAAATGTGATGCTGAATAATAATGAAAGCATGCCATTGCTGCATATGGAGGATAAGGAGATTACAGTGACTTTATAAAGACAGTGTGGCCATTGCTTCCGGCCGCCATGATTCTGTGTCCATTTTATATTAATTGCACATATATATGGCTAGATAAATACTGTTTGTTGTAAATTTATTAAGCCAGGTTTTCCTAGCTCTGCTCTTTCTGCACAGTGCATTGCGGACCAGTATTACCAGAAGCATGCTGGAGAATCGTGGGGGATTTGGCTCAAAAATTACTGTGCATTCAATCGTTACGTTCGGTGATTTTGAGCAAAATCCCCTACCTTGTGTCTGACAATACTGGTGCGCAGTGCTCTATACAAAAAAAAAAAAAACGGAGCTAAAAACCCCGGCTTTAAGCTTCGGTTTCCTAGAACGCGTTCAGGTATGGAACAGGCCTGCAAACACTAAAATATATAAACTTGATTTGCTTTTGAAATATACTTTCTAATATGATAACATATTTGATTAATTATATATAACAACATTTTATATACAACATTATATTTAACAACATTATATATATAACAACAATTTTGTCGCAATACATGAATAAACATGCAATTATACTCATACACAACATAGTATATGCTAGAAGTATATTCCATACATAATCTGCTTTCAATAATAAGTTGGAAGTTAACATATAATTTTCAACAACACGCCATCTTGGTCTGTCCAGCGAGTAGGTGAGACAGACATCGGGATGGTAACCTACAACACTACAGCAGTGTACACATGCTCAAGATGGAAAGCGTCATCTCCAGCATGGTTCCACTTTCGTAATGAGCTATTGAGCTCATCAGCCTGATATCTCGCGGGACAGATCAAGAATCAATATGATGTATTGTTTGGGAAATTATAGCATAACTTCCAACTTATTTTTTAAAGTAGAGAATGTATGGAAGAAGATATAAAAATATAATAGGCTGCATAAATACTGTAATTAATCGATTATATTATACTATATTATTTTAAACTATTTTTCGAAACCTAACCGAATTTATGTATTATATAATGTATGCGGCCCTGTCCGCTGTCCATTTAGTCAAAATCTACGTTCTAGCAAACCAAGCCTATAATAATTATGCAGCCTTGTAACTTTATAAAAAACGATTTTGATGGAAGTCTGTTGGATGAAATTTTTTATTTCTAGAATAATCACCTTCTCACCGTCAAATCGACACTACTTGTGAACATATCTTCATATTATTTAGACTTCATGTATTATTATAATAATTCCATATTAATGAATAATAAGACCAAGTTGTCACAACCAAATTTATTGAAAATAGTGAGATACTAGTTTCGGTTGTTACACCATTATCAATCTCAAGCAAGCTAAAACTAAAGTACAGAGTAGCTTAGTATATACTAAACAGGTAACGTTACTATTGGCTGAGGGAGAAAGTTCCTCTAATAGGCCGACCTTCATTGAAGGTCTGTGATTGGCCGAAGACCAAAACAAGACCCGCCTTCAGCCAATCACAGACTTTCAATGTAGGACAGCCTATTAGAGGAACTTTCTTCCTAAGCCAATAGTATCGTCACCTGTTTAGTTTTATTATATTAAGCTACTCTGTACTTTGAATTTAGTTTGTTTGAGATTGATAATGGTGTAACAACCGAAACTAGTATCTCTCGGTTTTCAATAAATGTGGCTGTGACAAACTTCGTCTTATTATTCATTATGGATATCTTCCACAATATCACCTTCGCCACTACAAAGAGAGAATTCCATATTATTTTGTACACTTTTTCATTATTTACTAGCTTTACTTGTATATTTGTTTTCATAATTTGTATAGTCTGATTCCTTTTATGTGTTACTTATTGATGTAATACTGTACAGTATTATTGTTTATTCCCATTTCTATTCAATCTTCATCCGATGTGAAATTTAACAGGTTGATTGTTCATTTTATTTAGAAAAAAAATGATTGAAGACATTGAGTTTTGTAGCTACACGTTTGCTACACAAATTCAAAATTGTGAAGTTTTTTTGTAATTTCTAGGTAATATTACAATACTGCTGATGTATTTTTATGTCTTTTTTTAAATGTGAGCGTATTTTATTGTGCTAAAAAGCATTGCCAAATTGCTGGATTTATTTATGGACGATGATTTTGATTTTGGTCGTATAAACGTGTAAATAAATAAGTAATATTCTATTGTCACTAAGCAATAGAAAATTGTTGTTAAATTATTACCTTTGTGACTCAAAAAAATGATGTGAATTTCTAAAATTTGAGGCAATTTTTCTTGCATAGAATGAAACCTACAGCATTCCCAGTCATCAATTCATTATTTATGTTAGTGTTTACTCGATTATAATCACCGTCGCAAAATCAAACACATGCTATGGAATGGTGGTATTCACGCTGCCCCAATCTGCCATACACCATTCCACAGCATGCGTTTGATTTTGCGACGATGATTATAATCGAGTATTAATGCTTCACTGTGCTAGCACGCTTAGAATGATGGCAATAACTAGTAGTTCTGTGAACAGTAGACCTTACGCTCAAGAATAAGGGTGCTTGCACAGAGCAACATACTCAATGATAATCATCAGAGCAAAATTGAACACAGTCATCAGACCTAACCCTTGATTCAATTCGCGTAGTCTATTTCCTGTCAGTTTTTCACACAAGGTCACTCTGTATCACATCAGGCTGTGCTTTTTATTTGCGAGACAGCTGATTGGTCAAATTAGGTTTCAGATGTCTGATGATTGAGTTTATACTAGTGAGCCCAACGGGCTGGAGAACTCGCTTGCAAACAACCAATTTTGGAAAGGGAAACTTTTTTTTTTTGAGGATGAAGCCCACATAGGTCTGAGACCTGTGCGTGGGTAATGAGTTGGATGATGGTGATTTATGAGTTGGACCTACAGTTTTAGGTGGGTTCCGAACCCACTCATTTGGGAAGCTTATCGTAAGGTATCGAAGCTTATCATTAGGGAAGGTGGTAACGAAAAACGGCTGTTTTGAAGATACTGATAAAATTCACAAGACATCTATCACTTGAAGTTCAAGTTTATCGTTGCTCTGATACACAGATTTATTTTCCACAAAAAGACGTACCGTACCGGTACTCATATACCTATATATCAGGGCAATGGGATTAGTGTATCTATAGAGTAGATATATTTATATATTTACTATATAAAAAACAGCTGTATAGATATTCATATTTTGTCAGGGCAATGAAATTAGTATATCAGCTGATAGAGATTCTATAAAAAGCCTGATCGCATTTATTCACCTACAGCTGATGATAACTCAAAATAAATTTTTAAATCTATTGAGAATTCCATATGGTGAAAACAACTATTTTATATATATTATAGTACTAGTAGTTCTGTGAGCAGTAGACCTCACTCGCTCAACACTCACACATAAGGGGATGACATTTTCGAAAAAAGTTGGAGAGCGTTTTCAACTCGATTTTAATTCCTTAATCTTTTATTGAGGACAGAAACTATAAAAATCAATATTTGAAAATACCAAAGTTTTTGACGCCGCCTAGAAATCAGCCCTCGTTTGAGAGACAGTGAGAAAAATTAAGGGTTCTCATGCATTTTTAGCAGCTTTTTTTTTTTTTTGTATAGGCCTACTATGGACCGCATTTATTTACCATTCAATTCATGTTGGTCTCTTTCTTCCTCCTCCAATACTCCTTCATCCTGACACTCTGAGCAATTCGTCTTTCTTGAGACCAAGTTTCAATTTTTGGCTCCTCTGGAAAATCATTTACTATTAACTTCCTTCTTAGGCCTGCCCTATCAAAAAAATCAGTTACTGTAATATCCAATCCCTGCATATCTTTTTTAGATTCTATAAACCAACTAAATTTTGATTTTCTATTGCTTATTTTATTAAATATTCTATGTGTCTGTCTGTTTGGATCCATTCTAAATAAATGGGCATAAAATGCTATTCTTCTCTTTCTAATTGTCTCCGTGATTTTTTCAGCATGCCTATAGATTTCTTAATTGCTGCAGGTGAAGATATTATGTTTCTCATTATGCTTGCCAAAAATTTTTCTCATGATTTTTCTCTCCTGTACTTCTAATTTTTGGCGATCACCTTTTCTATTTAGTGTTAAGCACTCCGCAGCATATAAAGCTTCAGGTTTAATGACAGTAAGGTAATGCCTGAGCTTTGCATTCTTTGAAATTGACCTTTTGTTATAAATATTCTTTGTTAACTTATAGGCAAGTCTCATTTTGTTAACTCGCTGGTTTATAGAATCTTTCTCAGATAAATTGTCATCAATTATTTCTCCTAAATACTTGAAGCGTTTAGTTCTTTTTATTCGACCATAGTTTGTATTCAAGTATATTCTGGTGCATTTTTAATATTGGACATGTATTCCGTCTTCTCAAAAGAAATTTGTAGACCGATTCTTTGTGCTTCTTCTTTGAGGATATTTACTTGAATCGCTGCAATTTCTGGAGACTCCGCCAAAACCGCTAGATCATCTGCAAATGCTAGACAGTCAATATTCAAATTATCTTTTCTATAGCCAATTCTCAGGCCACTCTTAATTTTTAAGTCCATTAGTCTTTTCCTCCATTCCCTGATCACTTTTTCCAATGCACAATTAAAAAGTAGCGGAGATAAACCATCCCCTTGTCTCACACCTGTCATTGTCTGGAAACTCTCAGATAATTCGCCTCTGAACTTCACTTTGTTCATGGTATTTGTTAATGTCTGGAGTATTAAATATTTTGTCTTTCCATCTAGGCCGAATTCTGTCAGAACATTTAGCAGAGTCTCCCGGTCTATGGAATCATAGGCTTTTTTAAAATCCACAAATGTTACCATATAGTTTTTGCTTCTGACTGCATAGCTGGAGAGTACGGTTTTTAATGCAAATATCTGTTCTGCACAAGATCTCCCTCTCCTGAAGCCTCCCTGATAATCTCCCAACAGTGGATCTAATTGGGGTTCCGCTCTATTGAGTATTGCCCTTGAAAGAATTTTATAAGTGACAAGTAGCAAGGAAATTCCCCTATAGTTGTTAACATCTGCTTTATCACCTTTTTTTATGCAATGGATGGATTAATGCAGTTTTCCATTCTTCTGGAATTGGCTCACCGTTCCAGATTCCTGTCAACAATTCTGTCAACTTACCAACTGCTCTATCACCTGCATTTTTCCACATTTCAGCAATAATTGAGTCCTCTCCAGGCGCCTTGTTATTTCTCAAGGATTTTATGATATCTATAATTTCTCTTTTGGAAGGGGCCTTAGAATCTGGCTTCATTTGTGGATTATCTGCTGGTGGGAACGTTTCTATAGGCCTTTCACAGTTCAATAATTTATTGAAATAGTCTGCAAGTATTTTGCAATTGGCTTGATCATTGCTATCTCTAAAATGAAGACTTGGCGGATTGTAGATGGTTAAATTTCTTTTGAAGGTTTGATAGAAATCTCTAACATTATTCTTCTTGAAATTTTTTTCTATTTGTTCCAATAAATTGATCTTTCTCATATTTCCTCTTTATTCCTCGGATTACACTAGCAACTAATTTCCTAGTTTGTAGGAATTCATCTCTGTTGGCATCAGTCTTGTTTGAATTCCACTTGATCCATGCTTTCTGTCTTTTTTCCAGAGCAAAATCACAATCTAGATTCCACCAGGCGTGTTTTCTTGTTCGTTGGATCTTTGCTATTTCCCTTGCATTGTTTAACATAGAATTTCTTATTTGGTCCCAGTTCTCTATATTTGGAGTATCCTCCAGTTCTCTATATTTGGAGTTTCCTCCATTTTCTTGTGGAAGCCATTTTTTAATTTCTCAGTATCAAATCTCTCAATGTGCTTCCCATGAGGAATTCTCCTAGTATTTTTAGGTAAGAATTTCATTTTTATTTTTGTTAAGTAATGATCGGAATCTATGTTAATTCCTTTATGAACTTGGATGTCTTGTATTTCTTCTCTAGACGTTTTAGAAATAGCTACATGATCCAATTGAAACTCTCCTAATCTTGGATTTGGAGAGACCCATGTTTTCTTCTGGCTTGGTTTTTTCTTGAATGCAGTGGATCTTATCACCAAATTATGGGTTTCACATAATTCTATTAATCTCTTTCCATTTTTGTTTGTCTTTTTGTGAACTGGATAACTCCCTACTATTTCTTTGTATCCTGGTTCTTTACCAATCTGTGCATTAAAATCGCCAAGTAGGATTGTTGAATGATTTTCTGGGATTCTCGAAATTATCAACTCTAACTCTTCCCAGAACTTGTCCACTTTTTCTCTATTTTTGGAATTATCAATATTTGTAGGTGCGTGAACGTTAACTAGTGTGTAAATTTTATTTGCACATTTTATGGTCAAGGTAGACAATCTGCCATTATATGATTTAAAATCCACTGCAGAATCTGTAATTTTGTGGCTTACTATAAAACCTGTTCCAAACAAAGGGCAAGATTTCATTACTCTCCTTATTCCTACTTTCCCCTTCAGAATTCTATATCCCTCTGATTCGAAAGGTAGCTCATCAGTAAATCTTGTCTCTTGCAGGGCTGTAATTAAGATTTTCTTTTCTGTTAGAACATCTGCTGTTAGTCTTTTCAATTTGCCTGTTTTTAGTAAGGAATTTATATTGACTGTAGCAAAGAAATTTTGATGTTTCCTTTTTATAGTTTTCGCAGAGGCCTTGAAGACCCTTTCACCGCATGTTAGCGTAGGCGCCCCAGAATCCGAAAGCCTACATGTACTACCCGTTTTAGTAGCAGTGGATTGGCTACCACCTGGGGTATTTCTCTTTATTTGTTGTACCAGCATGCTTGTTTGGTAAAGAGATCGACGGGTCTTCACTCCTAAAAGGAGATCTGATACAACTATGCGGTTGTCAGCCCATAGAGGAATTCGATTTAGCTCACCAAATTCAGGTCTCCATCCTGTGATTTGGATATATCCAGACGCACCACGTGGAGGCACTTCCAACTTCCTTAGCAGCTTTTAATATCAATAAATCTCCAATAATAAAAAACAGAAATAATTCATCAAATATATGATGAATTTATTTATTTACTTTTTCTCATCCATCTTCCATACCCGATTTCCACCAACTAAAATTATAATTGTTTTTTCACCTGTGATGATCAACATAAATACTATCTGGTACTTCTTTCAGCTGTACGTTACACGTACAGTATGGTAAGTTGCTGTTGATTATTTTTTAATCATAATATTGTCTGACCTAAAAAATATTTTGGAACATTGAAATATTATTAACGCGTGTCACTATGAGTTTCCTTTTTATAAATGCACTACAAGAATGGTAGAGAATCAGTACCTACAAAATGAACTGTATACAAGAAGGAAACTCATATTGATACAATTTCGCTTTATACATCGTAAACCAGCCAATATATTGAATTTAAAAAAAAATATATATATACATCGCTGGGCCTAGGAATAAGGAACATCCATATGAAAAATCATAGCAATTGGTCTAGGCCTTTGTCTGTAATCGTGAGACAGAGAGACAGAGGAAATGCCGATCGTCTTAAAGGATAGACCTCACTATCGTTCGGTCAAATATATAGATATAGGGCTAAGATTCTATTGTTCTTTTATTTCGCCTCAAAAAGGACGAAGGAGTTGGTTAGTTTTATTGGCCAACGAACTTGACCTGTCTAAAGATACCAAGAATCTGTGCTTCAAATTTGAAGTTGATTGATAAAGGCGTTCGAAAGTTATCGTGGAACATGCAAACACACAACGCCTCAAGTCAAAAGGAAGAACTCACTTCGCTCGTTCAAAAATAATATTAATTCAATTTTTATATCATTTACTTAGTAATCACTTATTATACTTAATTGAATTATTAGAAATGATTTATTTACCTCAAATGATAACTTTATTCATATGAATAAGGCTCAACCATGTGAATAAGGAGGCCCGAGGGCTACCGCGTATCTATGAATCTGATTACATTTTCATATGATGGAGAAGCTCATTTTAAAAATCATGTGTTCCTATACAAGAAGGCCTGAGTGTCTTTCCTCTTAAATGTCCTTTAAATGCAAGCAAATTTCAAAAATCCTCACACATAGATGGCTGGACATTTCTTAAAGGAAGGTCCATGCAGAATTTCATTGAATTTGGTACACGCATTCAGCCGTGAATGCGTTACAGATAGACAGACATACAAAAAATGCAAAGCGGTCGACTTGCAACAGAGACCTCGACTTACATATATCTATGATGAATTATAGATAGAAACTACTTAAAATTCCTAAAAGTAAATGCATTTACTTACTACTCACATCCATGGAGAATGAATGTTGAAATGTCTTGAAAAAGTTGAAATATGTTGAAAATTAGAAATCAATTCTGAAGAATAAAACAAACATCCAACTGGTTTTGAGTTTTTTCTTGATTTTTGTAGGAATTTAATTGTTTTAAAACATTAATTTTATTCCCCAAAAAGACGCAGATGATGAGCTAATTGTTGCGAAACGCGCCCACTTTTGAAACATAATCTAACCAGCTCACCATGAAGATTGAGCTAATTATTTTATATACACATTGTGCAATATATACAGTTATATATTCACACACAGAAATCATTCAATACACAATAATACTATATATATAATGCAACATATTTGTAATATTGATAATATAGCAAAAATATTTAAGCATCTACACATGCAATGATTGTCAAACAACAAAACTACTGCAATAAGCGTGAAAATCTCATCTCAGAATTTGAATAAATCTTAAACTAACATGAATTAAATCTAGAAGGGATTATTTGTTGAAGAGGGGAACGCTTTAAAACCAGATTTACTCAGCTCACCGTCAAGGTCGAGCTTCGAGCCTATAATTATTTTATACACATTGTGGAATATATGCAGTTATATATTCGCACGCAGAAATCATACAATAAATATAATAATGGCAAAATTCTACACATGCTGAGATTTTCACATCAAAACTACTGCAAAAAGCGAGAAAATTTGAATAAATTGTACTACTATTTGTAGCACAATTGGTATTTACCATCAGGGACCTAAAAATAAGCTAAACTAAAAGCTGAAACCTATTTCAACCTAGAAAAATCAAGCTAATACCTATTACTAAATATTATACATCCCTACACTACCCATCATCCTTTTAAAGGGACGCTAACACTCCTAGGAGAACTGCAACCACATATCAGCATGCCAAGCCCGCCGAAATGGAGTCCAGCTCAGGGATCGACAGTACCGTCAACACCACAGGGACTGGCTGTATTGGTGTGAGTGGATACTGTCTTGCAAACCAAAAAATATTCCCCAAAAATAACTAGCTTACTCAATTACAAGAAAAACAATTATCATTTACAATCATATAGATTGTAAGAAGAAAAGATCCATCGCTAAATTGAAAAAAAACTATTTAAAATAGTTCTGAAAATTTGATTCTCCCCAAGAATAAGAGATTAATCTATTACAAAGGATCCTAGGTGAACTGTAGCCACATATCAGCATGCCAAGCCCGCCGAAATGGAGTCCAGCTCAGGGATCGACAGTACCGTCAACACCGCAGGGACTGGCTGTATTGGTGTGAGTGGATACTGTCTTGCAAACCCCGCCTATTTCCAAACTATTCCCTACAATTCCACATTTCCTTCTTCCCCTTTCAATTGCTAAACTGAACCCTGGGCCAGGGAAATCATGAAGCTGAAGATCTTGGAGGTCAGAAGGGCGCTGAAAACCCTACTTTTGAAATTTTGAAAAATTCACAAACACCACAGCACTGGCTGTGTTGGTGAGAGCAACTATTGAAGTTTATATAAAATTAATATGTATTTTTAATAATATATTATTACACAATAAAGAAACTGAAAAAGGGGCGCGAGCAAAAGACAAGATAAATTGCAATCTTTAGTTGTCACCGTAGGTTTCCAATTGCAACTTCCTTGGCTTTTGATTTGTATCAAATGATAATTTTATTCATCTTGATACAAAACGATGGAGAAGCGCGATCAAATAACAAGGATAAATTGTAATCTTTAGTTGACACTGTCTTTTGGTTTACCATATAATGATGATAATAATTATCAAAGTCAAACTTTGATAATATTTTAAAAGATTTATGAGTTTGAAAATATATTTGTTCATCTACAAACACTGCAAATTTTGAGTCAACATAGCAAATAAACTCCAAGAAAAGTTAAGATTTGAAAGATTTATAATGAACAGCAGAGTACGGTATTGGGGTCAGGGCCATGGTCAGGGAATCCTCATGATGATGATGTCGATGATGACTTGATGATCCAGAAGATGAAGAGGGCTCTGAAAATTATCCTGCTCTAATTGAATTTATCTAGCTCTATCATTATACTCAATCATTAAACTATCTTCAAGACTAATCAGAATGTAAATAAAAATAATGAATTAAAAGATCTCTGAATCCTAATATTTTTTAACTCTGTCATAATAATTATAATCTATGCAAAAAACTAATCTAAATTTATTCAGTCAAATTAAAAGACAAATTTATGAAAATTCGTTGAAGAAGCAAAATATTCTCTATGTTGCTATAGATTACTGTAATAATGTCTCAATTAATTGAACCTGGAAACTAAAAAGTGAAAATCCTAACTTGAAAATTAATCAGATAAAAAATCTAATATATCTAAAAAGTTCTATTAAAGAAATCTGAGTGATATAAAAGTCCTAATTGTCAAATCTCAATTCCTAAAATGGGGGATTGAAGAAGCAGTAGATCTCCGCAGTCATTAGAACATAATAATAATTCCTGCTGTTGGTAATGTGTTGGTGTACTGTGTTTAAATCATGCTGCGTCTCATGCTGACACCATTCAGTGTAACCTCACACACATTCTACTTTCTAGTGCTATACAACCTTACTAAAAGCTAAAAATCACGATGTTGTAATTTTTATGACATTTATTACAGCTTTCCCCATTACCACACCACGAAATGTCAACGCTGCTAACCAAATTCCCCACAAACTCGAGTTCTGAATAATATTATTAAATTTTATGCTAGTAGGCCTACCGACGCTGCAAGATCACATTCACCAGTAAGGTTGCACATCACTAGAACATATTATTTTTATGGAGAAAAGAATAAACGTTTTTTAATTAAATGCAAAAGGAAGATTTTTAGATGTATTAATACAAATACTTAGTTGTGCTGAACAACTTTACTGGCAAGCGAAGAACTGAAAAACTGCGGTGTTGTTATTTTTATAAAACCTGTTAACGTTTTCCCTATCATCTTAATACAGAATGGCAACGCTGTAAAATTTCCCACCAGTAAAGTTATTCAAAACTTTAATTATTATTATTGGAATTATCTAGATGATTTTTACAAAACATCTATGACTGGACATAAACTTTAAATTTATTGTCATTTGAATAATAATGTTTGGAGACATTGGGATGTTTGAAATCAGATTTAGGAATAATTGAATAAATTTTGAGTGTGTGAGGGTGTTTTTGTGACATGCATACATTGATAATTTTTGACTCACCAAACCGCCATACGGTACACAGTTACCTGTAAACAAACAGATCAAAGATTTATTGACAAATTATTTCTACAAAGCTTGCATTATTTATTCAAATACTTCTGTCAACAGATCTTGATAGGAGAAGAAGAATGTGGAAAAATACTGGCACAGAGATATGACTGGTTAGGAATATGTAATAGAATTATAAACAAAAAATTAATTCAATGAGATGTATAATTATGAAGAATAAAAACAGAAAAGTAGAATGTCTCACCTTGAACTCATTTAGAATGCGCCCTCCCAGCAACCAGGAACGATCCAGAGAGTATTTTGGGCACTAGATGTCGATGTCCACACTATATTTACACACTCACTGCACTACATACACTTGATATATACTTCACTATCACTTTAGTTCAGAGTTTAGAATGTCCTCCAAGAAGCAGGAACGATGCCAGTGTGAGCTGAAAAATATAAAAAATACTTTTACAGCAAAAGAAATGGTGGCACATCAACAAATCAAATATTTTACATATCAATTGATGAGTCAATGTGTCACTACAATAATTGAGCAAATTACTTTCCTACCTAACAAGCGTCTTTAAAAATGCCTATTTCCAAGATTTATGATGTCCTTCAGTTATCTCCAGAGATCTCCTTGTTAGGAAGACTCCTTTCAAGTCCCAATCGTTCAATGATGAGCAGAATTTCATGAAAATTCGAAAAGATAGCGCATCAACTCAATCTGATGACTCTACAAGACTCTATAACTTCGGTGATTTGAAGCTAGCTAAAATATTTAACTAATAAATTACAGAGTTTCATGATCCTCTTTACAAAATCTGCTTAGTTTTTTCCAAATTATTAGGATTTTCAATTTTTATTACCACAAGATGCTTCTTGGGGCAGTTTGCATAATTTGAATACAAATTATTTCAATAAATCTGTCCTATAATTTAAGTTTTAAACTATCATTGGTGTAAAAATTGTAGTTGGAAGAAAGTTATTTATGAGAGATGCACATGAATGCAGATTTAAAACACAGATTGAGACAGTATAGCACTGTCATCAAATCACAAGCCTCTCTATAGAGTAGAAATATCGTCAACATTATTCTATACATTCAAAGCCAGTATTGAGAGACTGATTCACTAAATATTCATTGACATAATAATAATAATAATTGAACCCTATAGTTCGGATTCAAGCTAGAGTTTAAGATAGAGTGGGTCCCCACACATCACAAAGTTAATAAATTGAAAACCCTACAACTGAAATAGAAATTATGCTGAAAGAAATTACAATTGATTAGTTACAAATACATGGAAATTACAAAAAAAATTATAAAAATGTGTAGGAATTTCCTCTCTATCGTAGAAAACTCTCTATTTTTTTGATACAGTGTTACAAACAGTCTCATGTTTCCATGAGAATTCATAACACAATATGGTTTTATAGGGTCTTCTTCTGCCCAATATAATTTTATCAGTGAACTAAATACATAATTCACTCACTTCCAAGCCAACTACCATTAGAATAAATAATGTTCCAAAATCATAATTCACATTTTTAGAGTTGCTTTTATTGGAAATGGTACCCCTATTACAGGAGTGACACAACAGTTGTATACCACATATTGATGGCAAACAAACTGTTCACATCGTTCGGATCACACCTAAAGTGATGGATCCATGAGAATATATGATACAATGCTGCTTTTATAGGCTCTTCTTCTGCCCAATATAATTTAATTAGTGAACTAAATACATAATTCACTCACTTCCAAGCCAACTACCATTAACTTAGGTATAGAATACAGATTGTTTCAAAATCATAATTCATTTTTTTAGCGCTACTTGTACTGGAAGTGGCACCCTTATTACAGGAGTGGCATTTTATATCACTTGTGTACCACATATTGGTTGTGAACAACCTGTTCACATGGTTCGGATCACACCTAAAGTGATGGATCCATATAACTCAATGCTGCTTTTAAAGGCTCTTCTTCTGCCCAATATATATTTTTTGTGAATTAAATACATTCACTTCTATAGAGCTGCTTGTATTGGAATAAAATAAATGAATTCAAATAAAATGAATGAATGAAATGGAAAAAATGGCACCCCTATCACATGAGTGACATATATCGGTTGTATACCACATATTGATGGTAAAAAACCTTTTCACATGGTTCGGATCCCACCTAAAGTGATGGATCCATCGTGCTCTAATAATTTTACGGTCCAATCAGCTTGATGAAAACACCTCGAAAGGATCTCATCATCAAGGAAAGCCATCAGAATAATAGCTAGATAACTTATTAGTAACAATTATTTGTAATTTTTATTCTTATAATAAATAAATAGAAAATAATCTCACTTTTTGAATGTTTTCTGTACCTCAATCATTCAGATATCATGAGCATCGAGGTAGCAGTGGTACTGTGCATACGTTGTCAGAAAAGGCTCTGCGAATTTTGAAGCATAGAATATTAATTCGAACGGATAAGTAGTATTTTTGTTTATTATTATTATTAGTATTTATAATATCTTAATAATTTTCATCATTAACTTGTCTAATATAAGTTAAAGTATTTAAATAAAAAGTCAAAATCTATTTTCGAGGTTAGGTGTACCGATATTGATAAATTTTTGTGTAATTAAATAGTCTCAAGTTGACAATTGTAATAAATTAAGTAATATTTCATTAAACATTTAACTAAAATCAATTGAAAACAATTTTTAGCTAGGAAAATGAGTCCAAACAAGGCATCTAAATCTAATTGTTTAACTAAAACTCAGGTAGCTACGCGATCTCAGCAATTATTAACAAAAAAATCTCCAACAGCTCTTAAAGCTACTGTAGATGTAGAAGAAAAGGTTGCTAAACTATTGAGTGATCACACCAAATTGAAAACAAAATTAGAAACATCACTAAAAAATTCTGAGGAAGAACGAATAGGGTTAGTGGATCACATAAAATCTCTGGAAGTTATTGTAAAATTGCAGCAGGAAGACCATAAAACTGAAATACTAAATCTCACGAGTCAATGTAGGTCTATGTCAGAGGAAATCGAAATATTAAAATCAAAAATAAACTTGGCTAATGTAAGATCTGAACCTCTGATCAATACAAAAAAAGTAGAACCTAAATCAAATGGGGAAAAAATAAATAGAAATGGTCAAACAAAAACGTATAGTCAGGTTTTGCAAACAGCAACCAAAACTAAAGTAAGGGCAAATAACGATAGGAAAGGTAGAGTACTGCTCTTGACATCCAGTCATGGACGAGACTGTAGTGACCTACTAAATAAAAGATTAAAAAATAAGTATGAAGTTCAGAGCTTTTTCAAACCAAGTGCCCCTATAAACGCTATCGTAGAGTCAGCACAGGAACAAACTAAAGATTTTGGGAAAAACGATTTTCTAATAGTACTGGGTGGCTCAAACAATATAAATGAACCTAATCTAAAACATCTTCCTGAAATAAATGAAAAAATTAAAGAGATTGTGCCACTCAGCCAAAAAACGAATGTAATAATAAGTACAATTCCGTATAGGTTTGATAGGCCAGAGCTAAATGAAGCCATCAAGTCAACAAATAAATCAATTCATAATACAATCAACAGCCTAAAAAATAAGAATTCTAAGCAGTTGGGGATTTGTTTTCTAAATGAAAGGCTGAAAAAACAAAACTTCACTAATCATGGTCTACATCTAAATCAATCTGGCAAAGTAATATTTTGTAATAGGCTGGCAGAGCTGATTGAAAGTCGTTTGCAATCTACTGTCAATAATTCTCCTAAACAATCATCTAACGAACCTTTTTTAGTAAAGTGGCTCAAAACCGGGAAGGGAAACTAGTTTCAGATGATAAATTCATATCTTCAATTGTATTAAAAGACGTTAATCGATCAAAAAATCAGGATAGCATTAGTGGAAGGAACTCTTGTAGCAATCTGATAGGCTCTCAAGATTCTAAGAGATTAAGTAAATCTACTTCAATATGCAAAAGCAACAATAAAGTAATAAGGGATGATAGGGAAGTACCGGTACTCACTGTGTTCCATCAGAAATCAGAATATTCAATACATTCGTAACAAAATAGATAGAATCGAAGTATTTTTTAAAGAAGAGGCTCCTGATATAGCTATTTTCACAGAGCATGGTTTAAAAGAAGATGAATTGTCACAACTTAATATTCCAAACTATTCATTGAAAACGTCGTATTGCAGGACATCTCATCGAAGTGGGGGAGTAGCTATCTTCACTAAAAATGCTAAGAATATGCAAACATTTAATTTAGAATATGTAGAGAAATTTGCTGTGGAAATGGATTTAGAAGTTACTGGTTTGAGAGTAAAAATCGACAATAATTTCGAAGTAGCGGTGTTAGGTATTTACAGGTCACCAAATGGGGAATGGAACAATTTTTGTGAACTATTCAATAGGCTTTTAGAGATTACTACTACTCGTTTTACAAACGTTATTGTAGCGGGAGATTTCAATACAGACTTTGCAACACAGAATAAAATGACAGAAGATTTAAAGGATATTATATGCATGAATAACTTGGAAATAAAAGTTCATGAATATACCAGAGTCACAAGAACATCACAAACAATAATTGATAACATCCTTACTAATATAGATTGCTCTAAAACAAGATTAGGCGGCTCAGAACTATCTGATCATGACTATCAAATCTTAGAGGTGGGGTTGCAAGGTCATAAATCAATTAAAAAGAGTAGAGTAATGAAAGAAATTAAACAATGTGAACAGGGGAATATCGATTGTTTGGAGCAGAATCTGCTACAAGAAAACTGGAGTAGGGTTTACAATAGCAATAGTTAAATGACAAATATGATAGTTTCATTAATATTTTAAGGTTTCATATTACTATGAGTTGTCCTGTTAAAAAAGTCCCTGTAAAGAACAAATTAGACAAGATTGAAGAGTGGATAACTGATGATATCCTTGCAGAAAGAAATAGGGTTAAAGATGCATATGATGAATTCAAACTATCTAGAAATATGTTAATTGAAGATAATTACAAAGCTCTAAAGAAAAATTATACAAGAGAAGTGAAAAGAGCGAAATGTAAGAAAACAGCTGAAATTTTGAATAATAGTGTGTACTTTAACACAGCAGTGTGGGATGTAATAAACAAAAATAGGCAAGTAGCTCATGTAGATGCTTATACTAGTGTCCCCAGAATAATTAACGAAAATAACAAATATATTGATGATAGTGTAGACATTTGTAATTTCTTTAACAGATATTATCAACTGGTTGCTAAGGATCTTCAAAAATCTCTTAATACAGGTATTAGTGATGCAAACATGAGGAATACTGAGGGGATTCAGAACGAATTAAAATTCCACCCAGTATGCCAAGACGAGTTGTCAAATATCATTGATAGTTTAAATAATAAAAAAACTGTAGGAATGGATGGGGTATCCAGTAAAATTCTGAAAGAATGTAAAGATCAATTGTTAGACCCTTTGATTCATCTGATCAATCATTCATTAGAACAAGGTGTTTTTCCAGATAACTTAAAAGAGGGGAAGATCTTGCCAATCTTCAAAAGTGGTAGAAAACTATAGGCCCATTAGTATTTTAAATGTAATAAGTAAAATTTTTGAAAGAGTAGTTCTAAATAGGTTACTTCTGCACCTTCAAGAAGCTAACTTTATCTGTGATGAACAACATGGCTTCCAGAAAGGGAGATCAACAAAAACAGCCATAGTTTCTCTAGTTGAAAAACTAATAGATATAATAGATTCAGGTGATAAAGCTACTGCAATCTTCTTAGATCTGTCAAAGGCATTTGACTGTGTTAATCATAGAACTTTATTGGAAATACTGCAAAATGTAGGTGTAAATGGGGTTGAACTGAAATGGTTTGAATCATATCTTATTGGGAGAAAACAATGTGTAGAACTAACTACAGTAGTTGGTAATAGTATAGTAAAGAATAAATCTAATAAATTAGAGGTGCAAGCTGGAGTGCCTCAGGGGTCAATACTAGGTCCATTGCTTTTTTTGTTATATGTCAACCGTTTACCTAAAGAATTAATTAGTGGTAGAGCCCTCTTATTTGCTGATGATACATCACTCATTTTCAGCAATTCCATTCTAGATAATTTAGAAATAAGTGCCCATATAGGTGTGCAGTCCATTGTCCAATTTTTAAATCAGTTGAAATTAACTATAAATAGTAAAAAATGTCAATACCTTCAATTCAAAAACAAACATAATTTAAATGAAGATAGGGCTATAAACGTGTTTGTAAACGATAATCAATTAGACCAGGAAGAAAAAATTGCATTTCTAGGAGTTACGTTGGATAGACGATTGACCTGGACTCCATACATTGAGAAAATATGTAGTAAAATTTCATCTGGGGTATTTGTCCTGCGACAACTCGCTAGATTGAATGACAAAAAGTTACTTTTTACAGCTTACCATGGGCTCTTACTGTCACATATTAGGTATGCTATCTTATAGTATGGGGTAATTCATCAAAACAAAATCTTGATAGGGTGTTTAAGATCCAAAAGAAAGCGGTTAGGTGTATAGAAAGAGTAAATAGATTAGATTCATGTAGGCCGTTGTTCAAGAGACTTGGTCTCCTAACTGTACCCTGCTTATATGTGTATGAAGCTACTTTATATGTAAAAACGAATGATAATAACCAAAATCTTGATGTACATGATTATAATACAAGAAGCCGAGGAGATTATCACTTGGTGAGTCACAATAGTAGCTTATTCAAACAAAAACCTAGTTATATTGCTAGGAAATTCTACAACAAGCTACCGCAGTTTTTGAAGAGTCTTGAAAATATAGAAATATTTAAAAAACAATTGAAGAAATATTTAGTTGATAAAGCTTTTTATAGTGTACAAGAGTTCCTTTCACATCAAAATTAAGCCTCACCTCAACTAATTGAAGTAATTATGGTATCTAGTGTATAATATTGTTGATCTGACTTGTCTTATACTCCTTAACTGGAGTCTCCAAGACGTAATCTACAAAAAAAAAAGCATATCAAAATGAAATATAATTTGCCAGCAAATTATTTACTGCATATGCTATTATAGCCGCGAGCCGTAGCAGGTATCTGTTCAATCAGAGAGATAAGCTGCGTTCTCGTAGGTCCTGTTCGTAACGGTGACCGATTGGATTGGCCAGCAAAAAAGACACTGTTCTCTGCTGTAAAATCACTTCCCGGTGGTTCGGAACCCACCTAAAACTGTAGGCCAACATCAATCACCATCATCCAACTCATTACCCACGCACAGGTCTCAGACCTATGTAGGCTTCATCCTCCAAAAAAAAAAAAAAAAAAAAATTACAAAATTTAGCCAGCAAGGTGGAACTACCTAGAAATGATTTCATCATCAAAGATATATCCACACAAAATAATAAGGAACTGCAAAATATACACAGTTCATATTTCTTATTAATGAAATAAATAATAGATTAACATTCAAATCTAAAACAGTTTTATCTGATGATCTTCTAAATCATTAGCGTTGGGTACCGGTATTTTCAAATTGGTTGTGGATGAATATTCACCGCACCTTCACCAGGAATTCATTTTCGCCTCTAATGAGAGACTTTATCAGCTCATTTTTGGTACGGTAACTTATTTCTTTGAAACGTCTGCCCCATCGTTATACAACAATAATAATGTTGTAAAAGATTGAAACTAAGTGAAAATAACTGTTGTAAAACATGTATTAGGTACCGTACTCAACTTTTGTGTGTAAGCTGCTTCACAGGGGAGAAGAACAAGAGATGATGTCTTTATTGTGGCTTGCTCAATGATAATTTCTCCTCGTTGATCTCATAAGCCTACTCACATGAAACTGTGGAGAAAAAGTGTTGAAGGAGTGAGTTTTGAGTATTTAATTCAATTTAAGTGGGCTTCAATTAATCAGTTTATTTTTTTGTGAATAAATCCAGTAAAAGAAGCAGTTTGAAAATTCATTCATTCAAATAAAGAATTAATAAAATGGGTGAAGTGGGGCATCCCAGTTTTAGTCTTAATATTTCTCTGGACTATTCGTCTTCTGCTGCTATTTTTATTATCAATGTTTTCTTGTACAAATTTTGTACACAATTTTTTTGTACCAATTATAATCTAGCAGAGTAACCATCTGTACCATATCGATATTGTCAAATAATCTATGTTAGCCCTCAAATTAATTTATTTGAAACTTTGATACCGTATTTTTTCCTGCTTCATAGGGTAACAAAGCAATTTGATGAATCAATGCTAAAGAAATATTTAATTTTGAAAGGTAAAGCCTTGTAACGGTTTTTGTAACAACCGCCATTGAAGTCAGCTGATCTATCCAAACAAAGTATCAACTAGTGTGAATCTGGGTTCATTCTTTTTCAATTGGCACTCTACAAATTCCATAAAATATCATGAAAAATTTATAAAATCATTATAAACATTTTCATGTGAATCAAGATATACTTATTCGAATTTTATAATATTTGGGAGACTTTTTAACACAAAGAAATTGTGAGACATGGAATCACTATGTATATATAAATCTTTTGAAAAACATTGCTACACAAATTCGATAATCATACATGCCTAAAATGGATTATAAATAAAGATATTTATAATAAAAACACAATTTTCCTTCTGATAAATACATTGATGTGTAGAAATTTACTAGTGTCGTTCACAAAGAGACCATCTAAGCTAACATAACCTCAAACTCTTCCATCTTTCAATTGGATTATTGCCGGCTAATTCAAAATAAGTTCCTGGATTTCTTGTTCCATGACGAACTGCGTTGTTAATATTAACTTTTCATGTGAAATTTAACGACATGCAGTCAAATATTTGTTAAGAATAAGTATAATAACTCACTTAAACTGGCCGAGTACTTTCGAATCTATGAGATCCATCATCATATCTTCAATTGTATTAAAAGACGTTAATCGATCAAAAAATCAGGATAGCATTAGTGGAAGGAACTCTTGTAGCAATCTGATAGGCTCTCAAGATTCTAAGAGATTAAGTAAATCTACTTCAATATGCAAAAGCAACAATAAAGTAATAAGGGATGATAGGGAAGTACCGGTACTCACTGTGTTCCATCAGAAATCAGAATATTCAATACATTCGTAACAAAATAGATAGAATCGAAGTATTTTTTAAAGAAGAGGCTCCTGATATAGCTATTTTCACAGAGCATGGTTTAAAAGAAGATGAATTGTCACAACTTAATATTCCAAACTATTCATTGAAAACGTCGTATTGCAGGACATCTCATCGAAGTGGGGGAGTAGCTATCTTCACTAAAAATGCTAAGAATATGCAAACATTTAATTTAGAATATGTAGAGAAATTTGCTGTGGAAATGGATTTAGAAGTTACTGGTTTGAGAGTAAAAATCGACAATAATTTCGAAGTAGCGGTGTTAGGTATTTACAGGTCACCAAATGGGGAATGGAACAATTTTTGTGAACTATTCAATAGGCTTTTAGAGATTACTACTACTCGTTTTACAAACGTTATTGTAGCGGGAGATTTCAATACAGACTTTGCAACACAGAATAAAATGACAGAAGATTTAAAGGATATTATATGCATGAATAACTTGGAAATAAAAGTTCATGAATATACCAGAGTCACAAGAACATCACAAACAATAATTGATAACATCCTTACTAATATAGATTGCTCTAAAACAAGATTAGGCGGCTCAGAACTATCTGATCATGACTATCAAATCTTAGAGGTGGGGTTGCAAGGTCATAAATCAATTAAAAAGAGTAGAGTAATGAAAGAAATTAAACAATGTGAACAGGGGAATATCGATTGTTTGGAGCAGAATCTGCTACAAGAAAACTGGAGTAGGGTTTACAATAGCAATAGTTTAAATGACAAATATGATAGTTTCATTAATATTTTAAGGTTTCATATTACTATGAGTTGTCCTGTTAAAAAAGTCCCTGTAAAGAACAAATTAGACAAGATTGAAGAGTGGATAACTGATGATATCCTTGCAGAAAGAAATAGGGTTAAAGATGCATATGATGAATTCAAACTATCTAGAAATATGTTAATTGAAGATAATTACAAAGCTCTAAAGAAAAATTATACAAGAGAAGTGAAAAGAGCGAAATGTAAGAAAACAGCTGAAATTTTGAATAATAGTGTGTACTTTAACACAGCAGTGTGGGATGTAATAAACAAAAATAGGCAAGTAGCTCATGTAGATGCTTATACTAGTGTCCCCAGAATAATTAACGAAAATAACAAATATATTGATGATAGTGTAGACATTTGTAATTTCTTTAACAGATATTATCAACTGGTTGCTAAGGATCTTCAAAAATCTCTTAATACAGGTATTAGTGATGCAAACATGAGGAATACTGAGGGGATTCAGAACGAATTAAAATTCCACCCAGTATGCCAAGACGAGTTGTCAAATATCATTGATAGTTTAAATAATAAAAAAACTGTAGGAATGGATGGGGTATCCAGTAAAATTCTGAAAGAATGTAAAGATCAATTGTTAGACCCTTTGATTCATCTGATCAATCATTCATTAGAACAAGGTGTTTTTCCAGATAACTTAAAAGAGGGGAAGATCTTGCCAATCTTCAAAAGTGGTAGAAAACTATAGGCCCATTAGTATTTTAAATGTAATAAGTAAAATTTTTGAAAGAGTAGTTCTAAATAGGTTACTTCTGCACCTTCAAGAAGCTAACTTTATCTGTGATGAACAACATGGCTTCCAGAAAGGGAGATCAACAAAAACAGCCATAGTTTCTCTAGTTGAAAAACTAATAGATATAATAGATTCAGGTGATAAAGCTACTGCAATCTTCTTAGATCTGTCAAAGGCATTTGACTGTGTTAATCATAGAACTTTATTGGAAATACTGCAAAATGTAGGTGTAAATGGGGTTGAACTGAAATGGTTTGAATCATATCTTATTGGGAGAAAACAATGTGTAGAACTAACTACAGTAGTTGGTAATAGTATAGTAAAGAATAAATCTAATAAATTAGAGGTGCAAGCTGGAGTGCCTCAGGGGTCAATACTAGGTCCATTGCTTTTTTTGTTATATGTCAACCGTTTACCTAAAGAATTAATTAGTGGTAGAGCCCTCTTATTTGCTGATGATACATCACTCATTTTCAGCAATTCCATTCTAGATAATTTAGAAATAAGTGCCCATATAGGTGTGCAGTCCATTGTCCAATTTTTAAATCAGTTGAAATTAACTATAAATAGTAAAAAATGTCAATACCTTCAATTCAAAAACAAACATAATTTAAATGAAGATAGGGCTATAAACGTGTTTGTAAACGATAATCAATTAGACCAGGAAGAAAAAATTGCATTTCTAGGAGTTACGTTGGATAGACGATTGACCTGGACTCCATACATTGAGAAAATATGTAGTAAAATTTCATCTGGGGTATTTGTCCTGCGACAACTCGCTAGATTGAATGACAAAAAGTTACTTTTTACAGCTTACCATGGGCTCTTACTGTCACATATTAGGTATGCTATCTTATAGTATGGGGTAATTCATCAAAACAAAATCTTGATAGGGTGTTTAAGATCCAAAAGAAAGCGGTTAGGTGTATAGAAAGAGTAAATAGATTAGATTCATGTAGGCCGTTGTTCAAGAGACTTGGTCTCCTAACTGTACCCTGCTTATATGTGTATGAAGCTACTTTATATGTAAAAACGAATGATAATAACCAAAATCTTGATGTACATGATTATAATACAAGAAGCCGAGGAGATTATCACTTGGTGAGTCACAATAGTAGCTTATTCAAACAAAAACCTAGTTATATTGCTAGGAAATTCTACAACAAGCTACCGCAGTTTTTGAAGAGTCTTGAAAATATAGAAATATTTAAAAAACAATTGAAGAAATATTTAGTTGATAAAGCTTTTTATAGTGTACAAGAGTTCCTTTCACATCAAAATTAAGCCTCACCTCAACTAATTGAAGTAATTATGGTATCTAGTGTATAATATTGTTGATCTGACTTGTCTTATACTCCTTAACTGGAGTCTCCAAGACGTAATCTACAAAAAAAAAAGCATATCAAAATGAAATATAATTTGCCAGCAAATTATTTACTGCATATGCTATTATAGCCGCGAGCCGTAGCAGGTATCTGTTCAATCAGAGAGATAAGCTGCGTTCTCGTAGGTCCTGTTCGTAACGGTGACCGATTGGATTGGCCAGCAAAAAAGACACTGTTCTCTGCTGTAAAATCACTTCCCGGTGGTTCGGAACCCACCTAAAACTGTAGGCCAACATCAATCACCATCATCCAACTCATTACCCACGCACAGGTCTCAGACCTATGTAGGCTTCATCCTCCAAAAAAAAAAAAAAAAAAAAATTACAAAATTTAGCCAGCAAGGTGGAACTACCTAGAAATGATTTCATCATCAAAGATATATCCACACAAAATAATAAGGAACTGCAAAATATACACAGTTCATATTTCTTATTAATGAAATAAATAATAGATTAACATTCAAATCTAAAACAGTTTTATCTGATGATCTTCTAAATCATTAGCGTTGGGTACCGGTATTTTCAAATTGGTTGTGGATGAATATTCACCGCACCTTCACCAGGAATTCATTTTCGCCTCTAATGAGAGACTTTATCAGCTCATTTTTGGTACGGTAACTTATTTCTTTGAAACGTCTGCCCCATCGTTATACAACAATAATAATGTTGTAAAAGATTGAAACTAAGTGAAAATAACTGTTGTAAAACATGTATTAGGTACCGTACTCAACTTTTGTGTGTAAGCTGCTTCACAGGGGAGAAGAACAAGAGATGATGTCTTTATTGTGGCTTGCTCAATGATAATTTCTCCTCGTTGATCTCATAAGCCTACTCACATGAAACTGTGGAGAAAAAGTGTTGAAGGAGTGAGTTTTGAGTATTTAATTCAATTTAAGTGGGCTTCAATTAATCAGTTTATTTTTTTGTGAATAAATCCAGTAAAAGAAGCAGTTTGAAAATTCATTCATTCAAATAAAGAATTAATAAAATGGGTGAAGTGGGGCATCCCAGTTTTAGTCTTAATATTTCTCTGGACAATTATTCGTCTTCTGCTGCTATTTTTATTATCAATGTTTTCTTGTACAAATTTTGTACACAATTTTTTTGTACCAATTATAATCTAGCAGAGTAACCATCTGTACCATATCGATATTGTCAAATAATCTATGTTAGCCCTCAAATTAATTTATTTGAAACTTTGATACCGTATTTTTTCCTGCTTCATAGGGTAACAAAGCAATTTGATGAATCAATGCTAAAGAAATATTTAATTTTGAAAGGTAAAGCCTTGTAACGGTTTTTGTAACAACCGCCATTGAAGTCAGCTGATCTATCCAAACAAAGTATCAACTAGTGTGAATCTGGGTTCATTCTTTTTCAATTGGCACTCTACAAATTCCATAAAATATCATGAAAAATTTATAAAATCATTATAAACATTTTCATGTGAATCAAGATATACTTATTCGAATTTTATAATATTTGGGAGACTTTTTAACACAAAGAAATTGTGAGACATGGAATCACTATGTATATATAAATCTTTTGAAAAACATTGCTACACAAATTCGATAATCATACATGCCTAAAATGGATTATAAATAAAGATATTTATAATAAAAACACAATTTTCCTTCTGATAAATACATTGATGTGTAGAAATTTACTAGTGTCGTTCACAAAGAGACCATCTAAGCTAACATAACCTCAAACTCTTCCATCTTTCAATTGGATTATTGCCGGCTAATTCAAAATAAGTTCCTGGATTTCTTGTTCCATGACGAACTGCGTTGTTAATATTAACTTTTCATGTGAAATTTAACGACATGCAGTCAAATATTTGTTAAGAATAAGTATAATAACTCACTTAAACTGGCCGAGTACTTTCGAATCTATGAGATCCATCATCATATCTTCAATTGTATTAAAAGACGTTAATCGATCAAAAAATCAGGATAGCATTAGTGGAAGGAACTCTTGTAGCAATCTGATAGGCTCTCAAGATTCTAAGAGATTAAGTAAATCTACTTCAATATGCAAAAGCAACAATAAAGTAATAAGGGATGATAGGGAAGTACCGGTACTCACTGTGTTCCATCAGAAATCAGAATATTCAATACATTCGTAACAAAATAGATAGAATCGAAGTATTTTTTAAAGAAGAGGCTCCTGATATAGCTATTTTCACAGAGCATGGTTTAAAAGAAGATGAATTGTCACAACTTAATATTCCAAACTATTCATTGAAAACGTCGTATTGCAGGACATCTCATCGAAGTGGGGGAGTAGCTATCTTCACTAAAAATGCTAAGAATATGCAAACATTTAATTTAGAATATGTAGAGAAATTTGCTGTGGAAATGGATTTAGAAGTTACTGGTTTGAGAGTAAAAATCGACAATAATTTCGAAGTAGCGGTGTTAGGTATTTACAGGTCACCAAATGGGGAATGGAACAATTTTTGTGAACTATTCAATAGGCTTTTAGAGATTACTACTACTCGTTTTACAAACGTTATTGTAGCGGGAGATTTCAATACAGACTTTGCAACACAGAATAAAATGACAGAAGATTTAAAGGATATTATATGCATGAATAACTTGGAAATAAAAGTTCATGAATATACCAGAGTCACAAGAACATCACAAACAATAATTGATAACATCCTTACTAATATAGATTGCTCTAAAACAAGATTAGGCGGCTCAGAACTATCTGATCATGACTATCAAATCTTAGAGGTGGGGTTGCAAGGTCATAAATCAATTAAAAAGAGTAGAGTAATGAAAGAAATTAAACAATGTGAACAGGGGAATATCGATTGTTTGGAGCAGAATCTGCTACAAGAAAACTGGAGTAGGGTTTACAATAGCAATAGTTTAAATGACAAATATGATAGTTTCATTAATATTTTAAGGTTTCATATTACTATGAGTTGTCCAGTTAAAAAAGTCCCTGTAAAGAACAAATTAGACAAGATTGAAGAGTGGATAACTGATGATATCCTTGCAGAAAGAAATAGGGTTAAAGATGCATATGATGAATTCAAACTATATAGAAATATGTTAATTGAAGATAATTACAAAGCTCTAAAGAAAAATTATACAAGAGAAGTGAAAAGAGCGAAATGTAAGAAAACAGCTGAAATTTTGAATAATAGTGTGTACTTTAACACAGCAGTGTGGGATGTAATAAACAAAAATAGGCAAGTAGCTCATGTAGATGCTTATACTAGTGTCCCCAGAATAATTAACGAAAATAACAAATATATTGATGATAGTGTAGACATTTGTAATTTCTTTAACAGATATTATCAACTGGTTGCTAAGGAATTTAATTTAAATTTTGTTTAGTTGGACCTAACCGTTGTTTAAATAAAATTAAATAATTAAAATCTACAGGAATAATTTAAAATAAATTTAAATGAAAGAAAATTTTAATCCTACAATTTCCTTTTAAAAAAAAATTTCCTTTCAAAAATCTCTTAATACAGGTATTAGTGATGCAAACATGAGGAATACTGAGGGGATTCAGAACGAATTAAAATTCCACCCAGTATGCCAAGACGAGTTGTCAAATATCATTGATAGTTTAAATAATAAAAAAACTGTAGGAATGGATGGGGTACCCAGTAAAATTCTGATAGAATGTAAAGATCAATTGTTAGACCCTTTGATTCATCTGATCAATCATTCATTAGAACAAGGTGTTTTTCCAGATAACTTAAAAGAGGGGAAGATCTTGCCAATCTTCAAAAGTGGTGATAGAGAAAAGGTAGAAAACTATAGGCCCATTAGTATTTTAAATGTAATAAGTAAAATTTTTGAAAGAGTAGTTCTAAATAGGTTACTTCTGCACCTTCAAGAAGCTAACTTTATCTGTGATGAACAACATGGCTTCCAGAAAGGGAGATCAACAAAAACAGCCATAGTTTCTCTAGTTGAAAAACTAATAGATATAATAGATTCAGGTGATAATAGATTCAGATTCATTCTTAGATCTGTCAAAGGCATTTGACTGTGTTAATCATAGAACTTTATTGGAAATACTGCAAAATGTAGGTGTAAATGGGGTTGAACTGAAATGGTTTGAATCATATCTTATTGGGAGAAAACAATGTGTAGAACTAACTACAGTAGTTGGTAATAGTATAGTAAAGAATAAATCTAATAAATTAGAGGTGCAAGCTGGAGTGCCTCAGGGGTCAATACTAGGTCCATTGCTTTTTTTGTTATATGTCAACCGTTTACCTAAAGAATTAATTAGTGGTAGAGCCCTCTTATTTGCTGATGATACATCACTCATTTTCAGCAATTCCATTCTAGATAATTTAGAAATAAGTGCCCATATAGGTGTGCAGTCCATTGTCCAATTTTTAAATCAGTTGAAATTAACTATAAATAGTAAAAAATGTCAATACCTTCAATTCAAAAACAAACATAATTTAAATGAAGATAGGGCTATAAACGTGTTTGTAAACGATAATCAATTAGACCAGGAAGAAAAAATTGCATTTCTAGGAGTTACGTTGGATAGACGATTGACCTGGACTCCATACATTGAGAAAATATGTAGTAAAATTTCATCAGGGGTATTTGTCCTGCGACAGCTCGCTAGATTGAATGACAAAAAGTTACTTTTTACAGCTTACCATGGGCTCTTACTGTCACATATTAGGTATGCTATCTTAGTATGGGGTAATTATTCAAAACAAAATCTTGATAGGGTGTTTAAGATCCAAAAGAAAGCGGTTAGGTGTATAGAAAGAGTAAATAGATTAGATTCATGTAGGCCGTTGTTCAAGAGACTTGGTCTCCTAACTGTACCCTGTTTATATGTGTATGAAGCTACTTTATATGTAAAAACGAATGATATTAACCAAAATCTTGATGTACATGATTATAATACAAGAAGCCGAGGAGATTATCACTTGGTGAGTCACAATAGTAGCTTATTCAAACAAAAACCTAGTTATATTGCTAGGAAATTCTACAACAAGCTACCGCAGTTTTTGAAGTCTTGAAAATATAGAAATATTTAAAAAACAATTGAAGAAATATTTAGTTGATAAAGCTTTTTATAGTGTACAAGAGTTCCTTTCACATCAAAATTAAGCTTCACCTCAACTAATTGAAGTAATTATGTAATATAGTGTATAATATTGTTGATTTGACTTGTCTTATACTCCTTAACTGGAGTCTCCAAGACGTAATCTACAAAAAAAAATCAGAGGCTCCTAGATCATCATGTCCAGATGATCTAGGAGCCTCTGATGATGGATCTCATGGATTCGAAAGTACTCGGCCAGTTTAAGTGAGTTATTATACTTATTCTTAACAAATATTTGACTGCATGTCGTTAAATTTCACATGAAAAGTTAATAATCAAAATAAGTAATGATTGCTGCAACTGGAAGGGTGTGTCTAAAATCAAGGAGTTTAGAATAAGATTATTGCAAAAAATGATATTGAAATCTCATTAATATGAAATTACTCTAGGGACCATGGCCTAGAACAATTTAAAAATATTACAACATAGAATTTGTGACTGAAAATCTTAAAGGATCACATCAAGTGATGCTCAGTAGTAGCCTTGTTTCATCAACTACATGAAAATTATAGACTAGAAGAGCTCAATCTCAAACTAATATCAAAACTGACAATCTGTTTTTTTTTTTAGTACTGATTTTACCCACTTGTATTGTAGGAATGCATTTCTCTTCTGAGGAGAAGCTTTATTACACGAAGCTTGAAGTAGAAGTCTGATGAAGCTTCCATTAAGAAGCGAAATGCATTCCTCCAAAATAAGAGAGAAAAATCTCAATTTAAATAGAAATACAGTGTCAGTTTTGGTATTAAAATTTTTGCTATGGAACGCATCTCACTGTTTTCAGTGATTTGCAAAAATTCTTATCTTTGTCGGCAGCTGACCCAAAGACAAATTTGGCCCAAATATAAGGGAAGTGAAAAAATTTAGCATTTTAAATTTATCAATACAGCTAGAAATTGTAGAAAAAATATTAATTGCTTCAACTTAATAAATCTGGGTGAATTCAGGGTTTCCTATCAAAAAAGATAAACCAACTATTGTGGGTAGTCTGACGATGCTCTTGACAACAGAGTGAAACGGCCGTCACGCCATAACATGAGTTATAATTTTCACTTAGTGTTTTCCAAGTCTTTATTTATTTTACACAATACAGTTCACTGACTGGGGCCTAACCTGTGAATTAGCTTTCCTCACGTTGATAAAGGAGCCTTGTTTTGAAACAAAAACAATGTCGATTCCACAAGACATTCATGAGCACAGAAACCGTGGTTCAGTGACCTCAACCAGCCAGCAATGCAAAATATGAAGCCTAGGTCACCAAATCAGGAAAGCTCTGCCAAAGAATGAATTGTGGAATCTACAATATACTGTGTACTATAGAAATTATGCTCTTGATGAACAATTTTTAAAAACACATTTTCAAAATAAATTTCAATGCTAAACACTTCCGAAAATTGTATGGCATAAACTATAACCAGCCCACCGCGTATGAAGGACAAACCATTTAGCAGACTCTCCACAGAAGCTAAAAATAAAATTCTTCTATTGAAGTATACACAATCAAACGAAATACCACCTCGCTTCAATGTGCGGTTTATTGAAAGTGTGCATTTCAAATGTGACGTTTTCCTCGCTTCTGTCAATAGTCTGCGGACGAGCTGTGCCGTGTTGGTGCTACAATGTCCTACTGAAATTATTGAATATGGACACTGACAATAAAAATCATCAATAAAAGGCTGTGGATGCAATATTCGCAGTAGTTATTTTATTCAGTATCTTGTTTTGGTGCCTAATAGGCTAATGGAATGTTATTCATTGCACTCAAAGATATTTTTGAGGAATATCCCTGATTTTTAGGGGAAGTTAATCACCAACTATTTTGAGGGAAAAAAATAATTTCATAAAAAATTACAAAGAAATATCCAACTTTCAGTTGATATATAAACTACAATTCCATATCAATGGAATCTTAAAAGTTCTCTATCAAAACAAACCACTGACAACTCTTCGGGTGCTTGCACAGTGGAGCGTCCAATACTCGATGATGGTCAGCATCGCAAAATCAAAAACATGGTGTAAAATGGTTTGTCACAGACTAGTACTGGAACACCACCATCCCACAGCATGTGTTTGAATTTGTGATTGTGACTATCACCGAGTATAGGATGCTCCACTGTGTAAGCACACCTAGTAGCGAGATGATTCCCTGTCAAGAAAAATTAACATCACATTATGGGTTGAGTGGGAGAGAGGGCCCTGAGTCCTAACTCCACCCTTAATAGAGACTACTCATCTAGCAGCTATCTATAAAATTGTTGAAAAAATTGTTTTTATAAATGAAATTTCAATGACACAAGAAACTTTTCAAATATTTATGTCAAAGTAGAATGCACAGATGCTGCAGTTCCTACATAAAAGTCAGTCTTATTGGTCACTTGAAGCCTACTCAATAAGAAATAAACCTAAAACACCTGAGCAGCTAAATATCCTGACAAACGGTAGAGTACTCTAGATTCTTGCTTCACGAGTGCAGACACGACTACAGAGCCTAGACTGCTCTAAGATAGCTCTCAAATGTGCCTCTCCGTTTGGACGTACTTCGAGGATAATTCCATCAATAACAGCCCTTGATCAATAGCCTAAATTCATTATTTAATTCACTTAGAAGGATTACCCTTCTGAATTCTATAAACATTGACGATGAATGAACTAAATATGTAAAATTTGGGTATAAGACACTTTTCAATCATGGCGTAGATTGAGGGATCAGAGTCCACAAACAATAAAAACCCGGAACAATTTTTCCTTAATCAAGTTTATAAAATAACAACACATCGCGGCTATTAAATTGTTGATAACTTTAAAAATTATAGATTATAATGAGGAAAGACCATCTACAACTCAATTAAATCAATCACTCTCACTCATAAAAAAAGAGTATACGAAACAAAATTATGATGAAATGAAAAATAAATCAATATATGAATTATTCTACAGTAAAAATGATACAATAAAATAAATGAGATGAAAAAACAAAAGAATGAAATAAAAAACATATATTATTAATCTAAAACATTCAATTTTTAAAATAATCATTTAAATTTCCCAGAGATAATGAGGACTCCTGATTCCTTCCTGTAACATAGAATGGGGCGATTTTTAGGGTTTTGAAATTTCTCTTCTGGCTTTATCAAGCATCAACAACCCATGCTCGTGTTCTGCCAATAAGTAGTGCTCATGCCACACACTACTGTAAAAAAGAGGCGTGAATAAAATAAAATAAAAAATGAATGAAATAAAAACAAACAAAAATAATGAGGATGAGTTAAAAAAACAGAACTATATTACACACTACAGGCACACACCAATCAAATTAGAACCACTAGCATACAAAAAGAATCACGACAGCTAAGAGAGAACAATCTAATATATAAACGTATTTATGCTGTTATCTGTCAACGAAGCTCTAGTGCTAGAGTGAAATAGATTGAAGGAGAAGGGGAGGAGGCGAAGAAGAATGAGGAGAAAATGAAGAAGTAGTATTAGTAGTAGTAGTATTATTATTATATTATAGTGTTTGGTGAAGCAGTAATAACGTCGGATTAAAGAAGAATTCTGTCAGATTTTTGTCAAAATTGTCACACATTAAGATTTAGGTCATTCAGCCAGAGTTTGGCTTCGTCATCAACCAAGTGTAATTGTGGTAGGGGGAGTAGCCATTCCTGCTATCTCTGAGGTACGCGACCCTCCGAACCCCGAGCCAGTCAGTGTCTTCCACTTCTTCTCTCCAGCACTGACTGCCCTACCCTGCCTTCTTCTCAGCCCCTCTCCCTCACTCTTTCTATCCTTTTTTTAAAATAATTATATTTTAATTATGTTATAATTAGGTTTCTTATAATTATGTTTATGGTTTCTTATAAATTTCTCCATTATGTTTATTTAATCCTACTTAGCTTTGTGTTTTTCTTTCTTCTTCTCTCGTTCCATTCTCTGTCTGTCTGGCCCCTCTTGACTAAATTCTTCACCTTCGAGCCCTCTTTTCTCACTTTGAGTAAGAAGGGCTCATACTACTGTATTTCTTAATTTCTTACTTATAGACCATAGCGGACAGGCAATAACATCAGCCATAGGACACCACACCTACTCTTATGTGTCCTTATTAACGCTGGGCGGAAAAAATATTGGTATTAGGAAGTAGATTGGCAATGATGGCACATTTAATTCGAGATTGTCCCTACCTATTGCGCTAAAGTTTATTGGGAGCAATCTGCTCGCGGACGTCTTTTACGCACGTGCTCTCTGAAAAAAATGAACATAAACATGGTGCCGAACGCCGCAACCCGGCCTCCCGGCAGAAGCAGTACTTGGAAATATAAAAAGTAGTAGTATCAACAGGCAAAAGAAGAAATAAAAAAAAGGCAGGAAAAAAGAAGAGGAGAAATAATATAGAGAAGAAAAAGAAGAGGAAAGGGAGAGGAGATGACAAAGAAGATACTATGAAATACGAAGAAGATAGTCGGGCTACCTAGTAGACAATTATCTTGTGGAAAAGTGCTAAAGAAATCTATAGAAAACGAAGCTGTCAACGAAGCCCTACGAAAAAAGACACTAATTTCAATAGAGCAATCTACTTCAAGAGCTCATCTATAATACAAACGTCTTCATGCTGTTCTCTGACAAGAGAACGACGCAGACATATGTGTGAAAAACAAGTGAAAGAAAATCAGTGACCAGATAAGAGAGACGATACAGCCATCACAAGCAGTACAGAATACAAAAAAACGACGCGGAAATAAAGAGATCGATTTCAAGATTGAGTTTAGTTGGCTAATAACCAAGTTCGGTAAGCAAACGATCACATTCTATTCACACCGGTGCAAGACATTATTCACAATAAGCGGTCAGTGCAAGTATGCTATAGAAAATATTGTAGGATTAAAATTCTTACAAGTAACAAGGTTTGAGTACTGTAAATTGGCCAAGGCATTAACAAACAAGATTTGTGAAGGAAATGGAAGAAATTAGAAATATTGCACGTCTGAGACTAACCTGAAGAAATTCGTTCTTTGGCAATTCATCGCGAGTTTGATAATCCACCACTGGAGACTCCAATCACATACTGATATAGTCCTCCACAATCATCCATCTTCCGTGCAATCGAGATTTGAATACACTGAAAAAAGAACAATATTCTAGAAAAAAAACTTCACAAAACTGAAAAAACAATCTCTCATCAAACTATAAACTATTGAATATTTATTGAATTTATTGTCAAAATGAATACTACATATATTAAAAACCCATAGCTGATGATTTCATTCAATTGCTTTCAAACAAGAATAATTTGGAATTTCTATGTTGAGTATATTATGACCAAAATTTGAAAATTATAATTCAGTATATAGGTAGGCCAGCCAGCCTTTCTTGGTGCCTGGCATGTGGGTGCGCGCAGTACATAATTAAACTCACTGTACGAGACTAGTTCAGCCTAAGTAATGTCTCACCTGACGACGCCCTGTTTGAGGCTAGCAGAGCTAATGAATTCAATGCAAACTTCTCATCTGCCATTGAGAACAAGTAATAATAATAATAACATAGAAAGTGTCGTTTCAAAAATTAAATTGAGTTTGCGCATCATAAAGTCACGTATATTGGACTGGTATACCAATAAACTGTTGGTTGGAAAACAACAATAGCTTTCATCAAAGTCCAGAATGAATTAAGTCATATTCAAATATACTTAAATTATGTTGTATAGAAAGTTTGCTAATAACATAATTTCAAGAAAAACTACATAAAAAGCACAACTCACAAAACTCAGACCTACCTATTACTGAGAACAATTTATGTAGCAATCAATGAACTAAATACATCGTATCCGCAAAGTACAGAATAACTTTCAACTTCAAAAATTACTGTATAAACTTCTAATGCATTTCGCACTGGTCTGGTACCTCGTTTTCAAGATATCATGAATTAAATGAACGTATAAGACAGAAAAAGCTTCATATGAATTTGTAATAATAAAAGTATGACAAACTTACATTCAGCTATAAGCAGCAGTAATCAGCAGGCATCACGCCTGAAAACTTTGAAGAAATTATGCCGCACCTCAACGATATCCATGTCGGCTTCAAACAGTTTGCCACCAACCTGAAAATTAACAAGAAATCTAAATATAACTAAGGAAAACGACGTTAAACTCTTGTATTCTAACCTAACCATATCATATTCGATACACAAAAATTAAATAAATATTATATACAATGAGAAACAGTTGAATTCCCCAAGTTAAAATATCAAAGTTAAAAATATTGCAGATATGAATCCAATTTTGCAGCATCGAAGCATTTCACAAACATTAAAAAGAAAATATAAAAATACTTATGAACTAATAAGAATACTGGAAATGAATCATGACAGCCTAATTTGACGCGGAGATGTTTAGAAAACAAATTTTGCTTAAAAAAACTGATAATTTCGGATTACAAAATTAAACAAAACGGGAGTAAAAATTATAAAAAATGAGACTACACGCCAGTTGAAGATTGTAAAGTTGCAAAACCATATCAGCTATGGCTAGGTTAACCAGCAATATAAAGCCGGATTGAAGAACTTCATAAAACAACTGTATTTCGAGTGAAAAAATAATAAGCTAAAGTTACGATAGTTAATTGGGACATAATAATAAACCGAAAGCCATTAATTCATCAAATTAAAGTTCCTTATTCACAGTTGATAGGAAAACACAAATGCTGAAGTCTCAAAACTCAATCGGCAGACAACGCAATTATGTTTAATTCATATAGCCAGGGGTGCCCACAGGGGGGGGGGGGGCTATGACGCAGACTGCGTCATTGAAATTCTTGGGGGGGTTCCAAAAAACGTTTGGGGGGGGGGGGCGTAAAGTTGATTGAAACCGTGTTTAACGTCACAACATTCAAAAATATACTACGAAGTCACCAGATAGAATGTCAATTAATGAAAATATATTTATAATTATTATTATACAATTGAATATGAATTAGGTAAAATAGTTATGTTTAGGATTTGTGCAGGAAGTTATTATTCAAACTTATTATTAAGTTATTATTCAATTAGCAAGACGCTAAGCGAGTGCTCTGAAAGTGGTTTATACAACTTTACTCTCCTTAACAGTTACTAGTTAATCAGCTGAAAGAGTAATAAGTCGATTTAAAATTATCAAAAACAGACTCAGATCAGCTATGGGAGACTCATATATTCATTTCATTGATATTTCTTGTTTGCCTTTATAAAACAATGTTACCTATGTAAAGAATTTCAAGAAATATACATACATTTTGTATATTATCGAATGGGTTGGAATTTTTTCAATAGTTATAAAAATCTTCTTCTAGTTTTAGAAAGAATACGGTGGGCTTTTTTACATTTGGGGGGGGGGGGGGTTAATTTATGGGGGGGGGGTGCGTCATGAGGCTTAGGGGGGGTGGGCACCCCTGATATAGCTTACAAACCAAATATATTCATTTTTGAGAATAAAATCGTTTCTAAACCTAAAATAACTTGAAACAAGTCAAAACTAAATTCAAGACATCAAAATATAAGGCACTTAAATTGACAATTGCTATACGAAACCAAAACACTACCCTTCACTGTAAGGTTAGGTCAGAAGACAAGTCAAGATATCAAAATGACGAAACTATACAATTTCAAACAAGTTTTAATCAACAATTAATACAAACCAAACAATTCACAATCGATGAAAATAACTCATTTTAATTGACAGGAAGCTAGCCTTAATTGAAAGCTTGCCGAGACACAACATGATATTATGACAAAATGATATACGGTAACTTCCAACAAGTTTGGTTAAATAAACTAAAAAAAAGGAGTCTTCAATAGTCATGGATCAATTTTAATAAGCAGCTTTCAATCAATGAAAATAAAAACTAATTTAAAGAAAATGTTGCATACCTCAATTCGTGAATCTCCAGAAAATACCAACTTTAAACGTAAAATTACAAAAAAATAACCGTAAAAACATATTTTCAATGCACAAAAACTATAAAACCAATTACGAGGAACACATTTCACGTAAATTTAAACGCTAATTCAATAAATTTACACTAGAAACTTGAATAAAACCACGACAGACACAGCATTTACTGTAGGAGCTAGCAAAGGGGTGTATACCAACTGGACTACGACCAACTGGACTACGATCTAAAATAAAATCAGCTGTTGACCAACTCGCCACTAATGGAATGCGGAATTCACAGATTCATAAGAAATAGAATGAGGAATGCACCAACCTATAAGAGCATAAAATCCCTCTCAGTGATATATTATCAAATAATAATGCTACTGTTAATAATCAATATTGAATGATGCATTTTTTTAGATTTGTGAGCTGAAACTCATAGATTGCTCACACAAAATTAATTCATTTGACTTTCTGAGACTTCTTTCATAATCGCAATAATGTGTCAGCAGAATTTTAATATATCGATCTATCTAGCATATTATAAATTGAGAGTACACTCACATTACTTTGTTTTACTCCTGATGGATAAAATTCATTATAATTATCATTTTTTAAATAAATAAAAGATAATTTGTGAGCTCTAGTGCGGTTTGAACGGTTTTAGCCTATGGTTGAACAATATTAACCGAAATGATTGATACGTTGGCACACTGAGCTGTGTGAACTGGCAAATTTGAAACTCAATTATCAATGGTAATTTAAAACTATTATTAAAATTGAGTGGGACAATTTGCATTATTTGAATCATGAAATATGAAGCATTATGTTGAAACCAGTGACTTTATAACCAGTTTCCATGATATTGAATCGTGCTTAAAATACTTGATGTTACTTGATTAAACCAATATTTTATGATTTGTACGATCCATCTCTTAGTTAACTTATTTCAACGTACTTGGATAACAATCTATGGTACCGGTACCATATCTATTGCTGCACATTGTACTGCATAATCTTTCAAGAATAATTCATATTTCTAGTACATTTATAGTGTCTGATTCAGAACTAGAGAGTGAATAAAAAATAAAACAGTGTACAAACTAGAGTGAATAAAAAACTAACAATGCATTGTACATACTTGTGTATGGGGGTTTATTGAAAAGACGATTGCAAACAATGTTTTACAACGCATGATGCATTGAATAAATTTCAACATGAGTACATAAAACTTATGCTTCTCTTGAAAACATGTTTTTCTACCAACCTAAGCCTTTACTGGACTAGCTGCAACACTCCCACCCCAGCTCACATCATCACAACAAAGCAGGTGCTGTTCATTGGTGACCATCTCAAATTCAAGCACCTTTACAAACTGTTTTTACTAAAATAGGAGCGCTAGTTCAGTTTTTTCTACAACTGTATACTCTGTCACCAATATACTATAGTCTCAAGGAAGTTGTTTATTAGGAATTAGAAAGATTAAACTGTCAGTTGTAGGAAATGAAATTGTATTCTCAGTGAATTTGTTGAATACAATACTGTATATTGATTTGTTATTTTTCATCTTCCTATAAAATACGCCCAATAAATTTTGCTCACTCTTTAAATCAGAACAGTTATTTGCACGCGCAGTTTATATCAGTATTAGCGAGTGGAAGTGTAGAATGCTACACAAAACTCGATTGTTATTGTAGGATTTATCAGTTCAATAGTAAAAATAGCTCCAACATCTGTTTAAAGGTACGGTACGCGCGCGTAACAATCACAATATTGAAAAAAGTAATAACTTGGCTGAAAACGTTATCAAAAAATCCAATCACAGTTATTTATTTGATCAACAAATCAATCAATCATGATTGTAAATTAGTGATGGTACAAAAGTGGAATCACAGCTACTTCCATAGTTAAATTATATTATTAGCATTCCATTAATGCAATAAAAAGTAATTGAATGATACCAAAGCATATTAATTTTATTGGAAGAGTTTTTGTAGCCAGGAATGGATAATTTAAGTAACAAATGTACTCGTTGCTGATATAATCTGGACACCACTTGCTGCTATTTTCAATAAATGTTATGAGCAAGGATATTTTCCCAAACATTTTAAATCGGTTAAGATAAAACCACTGTTTAAATAAAGAGATCCCTCTAATCCAAACAATTACAGACCAATCAGTCTCATTATTAATTTTGCTAAAATTATGGGGGAAATAGTTAAGAAAACAGTATTATATAATATTCTAGTAACAGGGTTGCCACTCTAAATCCATGAACAAATTCAAGGTTTTTTCAAGGTTTTCAAGGTTCAAATACATTTACTTTCACGATCAGAGAACAGTTGCCGACCATGCCACATAAATAAAAAAGGCATGAATGAAGACCCCCTAGAAGATTCCCGGGTGCATTACTTCGTCAAATTTATATTTTTAATATTTAAACTTCACCTACTTCTACTAAAAACATTTTAAAAGAGGAGAGTACTTTCAAATTTATTCTTTATTCTGTATGAAAATGAATAAATACAACTAAGTATGCCACATAAATAAAAAAGGCATGAATGAAGACCCCCTAGAAGATTCCCGGGCGCATTACTTCGTCAAATTGATATTTTTAATATTTAAACTTCACCTACTTCTACTAAAAACATTTCAAAAGAGGAGAGTACTTTCAAATTTATTCTTTATTCTGTATGGAAATGAATAAATACAACTAAGTATTGACAGGGGTTATTGCTGACACTAAATTACACCAACTTCAGATGGAAATAAAAAACATGCTTATAATAATTAAAGTTTGTGAACATATAAAAAATACTCAATATTTGGCTGCTTCATGTCAATGGAATTCATCAGACATCACAATTTGTTCCTTTTCGTATAAGTTTAATAAAACACTGATAATGGACTAAAGTTTCTATGTGAATTATAAAAGGTAGGCTATCAATTTTTCAAAGATAAAGTAGATTAGAAGCAGTATAATGTACTCGACGAATAAACAGTTATTTTTGATTAAAAAAAGAAAGAAATGCAGTAAACTATAAAACATTCGGAATTATTTACAAAAACATCAAGAAAATCTATATTATTACTTTTTAATTTCTTGCCAATTTCAACTATTTTCTCGTCTAATTCCGCTGCTCTCTTTCTGGCATCAGATAATAATTTAAGTTTTTCTGCTTCCAGTTTCTGTTTCTCTTTAGCAGCTTCCTTCCTTTCTTTTTCTGCATCGACCTTCTCTTTCATTTCTTCTCTTTTCTTGGTCAAATTCTCGGAGTATCGTGCATGGGAGTTTTTGGCCGAATGCATTATTAATTCAGTGGTGATTTCTAATTCATCAACTCCTCCCGCTGCTGAGACGCCGTCACACACCTTTCTCAAAGCAACCAAACTTTCCTCTTTCAAATTTTCTATAATGCACTGTTTATTCACAGAGAATCCCCTTTCTACAGATGCGTTGCCATGCGACAGTATGAGGATGAGCCCAATAAATTGTCTCAACTCTTCAAACTCCTGTGTACTTTCTGCATTCAATATTTCTGTGAATAAATCATCAAGGCGTTTTCCGTTTTTTCTATTTATTTTGCACTGCTGTAGAACATGTTCCTTGGAAAAAAGTGTCAGGTACTGTCGCTTTATAATATCAGCCTTGATGCCCGATAACCATTTTTTTGCAACAAGTTCTTCCAGACAAGCTGTTAATGGTTTCTCTCCAGCTCTCATAGTAATCACACTTGGATCCAGACATGTGATGGCTTTGGTTAACGGATACTTATTAGGTGCTTTTTCTAATAATTTAGTAATCATTGCAAGCACACAATCCCTGATATCCCTCTTCAAGGAAATTTTCTCCAAATCGGAAGTGGTTCCGCATGACCTTTAGGGCATCTTTAGTGGCAAACCCGATATCAATATGTTTCACTGGAATGAGATTGTCTGGGGATATGTTTATCTTTTGAAGTCGTCCACTCACTTGATCAAGATGTTCTTTCTTAACTACCTTTTCTGCAAGACTCAAAACAATTGAATTTATCTCGTGGTAAACTAGAGGCGCCATAGGGGCATCTGTTTGAAATTCTCGGAGGAATTTTTCAAATAGATTACACATTGACATGAAGAACGCCAATTTTGGTAGCAACAGTTTATCTTTCAAACTATCTTTCACTACAAAGAAACTTTTGCAGCCCGGCTCCTTTTTATCTTTAATTACACCGTCTATATACTTTTTGACTGAAGGCAATATATCTACAGCTCTTTGTGCAACACGACCACTCTCAACCCACCTGACAGCACAGAATTTTAGTGGGAACACTTCATTTGTTGTGTAACGGATGAAGTCCGCCCTACGTGCTGGAGAATCTTTGAATAAATTGTAGAGAGCCCATAGAAAGCCGACAACTTCCCATTTTGTAGCATTCATTCCGGTTTTAAAAGCCCCATGGAGAGTGTGGAGCCCACAACTACCAATGTTGAGCAGCACGTGCGAGTGTAAGTCTGATATTACAGCTTGAAGTTCGTTAAAAAGTTTCAGGTTAACATTGGGACCGTCCATGGATAATTGTAATACTTTACCCATGATATTAGGGGATATGGCTTTTTCAATTTCCTGAAGAAGGTCTTCTGATCTTGAATGCCCCAAAAATATTGACGCGTAATACCTTGTTTCGACATGGTTAGTAACTGTATTCCACGAACGAATATGTATGTCCATTTGTTGTCGCTGACTAACTTTATTTAATGATTCATCGAAGCACAGCACAATGTGGGAAGATTCTTTAAATTTTTTGAATAGTTGTTTTTCAAAATATGGAGCTAAACCATAAACTACTAAATACCCGACTTTAGTACGATCCAGTTTCAGTTTGGAAGCAATTTCACTATCTGGGAATTGGTTTTTGAAACTATTTGCACACCGTGCTGCAACAGTGAAGGGAATGTGGTTAGCTACTGTTTGTAGACACCAATAAACCTCAGACTTTGTAACCGACTCAGCAATAAGGTATCTTTTCACTGAAGAAGGGGGCCGTGATACTGAAGCAGGCATTTGACTTGGCTGAATGTGATCATTATTCGAACTACTACAGGCGCTAAATGGATAGAAACACCATTTAATTTATTTTTTCATGTTGACATATTCAAATTCAATTATTGTGATGAATTCGTAGTTTTTAAGGTTTGTACCTGAAAATCAAGGTTTTTTCAAGATTTTTTCAAGGTTCACCAAATTCAAGGCTAATTCAAGGTTTTCCAGGTTTTCAAGGTTGGGTGGCAACCCTGTAGTAAATATGAAATAATAAACAGAAACTAATTCGGCTTTCAAATCAATAAGAATACAGAAGAAACCATAATAAAATTCACAAAAATACTGTTTCTCTGAACCTAAACTCCAACATGAAATTTCTTTTGTATTTCTCCATAATATAATAACAGAAAAGCTTTCGATACTATTCTTCATGATTCCTTCTTAAAAAAAAAAAGGAAAAAAACTAGAGGCAGACGGCTTTATAGGAGTATTATTCCTGACCTCATTAAGAGCTATTCCTTCAGGATAGAACACAATCACTTTCACAGAAAATGAAATTTTTTCATTTCAACTTGCTAATAGGCTACTTCTGTAATCTGAGCTTTTTCTGTTTAAGAATCACCTCATCTTCTGAGTCCCAGTATTTTCAATATCTCTTCAGAAATAATGTTTAATTCGAACTCTAAGGCCATATATCTGACGTGAAGGGTATTCAACAGCTCACGCCTGAACTTCGTTGATAATTTATTTAACATACATGCTTAATCATGTTTCTTTTCAGGAAATTCCAATAAGAATGACTTGAAGACAGCTATTAAACCTAATGACAATTTTGAGTTTATCAATTGATAGTGTTTCTTTCCTAACATCTCTGTCAATGGGTTCCAGCGTCACATATTGCCAAATTGCAACAACATTTATGCCAAGTTTAGATGACGTCTGTCATCTACCTCATTATTGGAAACCGACGCTTTGTATAAAAGCGGTCTAATGAATTAAGCTGCATACACACAGAAGTTCACAGCTTTGAGCAGGTCTTCAATTAAAAAAAGTAACTTTTTGCAAACTGGTTGAGTTTCAAACAAAATTCTCGTTCCTGGATTGAATCAAACAACGTTACAAGGAACACTTTCAAGCCCTCACATCCAAAGCTGAATCGAATTTTGCCGACCATATCATTCAAACTGGACACACTTTCACTGACATCAGTACCAACCTACACATTCTACACATAAAATCTAAAGGACACGAACTCAACACCTTGGAACAATTTGAAATATACAAACACACCACACACAATAAACAAAACATTCTCAATGAACAACTAAATTTTAAATCTCACAAACTTTTTGATCATATTTTACAAAAACCACAACACTTCTAACCAAAAAACTGACATGATGATCTAGGAACCCGCGCCTCTGAAGATGGATCTCATAGATTCGAAAGTACTCGGCCAGATTAAGTGAGTTATTATACTTATTCTTAACAAATATTTGACTGCATGTCGTTAAATTTCACATGAAAAGTTAAAATTCTCGTGTTGCAAACTGAGTTTTGTGTGTAACTGCAGGTACGTCCTCCACTCTCCACAAATTTAATATCACTAGCCATTCAAATAAAAAGTTTCAAACACTTTTTAAGCTCAAACTTGAGCTAGTTTGCATTTCTCTGTTTCAGACTAAAAAGCTGCAAACATTTCTGTAGAAAACAGCGACTTGTAAACTAGGCGACATGTTACAAAATACTATTGTCAATTCGTGTATTGAGGATGGTAATTCTCTACTATCAGCTGCTGGCATCGTCTCGTATCAGGCAACATCGCAATATTTCATAGCAACCTAATTTGGGGGCGTGAACTATATACATGAGGCCCCCATTGTACAGACGCGAGTAACAATTTAAGATAAATTACATCAGCTGAGTGTCTGATCGAGCTCAACTATGACATAGAACACAAAAGCATTAACATGTTTGGATAGCCATCAGCTGAATTTTTAATCAAATTTAACCGACTGATGTAATTTAGCCATAAAGGTCGCGCGCCGTTATAGAAAAATGATTTGCTAATAAAAATAATTCATGACGACTGAACGCAAATAGCTAATTGAACACTGCTTTCTAGCTGATGCAGTACCATTACATAATATTGAATTAGAATATGAGTATGATGTAGAAGACCACAACAGTAAATTGATGTATTTATTCCTAATTATCAAATACACACATACGTATATATATATATATATATATATATATATACTGTGCGAGACTAAGCTCCGTGTCCCTGACGGCTGAAGAGGAGAGACGAAGAATACTATACTGGGCAGCGCGGAAGCACGCACAGAGACGCACAATTGCATTGCTTTTGCGATGACATAGTGCATTCCTCCGAGGGATACGGAGCTCAAGTCTCGCACTGTATATATATATATCTATCTATCAAATAATTATATATATATATGTGTGTGTGTCTTTGAGCGTTCCCAAGGAACGAATTACTTGAAAATTAAAAACTAGAGTCAAAGTTTTTAAACGCTAAGAATTTTGACAACACTTCAAAGTTGTTGCATAACATTTTTCAGGTTTGTTTATCTTCATAAAATTAGCTCTGCACATGCATAGGTTAGACATCAATTTCACGCAACCTGTCAATTGTGATGAGTTGATGAGATATATAATGTGATATATTTCTTAGTTGTATTTCTGAATAAGAACAATAGAACTGATACATTTCAATAAGAGATTTATTCCAATAACGTATAAATGTTATTCAACAAAACAAGATACATCATATAAGATTATATTGAATTATAACAAATTTGTAACTTATAAATCGTAGTTAGTTAGTCTATGTTGAATCAACTTTCATGAACTAATATACTATTCAATGATAATAATGGCCTTATAACTGACATATAAGGTATACAATGGTATAAATTTGACAATAGTAAAAATATCAATATAATAATACATTTGTTATAATAATATATAATAAAATGATAATATTAATAATAACCGATTTCATTTGTTCTAAAATAAGAATTTGTTGTTGGTAATAATAAAACATTTCAAACTTTTGATTAAGATATAAGTCAAGGTTTGCTTATTTTATGCGAAGAAACTATGATGGGGTGTCCATGCAGTTTAAGACCATGTAGTTTACTATCAGGTCTGAAAAACAATATAAAAAAATTAGAAACAAATTAACATGGTTTACAAGCAGAGCTGGCTCAAGGGTAAATTACTACCTGTGCGAATTATGGCTGGCACGCCCTTACTAGGGTGCTAGAAGAATAATTTATAATTTATGGTATTTTTTGTAGTTCCATGTCGAAGTTCTTATGAGAAAGTTTTTATCTTAAATCAATTCAGTATTCATAAATGGACGCTATCTATGCCCATATGTAACCACAATAAATGTGATTTATTTGGTACAGAGGCGCTTTTCTTTAAGAAACATAAGGAAAAGTGAATATATCCTGAAGTTCAATGTGCATATTATTATAGTATAATAAAAAATATTGCCATATATATTTTCCATGTAAATTTGTGTGTACTCACTATGTGTGTGTCGTGCCTACATGTCCCTTATGATCAATGTCCTTCTCAATGGCTTTTTATGTCCAGGTGAAGCTTTAGACACACGTTAATTCTAATAATTTCATTTATTTATTATAGATGTGCAGAGTTCAAAAAGGTAGAGTTTTATGGACAACTCACTATGTGTGGGTGTGGGGAATGACATGTCCCATACAGTCAATGACTGTCACATTGTTGAAATGCTGGATAAATGTTGGAGAAAATCGTAACTGAGATAGCTGTTTGACAATGCTATGCCAGAAGAAAGGGTGGATTTCATTCCCAGAAGCGGCAACAGACACTCATGAAAAAGATCATGATTTTTAGAACGAATCTTATAATATCAAGCAAAATACACAGAAAAAAGATAAAAGGTGTAATTTGAAACAGTTCATAAAAATTAGTTTGGGACAAAAAATTCAAAACTTTAAGATTATAATCGATCAATCCTACTTTGCAATATTGATAACTTCCAAGTATGTGTGCCTCAAAAACTAAGAAATTATTGTGATATCTTCAAGAATTTGTGCTTGAGAGAATGAACAGTGATTGTGATTAGCAAAATATAAATTAAGCAGTTAAAAATAAGAGTAAAACAGAATATACAAGCACTTCCAAAATCCTAACCTCGAATTTGGCTATGTGAGTCCTTATTGGATATTACTCATCACAGATGAGCAAATATAGCCTACAGAAACTAGATGAGTGAATGGCTTTCAGGTCTCATTTTATAATTTCCTTTTATAAATTTTATTAAAACAATAATTGCTCAAATGAATTATTTTGAAGCTGAAATACGTAGTCTTAGCTGCTATTAACTTATTATTGTCTATTATTTGTATGGTCACTATCTCAATACGTTACATTGACAGTAGTTAGAGCTGATAGTATGACATTTATTATTTCATAACCTAGTAATCGCAGTCTTTGTCTATTTAAATTGATTTTTCAACAGTATTTCTAAAATGAGCATATTTGTGTCTTACACTACACTAATAATTGATTCACAAGTTTGAATGCTTCAAGGCTTCAAGTTCAATTCAAGATGTCATATAATAGAGTCAAAGGTAATTGTGCCGCAGATGTTAGCAAGAAAAAAACACTTGAAACCTTCACCAAATTGTAGTATTATGTCTCCTGATCACAATTATCAAGTTTTTAAGTGTCGGTCTCAATTAATTTATTATTCAATATTAAAAACTCACCTTTTGAACATAACTACGGCTCTGTAAAAAAGCCTTTATAGTGCCTTAAGCATAACATCATAGACGAATTGTTTTAAATGTTTATTTAGGCTAAAAAACATTGATTTCTTTCACCAAGAAATTAATTGGTAATAATGGGTGTGCTTTGGTTCATTCGAGCCTTTTACCGTTTACCGGTAAATGAAAATCTACAAATATTTAATATCAAGTTTTGGTTTCAAGTAAAATTCCATTTACCGGTAATGATAAAGATCAATGTAGGGATGGAGTATCAATACCAAAATTATTGATATATCATATCAATATGGAAACTGGTATTGATATTTATTGTGATATAATATCAATATATTCCCAATATTATGTCACTATATTAATTAATTATAGTGATCATTATTATGTTTTCATTAATTCCATAATGCATTCAAAGTAAAAATCTCTTCAATAATTTTTTTGTTATTTTAAAATTTCTACATTTAGAAATAGCCTATATCTGTGAGTTCAGAGTGAAACAAAAGCATCAGTTTCAGATTCTATAGCACTCTATGATATTATCATCCATCATCGTTAGTCACAGTCGGCAAAATTCATAAGCTAAAGAAATAGAAGGCCCAAGCGCCCAAAACCCAGGCTGTGGCGACAGATTATGCAGAAGTATGTGCAATGCATCAAGTGATAAGATTATGGAACAAATTGAAAATGCTTTTATTATTGAATAGATAAATTGTATGAGTAAATAATTCATAAACTAGAATGCAAATTATTGTGTTGCAATGATTTAGGCATTCTAAACACTCAATTCAAGTTAATTGCTAAAGATAATCATTTTGGGGTTCTGTTCAAAATTTGAGTTTTTAATATTGAATAATTAATTAATTTATTGAGACCGACACTTGGAAACTTGATAATTGTGATCAGAAAACTTAATACTACAATTTGGTGAAGGTTTCAAGTGATTTTTTTCTTGCTAACATCTGCGGCACAATTACCCAATATATATATCACTTATTAAATCTACTGCATTATTTCTAAACCTTTATGTATGGTATTACATATTCTTCTGGATTTGGTAAGAATGCAATCAATTGGAGTATTTAAACCTCTTGGTTGTACCACATTCTTACATGTAAGTATACAAGTGGCTGGAAACAAATTATCATAGTTTTTAGTTTTTGTGCAACCTCAAATGCAAGAACCAATTAAAAGCAATTTTTTGCTCCTTTGAAATATATTAGGTTGATATTTGAGAAGAGAGCTCACCTGATACTTCACAGATTGTTCACAAGCTGTGAATGATGCTTGAATTATAAATAAACAATAATCCACTTGCAATAACATTCAGTAACTAGTTAAGAAATTACAGTTCAGCCAGCAGGTGTTATTCTCTAAAAAAAAAATTAAAATGAATATTATATATATTCTATTGCAGACCTGTTCAAATTATAAACACATGGAACATACACAATTATGTAGACATATACTTCAAGCAACTAAAAGTTTATGACAGGGATAAGAAACAAAATGGCTATGAATAAAGGTATCTCTGATATGGAACGGTGCTATCATCCATTTACCAAATTTAGTCAGTTAATAAATAAAAAAATCGAACTAGTGTGAGTGAAATTTACAACTGATGATACTAAAGCTTGTTTCATATAATTCATTCATCCATGACAAAACACAATCAAGTGAAGATACAACAGGCATAGGGCTAAGGTGACCAGACGTCCCGTTTTCAACAGGACAGTCCCGTTTTTGAGAGGCATGTCCCGGTGTCCCCACCATCCTGGTCAGGACACCCATTTGTCCCGTTTTGGAAATATTAGTTACTAATATTCTACTTCATGAATAGGTTTTTTCATTTATTGAAAATTATTATTGCTCTAAATAATCTAAAAGTTGAACTCAAGTTCTAATTAAAATAAATTGAACCTTAGCTCCAAAATCCCTCAATATTATGAGCAGACTTTTACTATTCTTCGGTCATCTTTGATGGTATTGCGAACATTGATGGCATGACATTAAAAAATACGGTTTCGTTTTAATATAAGATGTGTGAGAATGACTACAAAAATATCTTTGTATAGAGAAGAAATAAAGTTTTTCCCTTACTTTCTGATCAACTTTTAACCCCCCCCCCCCCCCGACCTATACGTTCAGTTGTCCCGTTTTGGGGTTTCAAAAATCTGGTCACCTTGGGCATAGCCCACTACTGCTTTCTTTATAAATTTTTAAATGAAAAAATAAATTTTTATATCAAATGTCATAAGGTTGTCACATTATCGCCTTATTCATTGAAAGTAGCTACTTGAACATGTGTGAACCAACCTGCAGTTTTTCAGCTGTGAGGCCTGTTTTATACAGACAGAAAAACGCAGCAGGAACACGAAAAAATTTGATTATGCTCTGCCTATGTTGTTATTCTCATGGTACAGTGACATCAACAATGATTGCCATTACATTGGAATAACTATTACGGTATCTCTAATGTAGCCTACAATAATTTGGGGGTCAATTATCATTATCAATTCCAAGGGGTGAGCACACCTAGGTGTACCCACATAAGGGCATTCAAGGTATAGTAGAAACAATTAGTCTGGGCGCGCGGCCTTTTGGTAGTCAGCAAAGGCGCGGGGTGGAGAGGGGAGTGTTTATCGCTCATTTCTAAAAACATTTGTGTCTTCAAGGTCACCATTTCAGCCGTTAGTGGAGCGGTAGAAAGGAGTGGAGTGAGCGAACCAACTTTTACAGGACGGCCAGTAGTGACAGAGCGTAGTGTGAGAGCCATGCGCCCAGAGTAATTGTTTCCACTGTAGATTGAGGAGCGCCAGTATGGCAGAACAAAAAGCTTTTGATGAAACACACATAATGTACCAGCATAAACTGAAAAAATTATAGCTTTGTAATTAACGATCTTAAAAACATTTTTCACTCCAACTCATGATTGAAACCAAGGTAATCAAAAGACAAGGTAGTGTTCAACAGCATGATGCGCAGTAGCAAGTTACAGCCACAGCCAGCTGATGCAGTGACATCATGCAGGTCTCTTTTCATGATTTCGCCTATCTTTTACATGATAAATTGCATAACTTTATAAGTCTTCTTCTCAAAATATATATGATCTTCAAGAAACTTGGACGTCTCCTATGGTTTATGATAATATATTCAACTGTTGACCTACGGCATTTTTAATATGATCATACAATTACCTATTCAATTCAGATCACTCGATAATGTTATAGCATGTACATAATACAAGGATAGTAGTTCTCGGGTATTTAAGTTATTTTATTTCTCTTCAAATTAATTTATGAGTACTGTGGAAAATAAAATATTCATTTTTTTAAGAAAATTGTTTGGAGAAATAGGTATGCAATTCCAGTAAGCACATAATATTTAGTTGAAGGTCAATTATTTTATTACGGTTAACTGAATATATTTTTCTCCAATCAATTTCAACGCTCTTCCAACTACAGAAGTATACTGTTAAAAGTATTGAAGGAAAACAGCATCATGTAAACAATATATAAATTATTACAATAAAAAATTAACACAATTCAATTCCATTAAACATTGAATATTTAACCTTCCACAGTACTTGTAAATTAATTGAAGTGAGTTTGAAGACATAAAATAACTTAAATACCCGAGAAGTACAATCCTTGATGTTATGTGCATGCTATAACATTAACAAGTGCTCTGAACTAAATAATTGTATGATCATATCAAAAATGCCGTAGATTAACACTTACATTTATACCATAAACCAAAGGAGACATCCAAGTTTCTTGAAAGTCATATATATTTTGAGATATACTTATAAAGTTATGGAATTTAACAAGTAAATTATAGGTAAAATCGTGAAAAGACACCCAAATGACGTCACTTCATCAGCTGATAGGACTCAACAGATGAGTGGAGATGTGCGAGAACACTACCTTGTTTTCTAATTACCTTGATTGAAACAATATAATTTAGCATATTTATAATATAATATTATTATAATGACGCCTCAGCCAGAATGAAAAAATATTGGGCTGAGAAGAGGGAAAAAGCTAAATCAACTAAATTATTTACAATGTTCATAAGAAGAGAAATATTATCTTCTTCTAAATTCAAATTAAGTTCACCTAATTGGTCAAAAAGGCTCTGGGTAACCGATGTCAATCACCCGGCATAATTAGCCTACAATGCATCATATGATTTCAAAAATCGGTGGGTGAAAGAGCTCCATATATCATAAAATGATCAGTCTGGTAAACGACAACGGTTGGTTACTCGACTGCCAGTTATGTATGAAACTATCCTATTTGAATCAAACTGAAATGAAGACATCAATGAATGCTCCTTTTTGTTTGATATTGGGCTAAGTATTGGGCCGATCCTTGCAAAACTTGGATAGAACTACCGATGAATGATGCGCATTCATTAAAAAAAAATTTAATCGGTTCAATAGTACCCCAATAATTGATGAACAAACATGAAAAAAACATGCCTAATTGAGAGCCTCCTCCTGTTTGGAAGTTGGTTAAAAATTATAAAAAAAAAAAAAAAAAAAATAGCTTGGTTTCTTTCATAATAGCGCTTGTGACTAGAGGGTTGCATGTAAACAAACAGGTGTATTGGTTATAAATGCACGCTCCACTGCACCCCTGCCATAAAAAATTTGAAACGCTTCAACTACCATTGTTCTCTTTGAATACTCATATTATATGAATTTCGAACGATACTTTTCGAATATAGTATACAGTGTATGTTTACAGACGGTTGCTTGTAGACAAACCATAGTTACATGATCGTACACGTACTAATTATTAGCCACCTACCTAATATTGACCCCTTTCACTTTCAACTTCGAAAATCGAGGTTGCACTTCCGTATTTAGTCTAGTGACATAATCGGCTGATAATCGATAAGGTAACTTAGTCGATATATTCCAAATCTAAACCTAACCGCGATCGACTCTTAGTCAATTATTTCGGTGGATCAGATACGGAAATGGCCGTTTTCACACACACCGACACGGCGCCGGCACGACACCGGCAAGATGTCGTCCCGGTGTCGTGGGAGTTGAGATACAATGCTGCCAAATGGAACAGCTTTCACATTCACCGACACGGCACCGGCAGCCGGCTGCCGGCGCCGGCATGTCGTTGGCAGCATCGCTCCCGCCGGTGCCGGCGCCGACACTTGTGTGTCGTCCATAGTTTTGAACAGAATTTGGTCATTTTGTCAACAGTTTGAGGTTAAGTACTGAAAAAAAACGTCTGGTACAGTACGATGGCTGATAGGTATGATGTTGTCACCCTCTGATTGAATTAGTCGAATCCGAGCCCTGTTTATGGGACAAAACTATAGAAGAAAATAAGAACAAAATCTTTAGAGACAGAAGCCAATCTCATCCGAGTGTCTTGTTTTTTTATTTCATCACTTAAATTCACTAATATAGCCTATAGTCGAAAGTTTCCTTACAGTACTCATACGAAAAAAATTAAAAAATGTTGTTGGGTTTGTCACTAGCTTATCAAATAAGGTGTAATACAAGCCATCCAAATAGCGAACTTTTATTATTGGGTCAATCCAAAGTTGTCTATTACGACTGCGCCTTTTACGTCGTAGATATAATAAATATAACAAATACAACCTCCGGTTGTAATCAGCCATCTTACCGTTTTGAACTGTGCCGCCCATTGCAAAATAAGGTTAGTTCTTCACCGACAGCCAGATGCCGTGTCGGTAAGTGTGAAATGCTTAAACGATGTCGTGACGATATCGGCGCCCGGTGCCGGTGTCGTGCCGGCGCCGTGTCGGTGTGTGTGAAAACGGCCAATGCAGCCCCAGAGCCGTCTAAGCTAAGCATTGCCGCCACTATCAGCGACAAAAATACTTTGCAAAAAATGCCACCACCAATATAAAGGTAGATAGATAATCTATCAGATGATTTACTTTAGATTAATAACTGTAACTTATGCAATGAACTCAGGTATGAAAGTTGTTGACGAGCAATTTAATGAATGATTTGCATTTGACTCTACTTACCGTAGTTTAAAAGTGATGTAAAACAGCTCTAGATAACATTTCAACAATTAGAGCGGTCGTGTTATTTCACTAGATAGAAATTCAAATTACTATAGGTGGATCGGCCATAAGAATACATGTAAGCTGATGCCATTCTCGTGGCGATCCACCGATATTTATTTATTAAGTAATCTACGTTATTAGATTGATAATTTCATAGCTTGAACATTAACTTAACCAATAAAACTAAACCGTTATGAAGCTCAGTAGATAGAAAAACAAAATTACGCACTGATGGTGATGCTACCAACGTATAAAGAATAATATCTCTGGTAGATTCCAACACAGATTTTGCAGACAGTTCCGAGTTCAAACCCATTCCATTTCGTTAATTCCGCATTCCATTAGTGGCGAGTTGGTCAACAGCTGACTTTTTCCCGCTGTATTTGTCAGTAGTCCAGTTGGTCGTAGTCCAGTTGGTACTCCCCCCTAGCAAAGTATCAGGCAAAATGGCGACTGCATTATTTATTCCTATTCCGCGTCGACCTATGAGACATCGAGATCATAATCGAACATCGATATTTAACATCGTTGTGTATTATCGACGATAATACAATCATGTTTTATTACAAAAATTAAATGAAATCGTTCAATTAGAAAAGAAAACTGAATTAATATAGAATAATATGGTATTATATCATCTTATAATTTAAAAAACCTACAAATTTCACACTACTTATATTAAAAGAAGATGAATAGCTCAATAAGAAAATAAATTTATGTAAGTTTACTCAACAGAAAACTATTTATAGGTTGTTTTATGTAACAGATTAACAAAATCTCGGTCCCTATTCTTCAACAACACACCAATTATGATTGCTATCTTTAGAATTTTGTCCATTTTCGATGTCCAAACCTCTATGTCACTTGGGAACCACAAATTAATAGCCCCATATTTCAAGCTAGAGTAGTATATTATCAACTTTTTGTTGTAAATTCAACATCAGTCAGTTTTATATTGTGAATATATAATAAATGTACTCACATTCGGCCGAACGTTTTCGAGGTATTAAATCTCATCTTGGAGGATTGAAGGACTCACATTTACTATATATTCACAATACAAAACTGACTGGAAGTCGTTAAAATTACAACAAAATGTTAATATTAACAATGCAGATCGTTATGGAACAAGAAATCCAAGAATAGTATATTATTGTCATGGACATACTGTACTATAAGAGACATTGCCTTCTACTATCCGCTCCAATATGCGCTACTTTTTTCACTTTGCTACCTACTAATAAACACAATATCCAAATGAATGAAGAAGCATTCACCTACCTAAGGGTTTGGTGGGAGGTACTGGCTAGAGTATATAAGGTAGGTGTTCTGTTGGAGTTATCATACACTGCTCTCTCACACCAGACAGCCAACTACTGTGCTCGTGCTCCAGCTTCTTGTGCTCCAGTCTTGTGCTCCTTGTGCTTCTTGTGCTCCAGTCTTGTGCTCCAGCTTCATCAACTTTCAAAGTAAGTACTCTTTGCAATTAATACAGTTTCCACTATCTAATGCATACCGTTTCTTTTCAGGAAACTATCTTACAATGTATTTTGTTCAGGAAACTGACAATGTCTAATGCATACTGTTCCATTTCAGGAAACTTTCCTACATTTGGCGATGTCTAATGCATAGTAGTAGTTACATTTTGCGGGTTTTGGGACAACCTTGACCTTTGACCTTGACCCTGACCTTGACCTTGAAAAAAAAAAATTTAAAAAAAAAAATAAAAAAAAAAAAAATTAAAAAAAAAAAAATAAATAAAAAAAAAAAAAAAAAATTAAAAAAAAAAAAAATTAAAAAAAAAAAAAAAAAAAAAAAAAAAATAAAAAAAAAAATTAAAGAAAAAAAAAAAAAAATTAAAAAAAAAAAAAAAAAATTAAAAAAAAAAAAATGAAAAAAAAAATAAAAAGAAGAAAAAAAAAATTAAAAAAAAAAAAAAAAAAAAAAAAAAATGAAAATGGTGGAAAGCTGTGAGCTGTTCAGGCTATGGGTGGGGGGTTGTGGTGGGGGTGGGGGGTGGGGGGTCTAGGTTTTGGTGGGAGGTACTGGCCAGAGTATATAAGCTGGGTGTTCTGTTGGAGTTATCATACACTGCTCTCTCACACCAGACAGCCAACTACTGTGCTCGTGCTCCAGCTTCTTGTGCTCCAGTCTTGTGCTTCTTGTGCTCCTTGTGCTTCTTGTGCTCCAGTCTTGATCAACTTTCAAAGTAAGTACTCTTTGCAATTAATACTGTTTTCCACTATCTAATGCATACCGTTTCTTTTCAGGAAACTATCTTACAATGTATTTTGTTCAGGAAACTGTCAATGTCTAATGCATACTGTTCCATTTCAGGAAACTTTCTTACATTTGGCAATGTCTAATGCATATTGTTCCATTCCAGGTTACTTTGCCTGTTCAATTGAAGATAACAGACCTGTTACTCTAGCCCTCTTTCAAAGTGAGTATTGAAAACTAACCTATCAATGCATGATCGCTTGCACTTGTAAAACTAATGATTGTTTCATTCCAGGAAACTAACCTAAAATTCTATTTTGTCTAATGCATATTGTTTTATTCCAGGTCACTTTGCTCATTCTAATGATTGGTCACTTGTAAAACTAATGATTGACAAATTTACTTGTAACTAACAATGCATATTTTTTCCAGGTCAGCCAACTTCAGTCTCCACCCGCAGCAATTCAATGTGAGTTCAAAGAAAATATATACATTTATTCAACACTAATATTCCTGCTGTTACACACATATGCATAACATGTTATTCTTTTTCTGTTCCAAAGATGATTTCCCATGGAGGCAGCGGCAGCAGGAAGCGTGGTAGCCGCGGAGGTCGCCGAGCAAATGTCAACTCACTGCAGGGGCTGAATGATGCACTCAACATCATTTTGACTATACAGTCCGGGCAGCAGCAGTGGCGTGCAGCTCAGCAGTGGCAAATTGCTCGGCAAGTCAGTGGGCAGACGACGTCAGGCCGACGCTCAAGAAGACATCCAGCCAGGCGACATCGTCCCCACTTTGATGACTACTTGACAAATCCTCCGCTGGAAGCCTACATTCCTGAGCTGGAGGCATCGCTGCAGGAAGCGGTGCGCCAGGAGGCAGCACCAGCTCCAACCCCAGCACCAGCCCCAGCTCCAGCACCAGCCCCAGCTCCAGCCCCAGCACCAGAACCAGCTCCAGAACCAGCTCCGGCCCCTCCAGCCAACTTATTGAGCTGTGCATCGGAGGAGGAGATGGATATTCTGCGTTTGGTGCAGGCTCGCTTGCAGGTGCACCGGGTGGGATGGAGAATGGAGGATGAGTGTTGGGATGCTGATGCCGACATGTCGTTTGCAAGCTGTGGGAGGTGTGCAAACTATCATGTGAATAGGGTGCTCCTCCCATGCTTCCACATGATGTGCGATAGATGCACAGAAACGGCCATCACTTGCGATAGCTGCGATGAACCCATACAATGGGTTATTCGCACAAATCTATAAGCGAAGAAGTCGCTAACTCATCCATGCAGCAAAGAAGTTGCTACCTCCATTCTTGCGAAGAAGTCGCCACCTCCACCCCTGCGAAGAAGTCGCCACCTCCACCCTTGCGAAGAAGTCGCTCTAATTTAACATATCTAATTTGTTGCATCTTTTTTCCAGATGAGTAGCAGCCCTAGCCCTCTCCGCAAGATCGCAATGTCAGCTAGCATTGATGCTGTATATCGGGGTGCAGATTTCAGCATTCTACCACAGACTCTACGCGAAGAATTCCTACACCTTTTCAATCGTTTTGATATGCATCCAATACTAACCAAAGCCATGAAATTTTTAGCATTTTGCAAACGCATGGACCTCATTGATCTAATTGCAATAATTAAAGCTGAAAAGTTTAGCAGGAGTGACTTTGGTGAAGTCGTGAGCTATGTATTTGGAGATACCACTTTTCACTGTAACTCACAATCTCTACAAGAAACAGCATGTGTCAACATGTCTTGATAGGCGAGCACGGGCAGCATTAAATGATATAGTGGAATGTCGATGCAGTGAGATATATGATATAGTAGCACACATGTGGCGTTTAGCTTATGTGCAGGACGGATATATTCTTCATACTCTAGGACTGCAAGAACCTGATGAGGATGATGAGCATATTGTAGGGCTAGGTAGATTAATGAGAAAAATAGGAGCCTGTGAAGAAATTGACATATATTCAGAGGATGAAAGTGTCAGCTATATCACTACCAGCAGTGATGAATTCTTAGAAGAAGAAGAAGATTATTAATCTGTTCACTCTTTTTTACAGGAATCCCAGATCACTCTATGAGCTTGCAAGGAAAGCTTCAGTAGAAGCTCTATACCTTGGTGCTGATATCAACACACTGCCACATCCTATACGTCATGATATCATACACTGTAAGGAGCTGTTCATGGAGACTACTCCAAGACTTTTTAGGAGGACATTGTACATTGTTTGCAAGCGCATGGATTTCACTGATATAATCTCACTGTTCAAAGCTGAAAAACTCACTGGCGATGACATTGGTGAAGTGATCTTACACATACTCACACGGTGGCCAGATCATGGTTACATCAGTGATGATTACAAGAAGTTTCATTCACCCTCATGTTTAAAAAGGCGGGCACAAGCACCATTGAATGTAAAGCCTGATTGCAGGTGTTTGGAGATATACGATATGTTAGGTCACATGATGCGGTTGGGAATGGCAGAAGATTGTTACCTTCAGATGCATATTGGACTTTCTGAGTCCATGAGGTGGGAAACGATTGAGTCTGCCCTTAAGAGATATGCAGTTGAGGTCTGCTATAATGTTACAAGTGAGATGTTCGAAGATTAATTCATGTCTTGTTTTGCAGAATGAACGGTCAACAGCGTGCTGATGCTGTCACAATCAGAGAGGACTTGGAGTATGTCTGCAACCTCTTGAAAACCATGTCATTACCAGTCAGCTCGTACCGTCGAGCATTGCATAATGCTAGAAAAATTGGGCATGGACCAAACCGCGGTCACGGTTTCTATCTACCCGTCAGAAGTTTACATATTCCCCCATGTACATATACATACAATCCAGTTAAGCAGGGTGAGGTGTGGAACTGTAAATGTGTATTACTAACATTTAGATTGATGCATTTGGACAATTTCATTGCGAATAGTTGGCCCAACGAACCTCAAGTTTTCAGAGATCATAAATGGTGGACAGGGCTGCTACCATTGGACAAAGGTCAGGATATCAATGATCTTCTCATTGACATAGGAGATGCGTACTGCATTCAACCATCAAATACGCCACCACCACCTTACACTGAGAAGGAGGAGGAGGAGGAGGAGGAAGCAAACTGTGGACCCTCAACACTGGCAGCTCTCTTGGAGTGTTGGGAATAATCTATGCTATTGCTTTATTGCAGATGAACACCTCTGCACAAGAAATGATCAATACCACCACCACCGCAGCTCAAGCTCCAAACACTGCAGAAACCATCATCAGCAAGCCGCAAGGAGCTCTCAACAATGCCGTGCTGGAATTCTACAGTTCAATTTCAAGCCATAAGCCCACCGGCCCCAACTATCTATCGATGAAGGATCTGAAGCCTGAAATTAAGTATCAAATGCTGTCAGCGCAGTCATCATTGACTAAATTCGGGACAAAAGTCAGCATCAACATCATAGTGGACAACCAGACTGCCAACATTATACTACCAGACGCATATAGTCGGCTCACATTGAAACATGTGGAAAATGGACCTTTAGATCTGAGCAAATTCAAAATGAGTGTTACTCCTGCAGGCAACACATTTATAATGAACATGTTTATTGACTAATAAACGCTTCTTTTTTATTCTGCAATTGTGAGTTTTTCTTCCATCTCCCAATACCTATAGTCTATAAGATGATGCACATGAGGTGAACACTTGCACTAGTGCTCTCACTAGATAACTCACTAGTGCACTCACTAGTGCACTCACTGGTGCACTAGTGCGCTCACTAGTGCGCTCACTAGTGCACTCAATAGTGTACTAGTGCATGTGTTCATATAGGTAAGAAATTGTCTTACATTGCTTTCAACAAAGACAATTTCAACGAAAAAGAGAGGGTAGAGAGAGAGAGAGAGAGTTCCACTTCCATCACTGACTCAGCCCACTGGCCTTGATATACCAGTTTTAACTAGTATGTCACTGCTGCTGCTGCATTCCAATGCTATCTATGCAGGAAAAAACATGTCTGTGGTAGAAGTGGAACTCTTGCTCTCTCTCTATGAGTATACTAAGGAGAGAGTAGGTGAATGAGAACCAGTTGTATAGCATTACAAGTTTATTCTAAGCATTATGAAATAAAATATAGAGATGAGTGAACAGTTCACCCTGACAATAGTCTGTGGTTGGAGTCTCTTCAATAACACTGCATACACCATCAACTGTATCCAAGCCTCTAGAGCGATGACGTTGAACTGTTGTAAAGATAGAGATGAGAAAAGCTTCTGAGCAGCCATCTGCAATGCGGAACCTCCTTACACGTTGATCTTCCATACTGTGAGAGAAGCCGGCAAATACGATTTCATTACTGCCAATTGCACTTAGCGCCTTGCTGCCATACTCAAATTGACACCAGTACTTTTGAAGAGTATCGGGAAGATTGATGACAATCTTGACATCCTTGTATCGCCAGTCTTGCACTTGTCCGAGATCCAGTACAGCTGCCATGCTATGCTTTAGCCTGTACACTGAAGTTAGTGACACCTTTTCATTGTCAAACATCGTCCAGATTTTGAATGGCTGCTGCGGGACACTCTTGCCCATCCCATTTTTCCACATGATTCCTATGAAGATGTTCTTCAAGAACCTGTTAACATTATAACTGTTGACAGGTATTGCTGGTTCCAATCCACTAGTACATTCTTGTAGATCTCTCAAGTATTTCACAGTACCACGACCATGTACTGCATCAATAATTGCATATTGTAGCCTTCTAAGATGGATGCAATCACACGCATCACATAGACTGGCACCAGTGCACGAAACTGCATGTCCACACTCGAGTTGAAAGTCATCCAATGACATGATGCCCCACTGCTCCAGCTCGGCTTCCAGCTCCATAACGGCTGCTTTCAAACGTAACTCATTCCTATACTTATTGATATCCATCTTGCACTGTGCTCTCAAGCCAACAGCATCCTTTATATAGCTAACATAGTGGTGGTGGGGGTAAGTCAATGATTACGCAATCTATTGAATTATTCATTTATTAACATGCATTGACAAACACGTTTTTTATCTTTAGACATGGTTTGCAAAATATGATTATATAGCAAATTTACAACATTGAGCGCACAATAGTAATATTTCCTTGATCCGTCAGTGATCAGATTTGCTCTGTAGTCTTCTGTCATGATGAGATAGCAATGTTGTTCACAGTTGTAGTTGTTGTAGGAAGTCATCACTTGTTTCTCCAGGTTGGGGAGATCTTGTTGCTCGAATGGAGATGATAGATCAATCACAGTAAAGTTGTCAGCCAGATTCTCCTCGTCTTCGTATTGGGGCTCCATCAGTTTGTGAAGCATGCTCAGTTTGTCATATCCATAGACATAGATTGTGTGAGCTGGTCCTACAATCTTCCGCCATCTTTCCAGTGCACTTCTCACAATTGGTCTTAGGTTGGAGTAGTATTCCCCCATATCGTTATTGTCCGTCCATCTCAAGCCATGTTTAGCACTATGTGAATCATTCTCCTTACGTATACTAGTAGCCAGTACAGATTCAGATTGGGAGAACTGAAGAGAGAGTGCTTGCGTACAATGCGTGATTCTATAGCATGTTCAAGATACGCCATTTCCTTGACAACAAATTCGCCATTTCGTCCAGTGAATCCTTGAAAGTCTATCACAAAGTATGGTCCAAAACCTTCCACAGAGTCATGCCATGTCTCATTGCTGCTGCTGCTGCTGCTGCTGCTGCTGCTGCTATCCTTCTCCTCTTCAAAGCTGATAAGTTTCATGATGTTGTCGATGCTGTCCTCAAGATTCATGCTGCGATGTTCACACAGTTGTGATGTCTCTGCACCTCATCCACAGCCTTTTTATAGTCGAGTTATCAGGCAATTTGAACTGTGCCTGTCATTGGTCGATACTCTTTGACCACTTCATGTATCATCAGACAGTAGGCATGTGTATTTGCAGGAATGTTATCAGTCATTTCAAATTCCACTCTGACATCAATGCTGCCAGTCTTGAGTGTTTCATTTTGACGTGAACAGTCAATTGGAAACAGCATCATTCTTCCATCTGCCAGAGCAGACTTCTCAAACAGTGGGTTGCTTGCTCGAAAATCTCCATGGTTGTAGACTCCATTGAAAGCTGTATACATATTGTAGACACGGTTGTCATCACCATCAATGCTTTCATACGGATAGTACTTGTTGTTCAGAAACACTCGAATGTCTTTCACATTGCACTTGTCAAACAATGATCCATTTGCATCTGCTCTTCCTCTTCTTCCAGTCTGCAGTCCAATCACAATGTATCTCGGCTTCTCATGTTGTGCAGTCGACTTGACAGTCCATGTATGTTTTGTAGCTTCGGGCATGGCCGGGTACTCATACAGCTCCCAATGTCGGAATGGTATTGATACAGGCGAGTCATTCTGCACCAATCGTAGCAGACGCAATCTTGCTTCATCGGCCACCTCCACATAGGGCATCTTCCACACAAGCTTCCGAATGTTGACAAGGCCTATTGTATTCAAGCAGTTTATGTTGTCAGCACTGCGTCTTAGCACCAGCTCCTGTTTCACATTGAGCAGCACACGTCTGTAGTCTTCAGCGAATCCCAGCAGATATCTAAGTGGTACATCCATGACAGTAGCGTTGGCTGCATTGGCGGCAAATGTAGTTAGACCTGTTGTAGCATTATACTTGTAGCCGGCTCCTTCCATCTTGGCTAGTTCTTCTCGTTCAAAGGTCATTGCATTCTTCATCAGGCTGGCAATGCCTGGGTTGCGTGTGCTGTCCACCTCAACTCCATTGATCTCATAGCGTATCTCCGAAAACAGGTTGGCAAAAAATCCAGAGACACATGGTGTGCCGGCCAGTGCAGCACCAGCTGCACTGGTTACTGTGTACTCAAGGTGTAGATAGCTCTCTGATGGTAGTGTGTAGATGTCCTGCTGCTGAATTGGTATCCTGATCTCATCGTTGGCATTGAAGGTTGTGTTGTATGGCGAATGTGAATGATACTCAAAACCTGTGATGCGATCATCCGAAGATGGACCACTCTTTGTCACATCCAAAAGTCTCATTGTCGCTGTCGTGGATGTCGTCTGATAACAATACAACCTCTTTGCTCTAGATAATCGATGCTCCTTGATGTTAACTCAATGGCGGTCGATCGTTGAATGACGTTTAAAGCGCCTGCACCCCTTTTATTTCTTTCTGTCTCTGTCTCAGACTGCTCAGCTCCACTCCAACCTCTCTTTTCAAATAGTAGCACCATATCACTCTCTTCTTCGTAAATGTAAGGTTATGTTTATCGGCTCCTCTCTAAAGTTCACCAGACGTCCGTTCTCATCAACAATCTCCAACGTAATGTTGCTGATCTGCTCGGCATCCACGGGTAAATAGACAACATTGCGCACAGACACAGCCATTTTATAGCCCGGGTCCACTGACGGGTAGAACTCATAGATAACATGATCCTTGATTCCATTCGAGTAGGAGCCGCTCACTATGTTACATTTCACACGCACCACATTGGGGCAGTTAATCATCATGGTTGAGTCACCTCTAGCCTCCTTGTCAGCTTCCAGGATCCTGTTGAAGCCCAGCAATTTGCCTATTGAGTCAGGCGGGGTAAAGTCCAGCTTAGTATTGCACAGCACTATACATTTCAATGTTGACGTGTCCATAGCCATTTGTAGGTTAACTCCACGCTTATTCAATCTTGCCTCCAACAGTTCCTTGATCATGTTAAACTCAAAACTACCTTCAGGCAATGAAACAGTTTGCCAAACCTTTCCTTCTTCACTTTCATCTGTGCTCACACTTGCATCTGTGCTCACACTGGGAGACACTTTGTTTGCAGCGCTGGTATCACTGCCCACAATGGGAAACACTTTCTTCTTTCCATCATTGAAGGTCAATCCTATGCTCCTGGTTTCTCTACTTTTTAGTTCTGTTTTACCAGTAAGACCCCATCTAAACCAATCAACGATTGTCATGTTGCTGTTATTAAGCTCTCCATGTGTCACTGAATGATCCTCGTCATGCGACTCACCCGCTGGTGGAGCTAGGAAGCGTAATGTATTGTTGTAGCCGACCTCAACATTTGGAATAGAGTTACAGCTTGTGAAGCTGATAAGTCCCACTTCCCATACACCATTGCCTGTATCAATAGGCGGGTAGAATTCACTACTCAGCATTGACTTGGTTCCTCCAAAGCAGAGCATCATCTTGATTGCTCAGTGTACTTCAACCTAATGACTGCTTACCACAATAATTGAGAGGTTTTATACTAATAATGAAAAAACAGTTGTGTTTAGATTCATAATTTATTTAACAATCAACTAAAAATTTCAAACATAAATGTCCACATATGTGAGAGTAGAGATCCTCCTGCTTCCGATCATAGTTGTACTCAATCCTCGTCGCTGGTGTTGATCCTCGATGCATGTAGTCAATAAATTCTTGTGGTGGTCTCAGGTTGCCAAAGCCGTCAAAGTAGTGAACGTTGCCATCCTTCTTAACATAGCACACCCAATGTGTGCCAGGTCCTTTGCTGTCATCCAGGTTGATGATGCCACACTCCCTCCTCAGCGGTCCTTCAGCAGGTAGAGCATCTCGCATAAACACTCCTCGAAATTTCTTTAGCTTCAAACGGCATGCATACTTGTAGAGGTCTGCATCGGTCAGTGCTCGGTCTGGTAGAGCAATCATCTTCTGCTGCCGCATCGACGGCGTCGAGCCCCGTTTCCCATCTTTTGACGTCTCAGGTACAGGCCTCGACCCTTGGTTGATACCGCTGTTCTCCTCCTCTTGGTTCCAGTCCTCCTCCTCTTCCTCTTGGGTCCAGTTCTCCTTTTAGCTCCTCCACCAAACTTTGCCTTGGCTTTCATAATGTTGGTCACTGCTAGTGCTGCGGCCTTTTCCAAAACACCTGCGTCCGATGATTTCACTCGACTCCAAGCTTGTTCAGTCAAGATCCGGTCTGCCGCTGCTCTGCTAGCAGTATCACTATTCCTTGAGTATGCAATGTCGTGCTGCTTACAAGCTTGGTCAAGTCTGTTGACACCTGGATCGCCTCTTGCCAATCGCTTCTCAAGCTTTGTACCTGGTCCACAGTACTGGTAGCCGGGCAGATGAAGTTCTATGGGCAGTACGTCTATTGCCTTGTTGACTATTGCACCTGCAGCGTCTGTGATTGCAGAAAGTACTCCTCGAAGCTTTCACTTCTCGAAGCTTTTTGATTACATTCTTGTATTTGGGATTGTTATAGTTCACAATTTTTCCATATGCGCGATAGCCTGCCCTGTACACATTGGTTAGGCTCAACACACTCTTGTAGACCTTCTCATCACTTTTTTTCACCTTTCTGAAGTCGGGATGTTTCTTGAAAATCAGCTCGCATATTCCCGGTGTGACATTGAACGTTTTCTCTTCATTTTCATTGTTTGGATTGCTCAGTATAATCTTGTCCCCATTTGGTCCAAAGGTTAGCAGCTTGTTACCGAGAAATAGGCTATTATTCTCCACTCTTGGTCCAAACTTTCTATCACTGTTACCATCTCTGTTGTCCATCGATGCTTTAACATATTCTCCTACAGCTGTTCCAGCCAGTTCAGATTGGGCAAAGCTTTCATCAATTTCCTCCTGGGTAGTATTCATCAACATATCCTCCTCCTCCTCCTCCTCCTCATCGATGGATGAGTCCTCCTCCTCCAATTGACTTCTACCTTTCCACAATTTCTGTCCCACTCCTGATGTGCTTGCTGCAGGTATTTCAGCTGTTCCAACTGTCTCCAAGGTTTGCTCTTCTTCTTCTACAATAGGTGATGCGGTAGGCCTCTCCCATTGTGGCTTACGTCCTTTCACTGCACCTAACTTGAATGGGTATGGTGAGCCGGGTGTAATTGGTGGTGTAGGAGGTACCATATGAGTTGATAGTGTACGTGCGAATGGGCGTGTCACTGCTGCTGGTGAAGGTGTTGGTGGTGGTGCTGCTGCTGCTGCTGCTGCTGGGACACCCCGCTCCATGATAACATCTGAAATATTCTGGAGTGGCTCAATAATTGGTTTCAAACTTTTGATATGCTTCTCCTCAGTCAATGATCTGCCCAAAGTGATTTCCTTATGCTTCCTCTTGATGTTGCGTCGTAGCTGAGCAATCTCCATGATGGTTGGAGCAATGTCCTCCACAGTCTGCTTTCTTTTCCGCTGCTGCTTCACGTCCATCTCGATCGGTGTTCACTGACTGAATGAGCCTTTTCAGCTTATGCTTCAGCTAAAAAAGTGTCAAGACCGTTTCTGTAACGTCCACTATTCTTGCCTGAGGCACTATCGATAACAAGGAATGCATGTGCAGACGAAGACCACACATCATCGCACATACTTTTGAATGCATCAAATGTCATGTCGGCTCCCACATGATCTCTGTACAAATGTTTCATATTGAGTTCATCCTGTTTGAATACAATCAGAAAATTGGCATTGTCATGTATCAATTGTTTTGGTATGCGACTGTAGGTCTGCGCCAAATAAAACACATCAACATTGCTGTGCCGTCCAGTGGTGAAGTAGCGTCTGATGGCTTCCTGCTGCTCACAGATAACATCATCAAAAATGATTATTGAATTGGCGGGCAATTCGTGTGGTGCAGGTATCTCTTCACAGGTGTCACACTCGATGTAGTTCATTTTAGGTCCTAGTCCTTCCATCACAGTGCGCAAGAACTCGTATTTCGGTTGGAATGATGTCTTGGAGAACAGATAGATGTTTGAGAAGCGTATACCATTTGGATCAAAAAGCATGTTGAACATTACATTAGTTTTACCACAACCCGATGGTCCGCATATGATACATCTCAGGTGGTGAGGGAACAAAGGTCCATGCCGCTTCTTGATGTTCATTTCCGGTCCAAGTCCACAACCACTTGCCACACGATCAAAGTCGATTATATTGAACTTGTGTCAACGTTGCACTACCTGTTTCATTACACCAAATCTGCTCTATCAATCCAAGAGTCGTGACTGCTATCGTATCCTTTCCAGCGCACCAACAGTTTATTACCTCTCCTCTTCAACACTTTTACAATTTCAAACACGTCTGGCACTTTAGTTTTGACAATCTCTTCTGCATAGAATCCCCCTTGCACAGGTTGTCCTCCACTGTCTTCCAGCTCATACGTCACAGGTACAGTAGGTCTCACACGTGTGACAGTGAACAGTTCATTTGTCCAATTGGGTAGGTAACCCTTGTTGAACACGGTTTTATACTTGCTTATGCGCACCTTATCACCCGGTTCAATTGATTGACCAGGCCCAGGATAAAACCTGTTTCGCACCTTGTTCTGCAAACTCTTACGATATTCCTCACGCTGTTCTCTCAGTCTGCTCAAGAGTATAGTTTCATGCTTCTTCTTAACATCGGCTGGACACATGCCTATTGTACGATGTATCCTCTCATTGTATTCCTTCACCAGCATGTCAAGGATGTCTGTCCACTTGTAGGATCCTCTCTCAGTGAACTTGATCCACATTAAACGTTTCAGAGTCCTGTTGAAGCGTTCCACTATCGATGCCTTCTTATCTGAATACGTCGAATAGTGATTGACATCAAATTGTTTCACAAGTCTTGAAAACTTTGCATTGAACCACTCTTTGCCGTCATCCGTTTGAAGGTTTTCCATTGGATGCCGTTCGAATATAGGATGCATTGCCTTGACCACTTCCTCGGATGTCTTTGTCTTTATCGGTAACGCATATGCATACTTGCTGAGACAGTTTATAATAGTGATGATGTATTTGTAACCTTTGTTCTGCTTTGAGTATGGTATCATTTCAACAAGGTCAGCTTGATAGAGGTCGTCAAGACCTTTCACTGTAACCATCCTCATCGGAAAATTCCGACGAGCTGGCATGTGCAGTTCACGTGCTATCACACTCTTCTCCATACTGATGCCCATCAAGTGAACACGTGCCTTTATATATAGTTGTTTTTACACAGCACATGATGTGCGTCATACTCTGTTATCATTCCAACACTTTTGACATTGAAGTATGTTAGCATGACCTTTTTGAACCTGATTGCTAACACATTCGAGTTAATTGGCATTTAAAATGATATGCGTCAGCATAATCTTTTTTGAAGCTGATTGCTAACACAATCGACCCAATTGTCATTGAAAAGGATGTGCGTCATCATGACCTTCCATGCTATCATTCCCATTGTGCAACACTTTTGACATTTGCGTCAGCTAACCTTTCTCTCATGCTTTCCTAAAAAGATCACTTTATCATTCAGCCTGCATTGTTTGTCAGTTGCTATCACCTTAACCTTTTTGAACTTGTTTACTAAGACATGATGTTTTTGATATCTCACTTTAGTATATATACTGCCCAAAAATTCAATCAAATTCAGTCTTCACATTGGAGTTATAGAGAGAATATATTGTACGCGAAAAGTGATCTCAGTGTTCTCTTAGTGTTCACCAAAGACGGAATGGATCCAACCCAGCAGTTATCTTCCATAGTGGACAGAGCATTAGCTGTGTTCAAAGAGGAGCTCCTCAGGCAGTTGCAAACTACGCCTAGGACTGCCAATACCAGCACTGCCACTGATGCTGCTCAAGATGTTGCTGCTCAAGATGTTGCTGCTCAAGATGTTGCTGCTCAAGATGTTGCTGCTCAAGATGTTGCTGCTCAAGATGTAGCTGCTCAAGATGTCACTGCTGCTCAAGTTGACAGTGCTGCCGGCTCCTCCACCACAGCAGTATCACTTCCCAGCAGTGGTATGCAGGCGATAATTGAGGAGATGCTTTCCGCCTGGGAATCCATTCCTAACTTGGAAAGCGCTCCAACAGTTGAACGACAGTCATCACCACCAGCAAAACGGCAATATCTGCAGCCAGCATCAAGGCGAGCACCACCGTCACAAGCATCAAGGCAGTCATCGTCGACATCAAGGCGGCCGCCGCAAGCATTGAGGCAGTCACCCCCACCGTCAGCAGCAAGGCGACCACCACCTGCATCAATGCAGTCGCCCCCACCGCAAGCATCAAGGCAGTTACCCTCACCACCGGCATCAAGGCAGTTACCCTCACCACCGGCATCAAGGCAGTTACCCTCACCACCGGCATCAAGGCAGTTACCCTCACCACCGGCATCAAGGCAGTTACCCTCACCACCGGCATCAAGGCAGTTACCCTCACCACCAGCATCAAGGCAGTTACCCTCACCACCGGCATCAAGGCAGTTACCCTCACCACCGGCATCAAGGCAGTCGCCCCCACTGCAAGCATCAAGGCAGTTTCCCCCACCACCACCAGCATCAAGGCAGTCGCCCCCACCGCAAGCATCAAGGCAGTTACCCCCACCACCACCAGCATCAAGGCAGTTTCCCCCACCACCACCAGCATCAAGGCAGTTTCCCCCACCACCACCAGCATCAAGGCAGTCGCCCCCAGCATCAAGGCAGTTACCCCCACCACCACCAGCATCAAGGCAGTCGCCCCCAGCATCAGGGCAGTGGCAGCAGCATCCTCAGCAGCCCATTATACCTCCACATCGGGCCCCACAAATTCCGAGCATGGCATGGCGGGGCAGCATTGGCCGTCCATCGCATCGTGAGCTGGAACTCCAGCATAGAGTTTTAATCAGTGCGATGGATATGTATGCCCCGCTGCCAGCATACGGCTCCAATTATGTTGGGGCTGATGAAATTGTGGCACGGTTAATGAGGCATCGCCGCTTCAGGACGCTGCATGGGCTGCTGAAATTGGAGCTGGCGGCCTACAGTTATGAGGCGATAAACAAGCAGCTGGCCATTGCTTGGGGGGTAATTATGAAATCGATCGGTCTGTTGAAGGCGGCTGCTTCACTAGAAATTTCCAACCCTGAACTTAGCCCAATAGAGTTGAGATACTCAGTTATTGGACCGAGAAAATTGGAAAATGTCATCAAAAACAAAAGGGTTATCGATGAAGAAACGGCTGTCTTATTATTACGCAGGGAAAATATAACTGCACTTTGTGCCCCAAGGTGCGATATTGAGCAAGTTCTATATGAACTTCGAATTGGCTGAAAAAATTGTATATTCTAAAATAAACATGTTTCTGATAATCTTTCATCTTTTCATTCTCTACCTCCTACACTGGTGTGCAGCTCTAGCACTTGTCTCAGCCTCACATGGACTGATGCAAATAAAAAATCGTCTTGCACATAGACATGTTTTTTCCTGCATAGCTGTGACGTCATACAGACAAGTTGAATGCAAGATGATCTTCTATTTGCAACAGCCCACATGGGCGATCTTGCATAATGTTGTGCAACAGACAAATATAAAATCGACTTGCAATTACACATAGACAGGTTTTTTCCTGCATGTTGTCATACAGGCAAGTTGAATGCAAGCTGATTTTCTATTTGTCTTTGTAACATCACACACATGGACTTTAAGATCTTGCATAATGTTGTGCAATGGTACACTCACAGACATGTCCTGCATAATGTCATACAGACAAGTTGAATGCAAGATCTATTTGCAACAGACACAGCCCCCACATGGACTTGTCTTATAGAGTAATCTTGGTTTTTAAAAAAATGAGCATGGTTATCGAATACAATTCTTTATTATTATCAAGAAATACTGTTAGAGGCTGATGTCATTCAAAACTAGTTAATTTCAAAACAAAACAAAGTTAATGTCAATCAAGTCTATCAATCACCACCCACTTGCGGAAATTTCTCAAGTATTGCAACATATCACAATATGATGTACTAGATGGGAACTCCACATATACTGTTCTCCCATTGATGCAGAGGCGTACTTCCGAAGCATCGTAGAAGGCATTCTCCATTGTCTGCAGGAAATAGTCAGTTGTTCGAAATGGTTCATAGTATTGTCCTCCAATGGCGAATACTGGCAGCACAATCCATTTGCTGCTCACTGGTGATGAACAAGTATCACATCTGCAGTATAGGCAGTATGAATCCATTGGTGGCAGTCACAGGGTATCCTTCAGCTCGTGCTACAGTTGATGCTGCTGCTGCAGTTGACACGTCCTCTCAGTACGGCTCACAAACCTCTTCTGATCGGATGATGATGATGATGGGCGGATACATGTGTGCAAATGCGCAGTGGCTGATGTCAATCGAGTATATCAAGCACCACCCACTTTCTGAGCATTCCCAAGTCATTCTGCATCTCACGATAAGTGTGACCATATGGGAACTCCACATATACTGTTGTTCTATTGGTACACATCATCACTGATGAAGCAAAATGGAAGGTTCTCTTCATTACTTGCAGAAAATTTTTGATTGTCAAGAATGGTTCAGGCTCTTGTCCTCCAACAGTGAATATAGGCTGCACAATCCATTTGTTGCATGAGGTTAGTGAACAAGTACCACATTTGCAGTATGGCTTAAATTCGTGAGTTTGCTCCATTGCTGATTGGTGGCGGTTGTCTGTAGATTTCTCTGCAATAGGTGTCACAAGTATCCTTCAGCCCGGCAGGTGCTACAGCTGTTGTTGTTGCTGGTGCTGCAGTTGACACGTCCTCACAGTACAGCTCACAAACCTCTTCTGATCTGCTGATGATGGTCTCAAAGAAGTCTAGTGATGAAAATGATGAGTGGATGCAGGTGCGCAGATTTTGTGTGCAGTGGAATCTTTGGCACAGCTCTTTGTCCAAGTTTTTCCCTCCAGCCAACTTCATATACCACTCGTTGACGTCACGACCCATTGCATCAATAGCATCCTGGGTTGTATTCTGATGTAGCACCATTCTTGACATCAGGCACTGACGCATGTGAAACTTGTTTGCTTGATCAAGGCCATGATCTCGTTGCCACAGGAAAGTCTGAGTCCTATACTTTGGATCCAGTTGGCTAGTGTAGACACTTGTAGCCAGCACGAGATACAGCACAGCTCGAATCATGATTGCTTATGCCAAATGCTTGCTCTTCCTCCCATATTTATACTAAAGTTTATGCAGACTCAGCAATTTCTTATCAGCGGATGTGTGACTCATGTCTTCTACTCCTTTTCCAGCAATGCTCTGAGTATACTGTGCTGTGATATCCCGCCATTTGCAAAGTCATCATATTCCTTGTAATCATCAACATTGAAATCAACAACACGTGATTGTTTAGCTGGTGGCTCATCATCATCGGATATGTGGATCACTCGACTGCTATCTGCTGCCGCTGGCTCATCATCATCAGATATGTGGATCACTTGACTAGTACTGCTATCTGCTGCCGAACGTTTGCAACTACCTTGTTCTATCTTAAGAACATCTGTTGGTACAAACGGTACTGTTGATGAAGTTGATGCTTTTGCTGTCATTGACAACAATGTTCTAGATGCCTCCATAGTTGATATGTTTTCTTCTATTGCTGTATCTGCTGCTATCAATGCTGCCCTTGATGCTGCTTCATTTTCTTGATCATTCTCAGTGTTGTACTCCTCCGCCTCCTCCTCCTCCACCGCCACCTCATCCTCAAACCCATCATCACTGAATACTGGAGCTTCATTGACAATGTTGCGATGTCCATATGCAAGAGTAGTGATTCCATCTTCAAGAATGTAACGTTTTTCATCAGCCTTGCTGAGTGCTTTCTTCTTCTGAATGGTGGTCATGATTCTATGTTTCCTGGTACAGAACATCACCTGATCTCTATAGATGTCCTACTCACCATAGAGACAGTCAATGTAGTCCTGAAAGACTATGTACCGTTCTGCATCAGGATGACTTTTTGGGAGCTCCTGTCCAAGAATTGGCTGTCTCACTCCCTTTGCCTTCTTGATAAGACCACTCTTCAGTTGTGTCTCATCTGTAACATAGCATCTGCAAGCATACAGCTTGGAGCGCAGGCCAACATACTCATAGGGGGCTCAAGCTGCATACTCATCCTTGAATTTCCCCAGCACCATCTTGTTTGTCTCAGAGTAGCATGGGTGGTTGACCGGGTACTCTGATGTATCGAATACGTTTCTCAACTTGTCTATATTCATGATATCCATATACATATCTTCAGTTTGGACATTGTAGAACAATCTGTCAGTGTCCTGGTATAACAGTTTGAGTCGGTTTCCATAAATAGGTTTCATCACATCGTAGTGAAACTCGTACATTAGAATTTTGCTCACATCGAGTACAGTCAGTCCAATATATACCGGCTTGTCCAATACAACCTTGTCTTGATGGAGTGTTACAGCGCATATGTTGTCACCAAATATGATGCAATCTTTGAATGTTGGACGTGCCACCAGTCTCTTCAACCTCCTCTCACAATTGACCAGCTCCATGTTCATCCGGTTCATAACATTCTCCATTGTTTTTCCAAAGACCGCATTATTCATTAGCTTGAAGAAATTCTTTTCAAATTTGTTCGCTGATTTCTGACGTAGTTGTGTGTTGAGTTGAATGTATGGGGCCAAAAAGTCTTCTTGCTGGAATGAAATTCCACGGTGAACTTTGACAATTTTCAGCCCATGATTCACAGCCTGTTTCAGGAGTCTATAATGACATACATACTCCTTGCGGTTCTGCAGCGTTGTCATTAGCCTCACATATCCTGACTTGGGAGTCTTCTGGCTCTCTGGAAGAAAAGGGAAGTCATTGTGATCATCCTGTAGCTCTTGAGGATACTCGACGTCGACTTCTAGGATGTATCCCATTCGCTGATTGTCTGGGATTCTATCTATATGAGCAGCCACCTCCTCCAGCTCTTCTTGACACATCCATCGAAATTTTCGGCAAGGTAGTGGGTAGCTCATAGCCCATCCGTAAAGATTGTTGGCATCGGTGTACAGCAAGTAGGATATTGGTTTCTCTGGATCCAGTGGTGCACCTGTGTATTTGTTGTTGGCAATCGAATGGCGGTGGACACATGTGGTTATTCCTCCTTGGATACCTCTTTCAACAAACATGTACATATCGTAATCGCTGAGAAGTTCCAATTCCACCTGGGTGTATTTCAGCATGGCATCGAATGAGAATCCTGGTGCAGTGAAGTAGTTGGCACAGTCAAGATTGTAGTTTTTTATGCACATGTCCCTGAAACTTTCAAACACATCAGCCAAGAGTAGAACATCCATCTTTAGGTAGAGGTCACTGTAGTCCCCTAATGTTCTACATCCAAAATGTTGCCAGACCAGTTGTGCATGGGCGTAGTCCTCATCACTGATTCCACGATCTGTCAGCTTGCTGAAGAATGCTTCCTTTGGTGGTAGGGAAGTTTCTTTCAATTTCTCCCATGAATCGCAATAATCATAAGGGAATACTCCTTTACGTGTCACAAGATTGAGTCTTGTCTTGAAATGTTTAGCGGTATGTTTCAGCACATTTGGAATGTCCGTGTCATTATGTGCAGACTTGCGCAAATTTGATACCAATGTATCCAAACTGTCCGGTGTGAATCTGAATGTATCTATGAATCTCAGGTGGAGTCGATTGGAAACGTGTTTAGTGAAGCTGATGTACTTTTCAGATGTGTTTGGAATGACTTTGATCCTATTCTTGTCGGCCCCAAGTTGAGGAATGAGCAGATGTGTATCATAGTTGGATGAATTGTGTAGAAAAACTGGAATGAAGGTCTGACGCTGTCTTTCCAGATTGCATGGATTGCACAGTGCATTTCTATAGAAGCCAGTCATATGACAATGATCATACACTTTGTCTCTTCCAAACTTTTTACCACAAGCTTCGCAGTGTGTAGCAGCATCATGTGCAGCTTGTTGTTGATCGGTGAGTGGCATCATTCTAATACCCAACTGGTCCATGGTATCAGCAATAAGTTTTGCATAGTGGCTGAGCTGACTCATGAAGTGTTCGGCTGCATTGGGACCTCTGTAGACAATCGGTTCCTGAGGTATGTAATGGCTCAGTGTCAGCCATGAAGGAAATTGTGTCTCATCTCTCACAAAGTACATACAATAGCTCATTGCATTGTGGTATTGTATCACTTTTGTCTGCTTCCCAATCCATCTCTCTGGAGCTTCCCCCTCCACATCACCCTCTTCTAGGGCGGGTGTCTCCAGCAGACACTCAAAGTCTGCATACACTACAAGCGGCAGTCTGAACTTCCTCAAGTGCTTCTCAAACTTCAATGTCGGCGGTTTTCCATCTTTCAGCTGTGGCATGATCATCCTAGCCATCTTGTTGTTGGCGCAATACTTCTCATGTTCTGCCATCCTTTGCGCACCATCATTAGCAAGAGTGTAGTGGGTGAAGCAGCGTCTGCAGATAATTATACGGCCTTTATGTTTTGTCAGCTGGGAACTCAGGAGTCTCTCAAAATCTTTGATTAAGCAGTAGTGGGTGTTGATTTGTGGATCCTTGTTTGCATCTTCAGCATCCTGCAGCAAATCGTTAGTCTGTGCACCATCATCTTCAACAGCCTCACCCAGTAGCTGAAGATCAAAGTGCTCAGTCTTCATGGTATCGGTGACTCGTCTGGGGAAGATGTTATTATCGGAGTCGACTGCATACATGTTGACAGAGACTGTAGGGTTATCCTTCTCGAACCTATCGATCTGGTTTATAGTTGTCGGGAAAGTGATGCCTTTAAAGTTGTATTTCTCCCGAAGATTGAAGTATCGCTCGTTGACTCTTTGGGGATGTACTCCTTGGACATGCTTAGCGAGGATCGCCCACATGAAACATTGCTGGTCCTCATTCCTCGGATTGATGATGGCTCTCCTTGCAGCTAGCTTGGGCGGGGTAATGATGTATGAAGAGCCTCTAAGGGGAATATGTTTGCTGATCCTTATGAGTAGTCCATCAATCTGTAGCAGTGTCCATCCACTGGATTTCCCTTCGAACATAGCCTCCTCTTCCAGCATCTTCTGGCAAGCCATCTCCACTTGATGAGGCAGCGTGAGAACGGTGAATGCTGCATAGTTCGGTGTTTTGAAAGCGATGTTCTGCACCTCCTCCACCTCTTCGTTGTTCGGATCAAGGTAGCACTTGTGATAAGTTGCCTCCAGCACCAGATTGAATTTGATTGCACCATGCTCCTGGATTTCTGCTGTCAGGACGCTGTTGATCTTCTCCTCCAAGTTGTCAAGGAAGGACTGGAAATCCTTTTGAGGGCTTGTAGAACACTGGTTGTTGAAGAACAGGGTTCGAAGATTGTTGTTGAACGCCTCCTCCAGCACAACGAAGTCGTCACACTTTTCCTGAGTCTGCTGGCAGCGTCTTCTCTTGTTAAGGGACATGGTAAGCTGGAATGAAACAATATGCATTAGACATTGACAAATGAAATTGTAAGATAGTTGCAGCTGTCCTGGAATGAAACAATATGCATTAGAAGATAGCTCCTTTAACAATATGCATTAACAAATTTCAAGTTGCCCAAACACTATGCATTAGCAGTTGGTAAGTGGAAAAGCATTTATAAGTGCAAGCATTAGGATGCATTAATTGCAAAGAGTACTTACTTTGAAAGTTGATCAAGACTGGAGCACAAGAAGCACAAGGAGCACAAGAAGCACAAGACTGGAGCACAAGACTGGAGCACAAGAAGCTGGAGCATGAGCACAGTAGTTGGCTGTCTGGTGTGAGAGAGCAGTGTATGATAACTCCAACAGAACACCCAGCTTATATACTCTGGCCAGTACCTCCCACCAAAACCTAGACTCAATAAGTTGGCTGGAGGGGCCGGAGCTGGTTCTGGAGCTGGTTCTGGTGCTGGGGCTGGTGCTGGAGCTGGGGCTGGTGCTGGGGTTGGAGCTGGTGCTGCCTCCTGGCGTACCGCTTCCTGCAGCGATGCCTCCAGCTCAGGAATGTAGGCTTCCAGCGGAGGATTTGTCAAGTAGTCATCAAAGTGGGGACGACGTCGCCTGGCTGGATGTCTTCTTGAGCGTCGGCCTGACATCGTCTGCCCACTGACTTGCCGAGCAATTTGCCACTGCTGAGCTGCACGCCACTGCTGCTGCCCAGACTGTAGAGTCAAAATGATGTTGAGTGCATCATTCAGCCCCTGCAGTGAGTTGACATTTGCTCGGCGTCCTCCGCGGCTACCACGCCTCCTGCTGCTGCTGCTGCCTCCATGGGAAATCATCTTTGGAACAGAAAAAGAATAACATGTTATGCATATGTGTGTAACAGCAGGAATATTAAAGTTGAATAAATATATATTTTCTTTGAACTCACATTGGTCTAGGTTTTGGTGGGAGGTACTGGCCAGAGTATATAAGCTGGGTGTTCTGTTGGAGTTATCATACACTGCTCTCTCACACCAGACAGCCAACTACTGTGCTCGTGCTCCAGCTTCTTGTGCTCCAGTCTTGTGCTCCAGTCTTGTGCTTCTTGTGCTCCTTGTGCTTCTTGTGCTCCAGTCTTGATCAACTTTCAAAGTAAGTACTCTTTGCAATTAATGCATCCTAATGCTTGCACTTATAAATGCTTTTCCACTTACCAACTGCTAATGCATAGTGTTTGGGCAACTTGAAATTTGTTAATGCATATTGTTAAAGGAGCTATCTTCTAATGCATATTGTTTCATTCCAGGAAAGCTGCAACTATCTTACAATTTCATTTGTCAATGTCTAATGCATATTGTTTCATTCCAGCTTACCATGTCCCTTAACAAGAGAAGACGCTGCCAGCAGACTCAGGAAAAGTGTGACGACTTCGTTGTGCTGGAGGAGGCGTTCAACAACAATCTTCGAACCCTGTTCTTCAACAACCAGTGTTCTACAAGCCCTCAAAAGGATTTCCAGTCCTTCCTTGACAACTTGGAGGAGAAGATCAACAGCGTCCTGACAGCAGAAATCCAGGAGCATGGTGCAATCAAATTCAATTTGGTGCTGGAGGCAACTTATCACAAGTGCTTCCTTGATCCAAACAACGAAGAGGTGGAGGAGGTGCAGGACATCGCTTTCAAAACACCGAACTATGCAGCATTCACCGTTCTCACGCTGCCTCATCAAGTGGAGATGGCTTGCCAGAAGATGCTGGAAGAGGAGGCTATGTTCGAAGGGAAATCCAGTGGATGGACACTGCTACAGATTGATGGACTACTCATAAGGATCAGCAAACATATTCCCCTTAGAGGCTCTTCATACATCATTACCCCGCCCAAGCTAGCTGCAAGGAAAGCCATCATCAACCCGAGGAATGAGGACCAACATTGTTTCATGTGGGCGATCCTCGCTAAGCATGTCCAAGGAAAAAATTTGGAGCGAGTCAACCACCGATACTTCAATCTTCGGGAGAAATACAACTTTAAAGGCATCACTTTCCCGACAACTATAAACCAGATCGATAGGTTCGAGAATGATAACCCTACAGTCTCTGTCAACGTGTATGCAGTCGACTCTGATAATAACATCTTCCCCAGACGAGTCACCGATACCATGAAGACTGAGCACTTTGATCTTCTGCTACTGGGTGAGGCTGTTGAAGATGATGGTGCACAGACTAACGATTTGCTGCAGGATGCTGAAGATGCAAACAAGGATCCACAAATCAACACCCACTACTGCTTGATCAAAGATTTTGAGAGACTCCTGAGTTCCCAGCTGACAAAGAGTACACGTCGCATAATTATCTGCAGACGATGCTTCACCCACTACACTCTCAGTAGAGATGGTGAGCAAAGGATGGCAGAACATGAGAAGTATTGTGCCAACAACAAGACGGCTAGGATGATCATGCCACAGCTGAAAGATGGAAAACCGCCAACATTGAAGTTTGAGAAGCACTTGAGGAAGTTCAGACTGCCACTTGTAGTGTATGCAGACTTTGAGTGTCTGCTGGAGACACCCGCCCTAGAAGAGGGTGATGTGGAGGGGGAAGCTCCAGAGAGATGGATTGGGAAGCAGACAAAAGTGATACAATACCACAATGCAATGAGCTATTGTATGTACTTTGTGAGAGATGAGACACAATTTCCTTCATGGCTGACACTGAGCCATTACATACCTCAGGAACCGATTGTCTACAGAGGTCCCAATGCAGCCGAACACTTCATGAGTCAGCTCAGCCACTATGCAAAACTTATTGCTGATACCATGGACCAGTTGGGTATTAGAATGATGCCACTCACTGATCAACAACAAGCTGCACATGATGCTGCTACACACTGCGAAGCTTGTGGTAAAAAGTTTGGAAGAGACAAAGTGTATGATCATTGTCATATGACTGGCTTCTATAGAAATGCACTGTGCAATCCATGCAATCTGGAAAGACAGCGTCAGACCTTCATTCCAGTTTTTCTACACAATTCATCCAACTATGATACACATCTGCTCATTCCTCAACTTGGGGCCGACAAGAATAGGATCAAAGTCATTCCAAACACATCTGAAAAGTACATCAGCTTCACTAAACACGTTTCCAATCGACTCCACCTGAGATTCATAGATACATTCAGATTCACACCGGACAGTTTGGATACATTGGTATCAAATTTGCGCAAGTCTGCACATAATGACACGGACATTCCAAATGTGCTGAAACATACCACTAAACATTTCAAGACAAGACTCGATCTTGTGACACGTAAAGGAGTATTCCCCTATGATTATTGCGATTCATGGGAGAAACTTGGAGAAACTTCCCTACCACTAAAGGAAGCATTCTTCAGCAAGCTGACAGATCGTGGAATCAGTGATGAGGACTATGCCCATGCACAACTGGTCTGGCAACATTTTGGATGTAGAACACTAGGGGACTACAGTGACCTCTACCTAAAGACGGATGTTCTACTCTTGGCTGATGTGTTTGAAAGTTTCAGGGACATGTGCATAAAAAACTACAATCTTGACTGTGCCAACTACTTCACTACACCAGGATTCTCATTTGATGCCATGCTGAAATACACCCAGGTGGAATTGGAACTTCTCAGCGATTACAATATGTACATGTTTGTTGAAAGAGGTATCCGAGGAGGAATAACCACATGTGTCCACCGCCATTCGATTGCCAACAACAAATACACAGGTGCACCACTGGATCCAGAGAAACCAATATCCTACTTGCTGTACACCGATGCCAACAATCTTTATGGATGGGCTATGAGCAACCCACTACCTTGCCGAAAATTTCGATGGATGTGTCAAGAGGAACTGGAGGAGGTGGCTGCTCATATAGATAGAATCCCAGACAATCAGCGAATGGGATACATCCTAGAAGTCGACGTTGAGTATCCTCAAGAGCTACAGGATGATCACAACGACTTCCCTTTTCTTCCAGAGAGCCAGAAGACTCCCAAGTCAGGATATGTGAGGCTAATGACAACGCTGCAGAACCGCAAGGAGTATGTATGTCATTATAGACTCCTGAAACAGGCTGTGAATCATGGGCTGAAAATTGTCAAAGTTCACCGTGGAATTTCATTCCAGCAAGAAGACTTTTTGGCCCCATACATTCAACTCAACACACAACTACGTCAGAAATCAGCGAACAAATTTGAAAAGAATTTCTTCAAGCTAATGAATAATGCGGTCTTTGGAAAAACAATGGAGAATGTTATGAACCGGATGAACATGGAGCTGGTCAATTGTGAGAGGAGGTTGAAGAGACTGGTGGCACGTCCAACATTCAAAGATCGCATCATATTTGGTGACAACATATGTGCTGTAACACTCCATCAAGACAAAGTTGTATTGAACAAGCCAATATATATTGGACTGACTGTACTTGATGTGAGCATAATTCTAATGTATGAGTTTCACTACGATGTGATGAAACCTATTTATGGAAACCGACTCAAACTGTTATACCAGGACACTGACAGCTTGTTCTACAATGTCCAAACTGAAGATATGTATATGGATATCATGAATATAGACAAGTTGAGAAACGTATTCGATACATCAGAGTACCCGGCCAACCACCCATGCTACTCTGAGACAAACAAGATGGTGCTGGGGAAATTCAAGGATGAGTATGCAGCTCGAGCCCCCTATGAGTATGTCGGCCTGCGCTCCAAGCTGTATGCTTGCAGATGCTATGTTACAGATGAGACACAACTGAAGAGTGGCCTTATCAAGAAAGCAAAGGGAGTGAGACGGCCAATTCTTGGACAGGAGCTCCCAAAAAGTCATCCTGATGCAGAACGGTACATAGTCTTTCAGGACTACATTGACTGTCTCTATGGTGAGAAGGAATTCTATAGAGATCAGGTGATGTTCTGTACCAGGAAACATAGAATCATGACCACCATTCAGAAGAAGAAAGCACTCAGCAAGGCTGATGAAAAACGGTTCATTCTTGAAGATGGAATCACTACTCTTGCATATGGACATCGCAACATTGTCAATGAAGCTCCAGTATTCAGTGATGATGGGTTTGAGGATGAGGTGGTGGTGGAGGAGGAGGAGGCGGAGGAGTACAACACTGAGAATGATCAAGAAAATGAAGCAGCATCAAGGGCAGCATTGATAGCAGCAGATACAGCAATAGAAGAAAACATATTAACTATGGAGGCATCTAGAACATTGTTGTCAATGACAGCAAAAGCATCAACTTCATCAACAGTACCATTTGTACCAACAGATGTTCTTAAGATAGAACAAGGTAGTTGCAAACGTTCGGCAGCAGATAGCAGTACTAGTCAAGTGATCCACATATCTGATGATGATGAGCCAGCGGCAGCAGATAGCAGTCGAGTGATCCACATATCCGATGATGATGAGCCACCAGCTAAACAATCACGTGTTGTTGATTTCAATGTTGATGATTACAAGGAATATGATGACTTTACAAATGGCGGGATATCACAGCACAGTATTCTCAGAGCATTGTTGGAAAAGTAAAGGAGTAGAAGACATGAGTCACACATCCGCTGATAAGAAATTGCTGAGTCTGCATAAACTTTAGTATAAATATGGGAGGAAGAGCAAGCATTTGGCATAAGCAATCATGATTCGAGCTGTGCTGTATCTCGTGCTGGCTACAAGTGTCTACACTAGCCAACTGGATCCAAAGTATAGGACTCAGACTTTCCTGTGGCAACGAGATCATGGCCTTGATCAAGCAAACAAGTTTCACATGCGTCAGTGCCTGATGTCAAGAATGGTGCTACATCAGAATACAACCCAGGATGCTATTGATGCAATGGGTCGTGACGTCAACGAGTGGTATATGAAGTTGGCTGGAGGGAAAAACTTGGACAAAGAGCTGTGCCAAAGATTCCACTGCACACAAAATCTGCGCACCTGCATCCACTCATCATTTTCATCACTAGACTTCTTTGAGACCATCATCAGCAGATCAGAAGAGGTTTGTGAGCTGTACTGTGAGGACGTGTCAACTGCAGCACCAGCAACAACAACAGCTGTAGCACCTGCCGGGCTGAAGGATACTTGTGACACCTATTGCAGAGAAATCTACAGACAACCGCCACCAATCAGCAATGGAGCAAACTCACGAATTTAAGCCATACTGCAAATGTGGTACTTGTTCACTAACCTCATGCAACAAATGGATTGTGCAGCCTATATTCACTGTTGGAGGACAAGAGCCTGAACCATTCTTGACAATCAAAAATTTTCTGCAAGTAATGAAGAGAACCTTCCATTTTGCTTCATCAGTGATGATGTGTACCAATAGAACAACAGTATATGTGGAGTTCCCATATGGTCACACTTATCGTGAGATGCAGAATGACTTGGGAATGCTCAGAAAGTGGGTGGTGCTTGATATACTCGATTGACATCAGCCACTGCGCATTTGCACACATGTATCCGCCCATCATCATCATCATCCGATCAGAAGAGGTTTGTGAGCCGTACTGAGAGGACGTGTCAACTGCAGCAGCAGCATCAACTGTAGCACGAGCTGAAGGATACCCTGTGACTGCCACCAATGGATTCATACTGCCTATACTGCAGATGTGATACTTGTTCATCACCAGTGAGCAGCAAATGGATTGTGCTGCCAGTATTCGCCATTGGAGGACAATACTATGAACCATTTCGAACAACTGACTATTTCCTGCAGACAATGGAGAATGCCTTCTACGATGCTTCGGAAGTACGCCTCTGCATCAATGGGAGAACAGTATATGTGGAGTTCCCATCTAGTACATCATATTGTGATATGTTGCAATACTTGAGAAATTTCCGCAAGTGGGTGGTGATTGATAGACTTGATTGACATTAACTTTGTTTTGTTTTGAAATTAACTAGTTTTGAATGACATCAGCCTCTAACAGTATTTCTTGATAATAATAAAGAATTGTATTCAATAACCATGCTCATTTTTTAAAAAACCAAGATTACTCTATAAGACAAGTCCATGTGGGGGCTGTGTCTGTTGCAAATAGATCTTGCATTCAACTTGTCTGTATGACATCATGCAGGACATGTCTGTGAGTGTACCATTGCACAACATTATGCAAGATCTTAAAGTCCATGTGTGTGATGTTACAAAGACAAATAGAAAATCAGCTTGCATTCAACTTGCCTGTATGACAACATGCAGGAAAAAACCTGTCTATGTGTAATTGCAAGTCGATTTTATATTTGTCTGTTGCACAACATTATGCAAGATCGTCCATGTGGGCTGTTGCAAATAGAAGATCATCTTGCATTCAACTTGTCTGTATGAGATCACAGCTATGCAGGAAAAAACATGTCTATGTGCAAGACGATTTTCTATTTACATCAGTCCATGTGAGGCTGAGACAAGTGCTAGAGCTGCACACCAGTGTAGGAGGTAGAAAATGAAAAGATGAAAGATTATCAGAAACATGTTTATTTGAGATATATACAATTTTTTTTTTTAACCAATTCGAAGTTCATATAGAACTTGCTCAATATCGCACCTTGGTGCGCAAAGTGCAGTTATATTTTCCCTGCGTAATAATAAGACAGCCGTTTCTTCATCGATAACCCTTTTGTTTTTGATGACATTTTCCAATTTTCTCGGTCCAATAACTGAGTATCTCAACTCTATTGGGCTAAGTTCAGGGTTGGAAATTTCTAGTGAAGCAGCCGCCTTCAACAGACCGATCGATTTCATAATTACCCCCCAAGCAATGACCAGCTGCTTGTTTATCGCCTCATAACTGTAGGCCGCCAGCTCCAATTTCAGCAGCCCATGCAGCGTCCTGAAGCGGCGATGCCTCATTAACCGTGCCACAATTTCATCAGCCCCAACATAATTGGAGCCGTATGCTGGCAGCGGGGCATACATATCCATCGCACTGATTAAAACTCTACGCTGGAGTTCCAGCTCACGATGCGATGGACGGCCAATGCTGCCCCGCCATGCCATACTCGGAATTTGTGGGGCCCGATGTGGAGGTATAATGGGCTGCTGAGGATGCTGCTGCCACTGCCCTGATGCTGGGGGTGACTGCCTTGATGCTGGTGGTGGTGGGGGAAACTGCCTTGATGCTTGCGGTGGGGGCGACTGCCTTGATGCTTGCAGTGGGGGCGACTGCCTTGATGCCGGTGGTGGTGGGGGTAACTGCCTTGATGCTCACGGTGGGGGCGACTGCCTTGATGCTGGTGGTGGTGGGTGAAACTGCCTTGATGCTGGTGGTGGGGGAAACTGCCTTGATGCTGGTGGTGGTGGGGGAAACTGCCTTGATGCTGGTGGTGGTGGGGGTAACTGCCTTGATGCTTGCAGTGGGGGCGACTGCCTTGATGCCGGTGGTGGTGGGGGTAACTGCCTTGTCGCTTGGGGCGACTGCCTTGATACCGGTGGTGAGGGTAACTGCCTTGATGCCGGTGGTGAGGGTAACTGCCTTGATGCTTGCGGTGGGGGCGACTGCATTGATGCAGGTGGTGGTCGCCTTGCTGCTGACGGTGGGGGTGACTGCCTCAATGCTTGCGGTGGTCGCCTTGATGCCGACGATGACTGCCTTGATGCTTGTGGCGGTGGTGCTCGCCTTGATGCTGGCTGCAGATATTGTCATTTTGCCGGTGGCGATGACTGTTGTTCAACTGTTGGAGTGCTTTCCAAGTTAGGAATGGATTCCCAGGCGGAAAGCATCTCCTCAATTATCGCCTGCATACCACTGCTGGGAAGTGATACTGCTGTGGTGGAGGAGCCGGCAGCACTGTCAACTTGAGCAGCAGTGACATCTTGAGCAGCTACATCTTGAGCAGCAACATCTTGAGCAGCAACATCTTGAGCAGCAACATCTTGAGCAGCAACATCTTGAGCAGCAACATCTTGAGCAGCAACAGTGGCAGTGCTGGTATTGGCAGTCCTAGGCGTAGTTTGCAACTGCCTGAGGAGCTCCTCTTTGAACACAGCTAATGCTCTGTCCACTATGGAAGATAACTGCTGGGTTGGATCCATTCCGTCTTTGGTGAACACTAAGAGAACACTGAGATCACTTTTCGCGTACAATATATTCTCTTTATAACTCCGATGTGAAGACTGAATTTGATTGAATTTTTGGGCAGTATATATACTAAAGTGAGATATCAAAAACATCATGTCTTAGTAAACAAGTTCAAAAAGGTTAAGGTGATAGCAACTGACAAACAATGCAGGCTGAATGATAAAGTGATCTTTCTAGGAAAGCATGAGAGAAAGGTTAGCTGACGCAAATGTCAAAAGTGTTGCACAATGGGAATGATAGCATGGAAGGTCATGATGACGCACATCCTTTTCAATGACAATTGGGTCGATTATGTTAGCAATCAGCTTCAAAAAAGATTATGCTGACGCATATCATTTTAAATGCCAATTAACTCGAATGTGTTAGCAATCAGGTTCAAAAAGGTCATGCTAACATACATACTTCAATGTCAAAAGTGTTGGAATGATAACAAAGTATGACGCACATCATGTGCTGTGAAAAAACAACTATATATAAAGGCACGTGTTCACTTGATGGGCATCAGTATGGAGAAGAGTGTGATAGCACGTGAACTGCACATGCCAGCTCGTCGGAATTTTCCGATGAGGATGGTTACAGTCTAAGGTCTTGACGACCTCTATCAAGCCGACCTTGTTGAAATGATACCATACTCAAAGCAGAACAAAGGTTACAAATACATCATTACTATTATAAACTGTCTCAGCAAGTATGCATATGCGTTACCGATAAAGACAAAGACATCCGAGGAAGTGGTCAAGGCAATGCGTCCTATATTTGAACGGCGTCCTATATTTGAACGGCATCCAATGGAAAACCTTCAAACGGATGACGGCAAAGAGTGGTTCAATGCAAAGTTTTCAAGACTTGTGAAACAATATGACGTCAATCACTATTCAACGTATTCAGATAAGAAGGCATCGATAGTGGAACGTTTCAACAGGACTCTGAAACGTTTAATGTGGATCAAGTTCACTGAGAGAGGATCCTACAAGTGGACAGACATCCTTGACATGCTGGTGAAGGAATACAATGAGAGGATACATCGTACAATAGGCATGTGTCCAGCCGATGTTAAGAAGAAGCATGAAACTATACTCTTGAGCAGACTGAGAGAACAGCGTGAGGAATATCATAAGAGTTTGCAGAACAAGGTGCGAAACAGGTTTTATCCTGGGCCTGGTCAATCAATTGAACCGGGTGATAAGGTGTGCATAATAAGTATAAAACCGTGTTCAACAAGGGTTACCTACCCAATTGGACAAATGAACTGTTCACTGTCACACGTGTGAGACCTACTGTACCTGTGACGTATGAGCTGGAAGACAGTGGAGGACAACCTGTGCAAGGGGGATTCTATGCAGAAGAGATTGTCAAAACTAAAGTGCCAGACGTGTTTGAAATTGTAAAAGTGTTGAAGAGGAGAGGTAATAAACTGTTGGTGCGCTGGAAAGGATACGATAGCAGTCACGACTCTTGGATTGATAGAGCAGATTTGGTGTAATGAAACAGGTAGTGCAACGTTGACACAAGTTCAATATAATCGACTTTGATCGTGTGGCAAGTGGTTGTGGACTTGGACCGGAAATGAACATCAAGAAGCGGCATGGACCTTTGTTCCCTCACCACCTGAGATGTATCATATGCGGACCATCGGGTTGTGGTAAAACTAATGTAATGTTCAACATGCTTTTTGATCCAAATGGTATATGCTTCTCAAACATCTATCTGTTCTCCAAGACAATATTCCAACCGAAATACGAGTTCTTGCGCACTGTGATGGAAGGACTAGGACCTAAAATGAACTACATCGAGTGTGACACCTGTGAAGAGATACCTGCACCACACGAATTGCCCGCCAATTCAATAATCATTTTTGATGATGTTATCTGTGAGCAGCAGGAAGCCATCAGACGCTACTTCACCACTGGACGGCACAGCAACGTTGATGTGTTTTATTTGGCACAGACCTACAGTCGCATACCAAAACAATTGATACGTGACAATGCCAATTTTCTGATTGTATTCAAACAGGATGAACTCAATATGAAACATTTGTACAGAGATCATGTGGGAGCCGACATGACATTTGATGCATTCAAAAGTATGTGCGATGATGTGTGGTCTTCGTCTGCACATGCATTCCTTGTTATCGATAGTGCCTCAGGCAAGAATAGTGGACGTTACAGAAACGGTCTTGACACTTTTTTAGCTGAAGCATAAGCTGAAAAGGCTCATTCAGTCAGTGAACACCGATCGAGATGGACGTGAAGCAGCAGCGGAAAAGAAAGCAGACTGTGGAGGACATTGCTCCAACCATCATGGAGATTGCTCAGCTACGACGCAACATCAAGAGGAAGCATAAGGAAATCACTTTGGGCAGATCATTGACTGAGGAGAAGCATATCAAAAGTTTGAAACCAATTATTGAGCCACTCCAGAATATTTCAGATGTTATCATGGAGCGGGGTGTCCCAGCAGCAGCAGCAGCAGCAGCAGCACCACCACCAACACCTTCACCAGCAGCAGTGACACGCCCATTCGCACGTACACTATCAACTCATATGGTACCTCCTACACCACCAATTACACCCGGCTCACCATACCCATTCAAGTTAGGTGCAGTGAAAGGACGTAAGCCACAATGGGAGAGGCCTACTGCATCACCTATTGTAGAAGAAGAAGAGCAAACCTTGGAGACAGTTGGAACAGCTGAAATACCTGCAGCAAGCACATCAGGAGTGGGACAGAAATTGTGGAAAGGTAGAAGTCAATTGGAGGAGGAGGACTCATCCATCGATGAGGAGGAGGAGGAGGAGGAGGATGTGTTGATGAATACTATCCAGGAGGAAATTGATGAAAGCTTTGCCCAATCTGAACTGGCTGGAACAGCTGTAGGAGAATATGTTAAAGCATCGATGGACAACAGAGATGGTAACAGTGATAGAAAGTTTGGACCAAGAGTGGAGAATAATAGCCTATTTCTCAGTAACAAGCTGCTAACCTTTGGACCAAATGGGGACAAGATTATACTGAGCAATCCAAACAATGAAAATGAAGAGAAAACGTTCAATGTCACACCGGGAATATGCGAGCTGATTTTCAAGAAACATCCCGACTTCAGAAAGGTGAAAAAAAGTGATGAGAAGGTCTACAAGAGTGTGTTGAGCCTAACCAATGTGTACAGGGCAGGCTATCGCGCATTTGGAAAAATTGTGAACTATAACAATCCCAAATACAAGAATGTAATCAAAAAGCTTCGAGAAGTGAAACATGGCGATGCATCATCATCATCTTCAGATACTTCGGTTGCTGGACGAGGACTCAAGGCACCATTCAATTTGGTGGCTGACAGCAGGATTGAGTATATCTACTATGATGATCCCAATGAGTTGGTGGACAGATTGAGACTGTTGGATCAGTCCAAAGCAGTTGGCAACACTGGACATGAGAATGAAATTAATTCAATTCTGGAAGAGTTGGTGGAAGGTGGTTACATAGTTGGCAGCACTGCACTCTAGCCCGATAAAACGTGTAAACTTGAGCATGTGCATACCATTCAAGTAATGTCATCAAACGGCGATAGAAGAATAATGGACGTCCTCGGTAATATCAACGTCCGAGGAAGAAGAGTGATCAATGTTGGCAGCCCACGCAATGAAAAGGATGCTGTTAACATAAAAGTGTGCCAGAATATGCTATGGGATTGGTTGCCAAAGACTCAGGACACTGAAACATCGCAGATTTTTGTAAGCTTGAACAATGCAGTCCTCATGGATGTTAATGATCCAATCCAAGATGGCGATGGAGTCAACAAAAAGTATTTGGAAAAAAGGTTGGATGAGCATTCAAAGGTTGTAGTTAAAAAGTGTTTCACTACCATCATGAACATTATTTGGTCACCTGAAAACCACACTTTGAGTAGAGAGCAGTTGAGAGATAAAGTGTTACAGGCTTTGGGAATCCATGAGGGTATAAAACCGGATGACCAAGCTGCTGATCAACATTAGATGGCTGCTGCCCTTCGAGAGAGGAAGAGCTACAAAGGAAGAGGAGTACTTTCTGCAATCACAGACGCTGCAGGTGCAATAGTCAACAAGGCAATAGACATACTGCCCATAGAACTTCATCTGCCCGGCTACCAGTACTGTGGACCAGGTACAAAGCTTGAGAAGCGATTGGCAAGAGGTGATCCAGGTGTCAACAGACTTGACCAAGCTTGTAAGCAGCACGACATTGCATACTCAAGGAATAGTGATACTGCTAGCAGAGCAGCGGCAGACCGGATCTTGGCTGAACGAGCTTGGAGTCGAGTGAAATCATCGGACGCAGGTGTTTTGGAAAAGGCCGCAGCACTAGCAGTGACCAACATTATGAAAGCCAAGGCAAAGTTTGGTGGAGGAGCTAAAAGGAGAACTGGACCCAAGAGGAAGAGGAGGAGGACTGGAACCAAGAGGAGGAGAACAGCGGTATCAACCAAGGGTCGAGGCCTGTACCTGAGACGTCAAAAGACGGGAAACGGGGCTCGTCGCCGTCGATGCGGCGGCAGAAGATGATTGCTCTACCAGACCGAGCACTGACCGATGCAGACCTCTACAAGTATGCATGCCGTTTGAAGCTAAAGAAATTTCGAGGAGTGTTTATGCGAGATGCTCTACCTGCTGAAGGACCGCTGAGGAGGGAGTGTGGCATCATCAACCTGGATGACAGCAAAGGACCTGGCACACATTGGGTGTGCTATGTTAAGAAGGATGGCAACGTTCACTACTTTGACGGCTTTGGCAACCTGAGACCACCACAAGAATTTATTGACTACATGCATCGAGGATCAACACCAGCGACGAGGATTGAGTACAACTATGATCGGAAGCAGGAGGATCTCTACTCTCACATATGTGGACATTTATGTTTGAAATTTTTAGTTGATTGTTAAATAAATTATAAATCTAAACACAACTGTTTTTTCATTATTAGTATAAACCTCTCAATTATTGTGGTAAGCAGTCATTAGGTTGAAGTACACTGAGCAATCAAGATGATGCTCTGCTTTGGAGGAACCAAGTCAACGCTGAGTAGTGAATTCTACCCGCCTATTGATACAGGCAATGGTGTATGGGAAGTGGGACTTATCAGCTTCACAAGCTGTAACTCTATTCCAAATGTTGAGGTCGGCTACAACAATACATTACGCTTCCTAGCTCCACCAGCGGGTGAGTCGCATGACGAGGATCATTCAGTGACACATGGAGAGCTTAATAACAGCAACATGACAATCGTTGATTGGTTTAGATGGGGTCTTACTGGTAAAACAGAACCAAAAAGTAGAGAAACCAGGAGCATAGGATTGACCTTCAATGATGGAAAGAAGAAAGTGTTTCCCATTGTGGGCGGTGATACCAGCGCTGCAAACAAAGTGTCTCCCAGTGTGAGCACAGATGCAAGTGTGAGCACAGATGAAAGTGAAGAAGGAAAGGTTTGGCAAACTGTTTCATTGCCTGAAGGTAGTTTTGAGTTTAACATGATCAAGGAACTGTTGGAGGCAAGATTGAATAAGCGTGGAGTTAACCTACAAATGGCTATGGACACGTCAACATTGAAATGTATAGTGCTGTGCAATACTAAGCTGGACTTTACCCCGCCTGACTCAATAGGCAAATTGCTGGGCTTCAACAGGATCCTGGAAGCTGACAAGGAGGCTAGAGGTGACTCAACCATGATGATTAACCGCCCCAATGTGGTGCGTGTGAAATGTAACATAGTGAGCGGCTCCTACTCGAATGGAATCAAGGATCATGTTATCTATGAGTTCTACCCGTCAGTGGACCCAGGCTATAAAATGGCTGTGTCTGTGCGCAATGTTGTCTATTTACCCATGGATGCCGAGCAGATCAGCAACATTATGTTGGAGATTGTTGATGAGAACGGACGTCTGGTGAACTTTAAAGAGGAGCCGATAAACATAACCTTACATTTACGAAGAAGAGAGTGATATGGTGCTACTATTTGAAAAGAGGGGTTGGAGTGGAGCTGAGCAGTCTGAGACAGAGACAGAAAGAAATAAAAGGGGTGCAGGCGCTTTAAACGTCATTCAACGATCGACCGCCATTGAGTTAACATCAAGGAGCATCGATTATCTAGAGCAAAGAGGTTGTATTGTTATCAGATGACATCCACGACAGCGACAATGAGACTTTTGGATGTGACAAAGAGTGGTCCATCTTCGGATGATCGCATCACAGGTTTTGAGTATCATTCACATTCGCCATACAACACAACCTTCAATGCCAACGATGAGATCAGGATACCAATTCAGCAGCAGGACATCTACACACTACCATCAGAGAGCTATCTACACCTTGAGTACACAGTAACCAATGCAGCTGGTGCTGCACTGGCCGGCACACCATGTGTCTCTGGATTTTTTGCTAACCTGTTTTCGGAGATACGCTATGAGATCAATGGAGTTGAGGTGGACAGCACACGCAACCCAGGCATTGCCAGCCTGATGAAGAATGCAATGACCTTTGAACGAGAAGAACTAGCCAAGATGGAAGGAGCCGGCTACAAGTACAATGCTACAATGTATAATGCTACAACAGGTCTAACTACATTTGCCGCCAATGCAGCCAACGCTACCGTCATGGATGTACCACTTAGATATCTGCTGGGATTCGCCGAAGACTACAGACTTGTGCTGCTCAATGTGAAACAGGAGCTGGTGCTAAGACGCAGTGCTGACAACGTAAACTGCTTGAATACAATAGGCCTTGTCAACATTTGGAAGCTTGTGTGGAAGATGCCCTATGTGGAGGTGGCCGATGAAGCAAGATTGCATCTGCTACGATTGGTGCAGAATGACTCGCCTGTATCAATACCATTCCGACATTGGGAGCTGTATGAGTACCCGGCCATGCCCGAAGCTACAAAACATACATGGACTGTCAAGTCGACTGCACAACATGAGAAGCCGAGATACATTGTGATTGGACTGCAGACTGGAAGAAGAGGAAGAGCAGATGCAAATGGATCATTGTTTGACAAGTGCAATGTGAAAGACATTCGAGTGTTTCTGAACAACAAGTACTATCCGTATGAAAGCATTGATGGTGATGACAACCGTGTCTACAATATGTATACAGCTTTCAATGGAGTCTACAACCATGGAGATTTTCGAGCAAGCAACCCACTGTTTGAGAAGTCTGCTCTGGCAGATGGAAGAATGATGCTGTTTCCAATTGACTGTTCATGTCAAAATGAAACACTCAAGACTGGCAGCATTGATGTCAGAGTGGAATTTGAAATGACTGATAACATTTCTGCAAATACACGTGCCTACTGTCTGATGATACATGAAGTGGTCAAAGAGTATCGACCAATGACAGGCACAGTTCAAATTGCCTGATAGCTCGACTATAAAAAGGCTGTGGATGAGGTGCAGAGACATCACAACTGTGTGAACATCGCAGCATGAATCTTGAGGACAGCATCAACAACATCATGAATCTTATCAGCTTTGAAGAGGAGAAGGATAGCAGCAGCAGCAGCAGCAGCAGCAGCAGCAATGAAACATGGCATGACTCTGTGGAAGGTTTTGGACCATACTTTGTGATAGACTTTCAAGGATTCACTGGACGAAATGGCGAATTTGTTGTCAAGGAAATGGCGTATCTTGAACATGCTATAGAATCATGCATTGTACGCCAGCACTCTCTCTTCAGATCTCCCTACTCTGAATCTGTACTGGCTACTAGTATACGTAAGGAGAATGATTCACATAGTGCTAAACATGGCTTGAGATGGACGGACAATAATGATATGGGGGAATACTACTCCAACCTAAGACCAATTGTGAGAAGTGCACTGGAAAGATGGCGGAAGATTGTAGGACCAGCTCACACAATCTATGTCTATGGATATGACAAACTGAGCATGCTTCACAAACTGATGGAGCCCCAATACGAAGACGAGGAGAATCTGGCTGACAACTTTACTGTGATTGATCTATCATCTCCATTCGAGCAACAAGATCTCCCCAACCTGGAGAAACAAGTGATGACTTCCTACAACAACTACAACTGTGAACAACATTTCTATCTCATCATGACAGAAGACTACAGAGCAAATCTGATCACTGACGGATCAAGGAAATATTACTATTGTGCGCTCAATGTTGTAAATTTGCTATATAATCATATTTTGCAAACCATGTCTAAAGATAAAAAACGTGTTTGTCAATGCATGTTAATAAATGAATAATTCAATAGATTGCGTAATCATTGACTTACCCCCACCACTACTATGTTAGCTATATAAAGGATGCTGTTGGCTTGAGAGCACAGTGCAAGATGGATATCAATAAGTATAGGAATGAGTTACGTTTGAAAGCAGCCGTTATGGAGCTGGAAGCCGAGCTGGAGCAGCGGGGCATCATGTCATTGGATGACTTTCAACTCGAGTGTGGACATGCAGTTTCGTGCACTGGTGCCAGTCTATGTGATGCGTGTGATTGCATCCATCTTAGAAGGCTACGATATGCAATTATTGATGCAGTACATGGTCGTGGTACTGTGAAATACTTGAGAGATCTACAAGAATGTACTAGTGGATTGGAACCAGCAATACCTGTCAACAGTTATAATGTTAACAGGTTCTTGAAGAACATCTTCATAGGAATCATGTGGAAAAATGGGATGGGCAAGAGTGTCCCGCAGCAGCCAGCACAACTTCCATTCAAAATCTGGACGATGTTTGACAATGAAAAGGTGTCACTAACTTCAGTGTACAGGCTAAAGCATAGCATGGCAGCTGTACTGGATCTCGGACAAGTGGAAGACTGGCGATACAAGGATGTCAAGATTGTCATCAATCTTCCCGATACTCTTCAAAAGTACTGGTGTCAATTTGAGTATGGCAGCAAGGCGCTAAGTGCAATTGGCAGTAATGAAATCGTATTTGCCAGCTTCTCTCACAGTATGGAAGATCAACGTGTAAGGAGGTTCCGCATTGCAGATGGCTGCTCAGAAGCTTTTCTCATCTCCATCTTTACAACAGTTCAACGTCATCGCTCTAGAGGCTTGGATACAGTTGATGGTGTATGCAGTGCGATTGAAGAGACTATTGTCAGGGTGAACTGTTCACTCATCTTTATATTTTATTTCATAATGCTTAGAATAAACTTGTAATGCTATACAACTGGTTCTCATTCACCTACTCTCTCCTTAGTATACTCATAGAGAGAGAGAGCGTTCCACTTCTACCACAGACATGTTTTTTCCTGCATAGATAGCATTGGAATGCAGCAGCAGCAATGACATACTAGTTAAAACTGGTATATCAAGGCCAGTGGGCTGAGTCAGTGATGGAAGTGGAACTCTCTCTCTCTCTACCCTCTCTTTTTCGTTGAAACTGTCTTTGTTGAAAGCAATGTAAGACAATTTCTTACCTATATGAACACATGCACTAGTACACTATTGAGTGCACTAGTGAGCGCACTAGTGCACCAGTGAGTTATCTAGTGAGTGCACTAGTGCAAGTGTTCACCTCATGTGCATCATCTTATAGACTATAGGTATTGGGAGATGGAAGAAAAACTCACAATTGCAGAATAAAAAAGAAGCGTTTATTAGTCAATAAACATGTTCATTATAAATGTGTTGCCTGCAGGAGTAACACTCATTTTGAATTTGCTCAGATCTAAAGGTCCATTTTCCACATGTTTCAATGTGAGCCGACTATATGCGTCTGGTAGTATAATGTTGGCAGTCTGGTTGTCCACTATGATGTTGATGCTGACTTTTGTCCCGAATTTAGTCAATGATGACTGCGCTGACAGCATTTGATACTTAATTTCAGGCTTCAGATCCTTCATCGATAGATAGTTGGGGCCGGGCTTATGGCTTGAAATTGAACTGTAGAATTCCAGCACGGCATTGTTGAGAGCTCCTTGCGGCTTGCTGATGATGGTTTCTGCAGTGTTTGGAGCTTGAGCTGCGGTGGTGGTATTGATCATTTCTTGTGCAGAGGTGTTCATCTGCAATAAAGCAATAGCATAGATTATTCCCAACACTCCAAGAGAGCTGCCAGTGTTGAGGGTCCACAGTTTGCTTCCTCCTCCTCCTCCTCCTCCTTCTCAGTGTAAGGTGGTGGTGGCGTATTTGATGGTTGAATGCAGTACGCATCTCCTATGTCAATGAGAAGATCATTGATATCCTGACCTTTGTCCAATGGTAGCAGCCCTGTCCACCATTTATGATCTCTGAAAACTTGAGGTTCGTTGGGCCAACTATTCGCAATGAAATTGTCCAAATGCATCAATCTAAATGTTAGTAATACACATTTACAGTTCCACACCTCACCCTGCTTAACTGGATTGTATGTATATGTACATGGGGGAATATGTAAACTTCTGACAGGTAGATAGAAACCATGACCGCGGTTTGGTCCATGCCCAATTTTTCTAGCATTATGCAATGCTCGACGGTACGAGCTGACTGGTAATGACATGGTTTTCAAGAGGTTGCAGACATACTCCAAGTCCTCTCTGATTGTGACAGCATCAGCACGCTGTTGACCGTTCATTCTGCAAAACAAGACATGAATTAATCTTCAAACATCTCACTTGTAACATTATAGCAGACCTCAACTGCATATCTCTTAAGGGCAGACTCAATCGTTTCCCACCTCATGGAATCAGAAAGTCCAATATGCATCTGAAGGTAACAATCTTCTGCCATTCCCAACCGCATCATGTGACCTAACATATCGTATATCTCCAAACACCTGCAATCAGGCTTTACATTCAATGGTGCCCGTGCCCGCCTTTTTAAACATGAGGGTAAATGATACTTCTTGTAATCATCACTGATGTAACCATGATCTGGCCACCGTGTGAGTATGTGTAAGATCACTTCGCCAATGTCATCGCCAGGGAGTTTTTCAGCTTTGAACAGTGAGATTATATCAGTGAAATCCATGCGCTTGCAAACAATGTACAATGTCCTCCTAAAAAGTCTTGGAGTAGTCTCCATGAACAGCTCCTTACAGTGTATGATATCATGACGTATAGGATGTGGCAGTGTGTTGATATCAGCACCAAGGTATAGAGCTTCTACTGAAGCTTTCCTTGCAAGCTCATAGAGTGATCTGGGATTCCTGTAAAAAAGAGTGAACAGATTAATAATCTTCTTCTTCTTCTAAGAATTCATCACTGCTGGTAGTGATATAGCTGACACTTTCATCCTCTGAATATATGTCAATTTCTTCACAGGCTCCTATTTTTCTCATTAATCTACCTAGCCCTACAATATGCTCATCATCCTCATCAGGTCCTTGCAGTCCTAGAGTATGAAGAATATATCCGTCCTGCACATAAGATAAACGCCACATGTGTGCTACTATATCATATATCTCAATGCATCGACATTCCACTATATCATTTAATGCTGCCCGTGCTCGCCTATCAAGACATGTTGACACATGCTGCTTCTTGTAGAGATTGTGAGTTACAGTGAAAAGTGGTAGACTATCTCCAAATACATAGCTCACGACTTCACCAAAGTCACTCCTGCTAAACTTTTCAGCTTGAATTATTGCAATTAGATCAATGAGGTCCATGCGTTTGCAAAATGCTAAAAATTCCATGGCTTTGGTTAGTATTGGATGCATATCAAAACGATTGAAAAGGTGTAGGAATTCTTCGCGTAGAGTCTGTGGTAGAATGCTGAAATCTGCACCCCGATATACAGCATCAATGCTAGCTGACATTGCGATCTTGCGGAGAGGGCTAGGGCTGCTACTCATCTGGAAAAAAGATGCAACAAATTAGATATGTTAAATTAGAGCGACTTCTTTGCAAGGGTGGAGGTGGCGACTTCTTCGCAGGGGTGTGGAGTCAAGGTGGCGACTTCTTCGCAAGAATGGAGGTAGCAACTTCTTTGCTGCATGGATGAGTTAGCGACTTCTTCGCTTATAGATTTGTGCGAATAACCCATTGTATGGGTTCATTGCAGCTATCGCAAGTGATGGCCGTTTCTGTGCATCTATCGCACATCATGT